>BFEA01000178.1:1205395-1244924 GCA_003427395.1 Chara braunii | reverse complement strand
CTGTTGATTGATCCAAATTCAGCCTATTGAGTGGTCCGTTGGCTCTCCAAAAATCAGACCTGTTGATTGATCCAAATTCAGCCTATTGAGTGGTCTGTTGGCTCTCCAAAAATCAGACCTGTTGATTGATCCAAATTCAGCCTATCGAGTGGTCCGTTGGCTCTCTAAAAATCAGACCTGTTGATTGGTGCGCTGACCGTATGATCGAGCCTGATGATTTTGCTTGTTGACTCTCTACAAATTGAGCATATTGATTGGTTCGGTTGGCTATAAAATCGGACCTGTTGATTGCTCCGCTGGACATCTGATCGAGCCTGCTGATTTGGCTCTCAGGCTTACTAGTAATTAAGCATGCTGAAGGGACTGATTATTCTCTGGAAATCGACTCGCCTGATTGGACCACTCTCCCTTAAAAAACTGAACTTGTTAGAGTCAAAACAGATAACCCTCATGATCAGGCCCAATCTACATCTGGCTCTGGCTCCAGAAAAGGGGGAAGTGCTCATTGAACAAAATTACTCAAGAGAATTATGATCTGATAACGCTAGATTAAAGCGCTTCTGCGGGCAGGGGTAGCACGAGATAATAAGCCCCAACACCCTATCTGCCGTTAAGGACCTCCGAAGTGGGCGCGCCGAGTGACAGGCGGCGTTGCCCCTGGCTTCAGCGAGCGCTAGGAGCCCCTCCCCGGTTTTCCTCACAATGGGACCCGTTCTTACCCAGGCCACACTTAGGCTTGCAAACCGGCCGCATCTGCGACCTTGCCGGAGTGTCGGGGGGGGTAAGCTGGGGCTTATCTGTTGCAAGGCCGACGTGGTGGCGGGCCCTGCCTTAAAAAGGAGCGGAGAGGCCGGGACTGTTGGGCTATGGGAACGGGCCACTGCACCTACCAGGCACTGTGAGCGGGTAGGGTAGCACAGACAGGGGTAAACCGGGGCGAGGCCAGGCGCCGGGAGCGTGCGCAAAAAGGGAGAGCGCAGTGGCCGGGGCCGATAGAGGAGTAGGCCGGGCCACTACGGTGGTTAGGCGACAGGGAGAGCGCTACGGCGGACGAGCGGAGTAAGCAGGGAGAGACGGGTGCTGGGACAGCAGCTGGTCAAACGACACCGGGCAGACCAGCGAGCTCCAGAAGTATAGATTGGGAGGTCGTGCCCAGCTATTCATTCACTCCTACGGGAGCCATGCCAAGGCGCTGCCACAACGGCTCGCGCTAGGAGGTCGGCGGTAAGCCGATGGGGAACAATGGGCAGCACTGTATCAGAGGGTGACGGGTTTTGGGCATGAGGAACCAGGTGGGGTGGATCTGGACGGGGGGCCGTACCAGGTGCGCGGGATAAGAAACAGCGGAGCTAGCATCGGGCGATAGGCAACGGGTGACGGGCCAGTGAGGCGCAAACAAGGACGAAAAAAAAAAAAAAAAAAAAAAAAGAACCTAGTCAAGGGAGTGTGCCGGGTACATCTGACGAAAGAAGAACGGAGATGGCGAGGCGGAGAGGCTTGGGCGCGTTGGAGAACGGAGAGCGCTCGCGTTAGTCTACGGCTCTAGGTAAGCGGAAGGTGGTTTCGGGGGGGTTTGCCCCGGGCGAGCGTGTTAGTCATGTCGGATTAGGTGGTAGGTTAGTAGGATAGGCAATAAGGGGAGAGCGAACTGCGCTGAGATGGCTATGGGAGGAGAAGAAGTAAAAACAAAAGCATAGAGCCCACCCATTTCGTGATGAAAACAGGTTAGGGAGGATACAAACCAGGGGTTTCTAAGGAGGGCGAATCCAATGAAGGGGTTAGATTTAGAAGAGGATTAGTAAAACGAGAGTTAGGAGAAAGAGGTGTTGCGTGAGAAGTGTCGGGGTCATAACGGAGAGGAAGAGAACGATCCTTCGCTCGTTTCGTAACAGAGTCGAGCGGAATAAGGTGGAAGTCATGGGTTTTTTGGGTAGGGGAAATTAGACTACAGTGTTCAATCTGGAGTTAGTATGTTAGTATTAGTGCACAAGAATCGAGGATTGCGTTGTGCATGATGGGGAGAAAAAAACACGAGGAAAAAACCGGGGGAAATGAATGAACCTGGACGCGTTTCTGCATCAGAGTTATTCGTAGGTGCTGATGGTGAAGCAGTGAGTAGGGCGGGCTAAAGGTGTGCTCGAAGGTTTTGGACCCTGGTGGGGTTGATGGAAGCGTGTTGATGGAGTCATTCGTGGGATTTCGGGGGCGAGTGGCAGGTTCGGTAGTATGAAGGTCGTGGGCTGTGTGATGAGAGGGAGAGCGACTTCAGAGAACGACGATGAACCTACCTTTACTTTAACGGGAGGTTCACCCGTTTTTTACAAAGGGGTGTAACGACAACGTTGGGGACTTACCTGTTGACCGGTGTGTCGCTCAATAGGCCGACGGGAAGTAGCATGAGGCCGACTACGCTATGTACAGGGGGAGAGTGAGGCAAAGAGAAAGGGAGAGGCCGCTTAGCTAAGCCTCGCATGGAGGGAGAACCTTTGTTTGTCCATGATTGTCATCGACTGTAGAGCACAGCATGGTTGTACTCCAGCACCGTGGGGAATTCTCCCTGCTGATGATACTACTGCATTCGGATTCGTGACTAAATGAACCTGGCTGCGTATGGTGGCAGGGTGCATTCGGGTGCTGTAAGAAGGGGGCGAAGGAAGTAGAATACTTACCTGCATAAGGTGTGACTCGTAGTTGACTCCCACTGGGGATGAAAACACAACATGAGAGAGGGAGACAAGGAGAAAACTGTTGGTTTATTTGCAGGCGGGTGTGAAGCTGCGGACTGTATATCTATGTGAGACTGTGGATTGTAGGGCAACAGGCTAAGGACTACAGACTGCAAACTGTGGACTACGGACAGTGGACTACAGTTTATAGACTAAGGACTACAGATCCGCAGACTATGAACTATGCGGACTGTAGGCTACAGAACCACGGACCGTGAACTACGACACTGCGTTTTACTGCCGGCTATTACTCTGTGCTGCTGTATTTTGCTGCGGGAGTGTTGCTGTACTACCAATTTTTTGCTAACCGCCATACGGCGGTGTTTGGGTTAGAAAGAAGTATTGGGAGTTGGGGAAGGAGACAGGCGCTGAGAAACGAAGGTTCGTCAGGGAGGGCTATTCCAGCAGGTTGGCACGTTTGACCAAGCTGTTTTTTTGGCTACCATTGCGGGGCCCTCAGGCGATCAAATATAACAAGGCCCTCTCCAGTGAGATTGAGAGCACCCCTCTTGTATGTGAGAGTGTTAAACCTTCTGCTTCTACCCTTCTCACTCTAAATCTAATCCTGTGGTTCTGAGAGGAAGGCGGCAGGCGGGATTGCAACTCGTAGGTCCGCATCAAGACTCTGTGGGGAGTCCACCCACCGATTGCGGGAGCTCTGCCGGAACCTAGGCGAGGTTCTGGAGGCAGGAAACCTTCAGGCAAATCATCTTTATCTGTATAACCCGCTATTACCCATGTTGGCCTATCTCCCTGTAGTATGATTGATGTATGCATGAGTTTGTCCCTATGATTATTGCTTTCTCTTCAGGACCTAATCAGATTGAATGGAAAGAATGTGTGAGAGTGAAACTTAAGTTTCATCTTTGTTTTGACTGAGAGCAGACTAAGGATAAACTGGGGGAAGGTGGGAGGAAGGCAGTTTTGCATGCGTTTGGAAGGGTCAACCAAAGCCTGAGCATTGTTTCTACTGTCAATGACTCGGGGATATATTTTATTTGGCTGTTTTCCGAAGGACCAGGCATTGTTTCTACTGTGAATGGCCAAGTCGCTGTGTTTATTTGATTATTTTCTGAGGAACCAGACATTGTTTCTACTGTGAATGACCTGGCTACCCTAGTTAACTCCGTGGTTTGCCTGATTGAAGGGGGTTAAATTCTTGTTTATTCTGAGGGAGGATTTTTTGTCTAAGGCTAAGCATTGTTTCCATGGTGAATGGTTTAGCCTGAAAACAACGCACATAAAGTTAACTGAGTATAAAAGAAAGTACTTCATGTATATTTGCATGTGAACTTGCAGCTGGGCATTGTTTCTACTGTGAATGGTCCAACTTTAAGCCATATCATTAAGAAGAGAAAAGAGAAAATACAAAATATAAATGGAAACAGTTTGGGCAAGCTGGACATTGTTTCTACTGTGAATGGTTCAGTCCCCTGCCCATATTCGCCCTTTTTTTTAAAAACAAAGTCAGAGAGATACTAAATCTTTGGATATAAAACAGCTCAGGGCTACTAGGCATTGTTTCCATGGCGAATGGCCTGGTCATCTGCCCAAAAGAAGAGAGAAATATTTGTGAAATTTGTTCGTGTATATCATAAAGACAAGCTGGGCATTGTTTCCATGGTAAATGGTCCAGCTCTATGTCTTATTTAAGACGGGTATAAGGATTCAAGAACTTGAAGATTCACGAACTGTTTATATGGAATGAACCTGGGATGGTGAGAGTACTTACATTCGTGGTTTTGTTTGCATGTGACTGAATAAGATGGTTAGTTTGTTTGGGTTTCAGTACTATAGGTAGTTGCTTTAGTTGGTCGCCACGTGCTATAGTCATAGGAGTTAGTGTCAATTCCTGCATTTTCTGTATTAACTTTTTTTACTTAGGTCAATTCCTGCATTTTCTGAAATTTTTTTCTTAGACTTGGCTTTGTATAAATCTTGGCAAGCTACTTTTCCTACGGGAAGCGCTGCCGAAATTTCTACAAATCAAAGAAGTTAGTCAACTTTTGACTTGTCAAAGTTCAACTTGTCTTTCCCATATATCTAGCTTAGTATAAATCTTGAAAATCATCTTTTATAGAGGGAGTGCTGCCCAAATTTTTATGAAATCAGGGAGTTACAAAAACTGAGGAGTTAGTTAAAAATCTTGTCGACGTTAAACTCAAGTTGTTTTGTGAGTTCAAATCTGACTTAGTATAAATCTGGGAAGCCTCCCTTTCTAAAGGGAGTGATGCCAAAATTTTTACTAATTCAGAGAGTTAGACAGAATTTGACTTTCCAGACTTAGAGATTATTTCTGCGTTATATTTGAGCTTATATAAATTTTGGAAAGACACTTTTCCTACGGGAAGCGCTGCCGAAATCTTCTTAGTTTAGAGGAGATGGACTGTATTTTGACAGGTGGCGATTCGGGCGATCCGCCCTGAATAGGGAAGATTCTGCAGTTGGTCTAGCTTTGACTTAAGCACTAGCTTAGAGGTGGACTTAGGCTTAGCTTATAGGGAAATTTTGAGTGAGGATGTATTATGGAGTTGTATTCTCCATACACTTATGATCTTAGCTTGGGGATTAGTCTGCGGTGTGTTACAGGTCTTTTTGATCATTTGATTCAAGTTAAGGGCTAGATCCAGCTTGATCCCTTGAGGATCACTTTCTGTTATCATTGATAACAGGTTGGTTGCCGATTCGTCGGTCTACGACTCAATTTCAACTCTCCCTTCACACTCAACCTAAAAGGCTTCAGCCCTGGTGATTTCGTTGTTTTTATTTAGGTTTCACCCGGACTTTTATTGAATAACCATTTAACAAAGGTGCTGAGTATTTAATTAAAGTTGGTTGGACAGAAGGTTTGGGGCTTGCATGGCTAAAACGAGCGGTATGAGTGTCGAAGGTGGTTGGGGTTGACTCCGTGTAGTGTGTGGGCTGTTGATTTGGTTTGTTGATGTGATTGCAGGTATGTGCTGTGAATCGGATTTTGGATTTGACGTATTATTGTGAGAGACACCAGTGAGACCGTGATAAGTGATCGTCACATACTTAACCCTTATATATGTATACATGGGTATACTTGGGATGAATGTTTGCATTGGTTGAAGAGCCCCCATACTAAAGTTCTACTCAGAAGCTGAGCCTGAGGAGCTTAGGGGAGACCTCTCCTTCTATTTTTGTTCTTGCTTTTTGATGATTTTTCTTAGTCGGACGTTTGGTCCTGGGCCGGGATTCGAGGTCCTAGTCCAGGACACCCCAAGGCCCAAGCTCTGCAAGGGAGGGGTTTTTCCCTAGCGCAGAGCCTATTCGATTGCCTACCGAGACACTCAGGCCGAGAGCCAGAAGTGTCGCGGCGGCTGCACGGCTATTCCTTCAGCTGTGCAATGTCGTGAAGGGTTAGGCCCTCACGACACTTCGAGTCTGACACTTGAGTGTCATAAGCGGTACTCGGATCCACGAGGGACTGCTTGATTATGGGCACTACATAGTACGCCATCACTGTGACTGCTTGCGTATGCCTGCATTGCAAGTCGATATGAGTAGGCCCAGTGTCCGTGCCGTTTTATACTAAGTCTCGNACATAGTACGCCATCACTGTGACTGCTTGCGTATGCCTGCATTGCAAGTCGATATGAGTAGGCCCAGTGTCCGTGCCGTTTTATACTAAGTCTCGCGCGCGACGCTTACCCGATTTCCGCGTTGGAAAGTTATGGGTTGGATACCGAGGGGCTAGGAGCGTTGTCGCGTCATTTGTGTTGTATCGTTTCGTACATGTATGTATGCGCGTGTTTTATTTTTGGTGTTTGTTAGAGTGGTGTGCGCGTGGTGTGTGGGATGCGTCCTAGTCGACCGACGACGGGTCGCACTTGGGACCTCAGCCCCCCCAAGATGCTGGTATGCGTGCGGGTGTGATAGAGGCGTATTACCGCGCGTACCCCCTATGCTACAACGAACGAGAAACGCAATCGGCTGGTCCACCTCTGCGATTGCAACTGATTAGCTTTCGTATTGTGGACTGGTAGCTCGGCGGGGATACGCCCACCGAAGGGAGGTGACAGCTTCCGTAAGGTGTAGGTAAGTCGTGCTTGGCGTAGGCCCTATCCTGTCGTAGGGGCTCGCGAGAGGTATGGCTGGCGCACTCGGCCGGAGCGGCTTAAGGAAGATCCATATGTATTATCTGCGACGAAGGATTTAAATCAACTCCTGCGTGACGAGGCCGGGAGGGTCCTGCGCTGCCCTAGTGCGGTGCCGGACCGATGCGCTCGACAGGTGGCGCCGTTGCCGGGGATAACGGAAAGCCTACCGTTGTACCAGGTGGAACGACATCCGGGTATGGGAAGTGAATGAGAAAAGGTATAAAGGAAGGACGAAAGGGTGAGGAAAGATAATGAATGACTAAGTATGGGTGAGGAAGTTTACGTACCTGAGTAAGGGAAGGTATGAAGGGCGAACATGCAGCATTGGGTAAAGGTACGTAGTAAGAGTTAGGTAGGACGGATGGAATAGACCGGCCAAGGTGCAATGCTGAATAAAAGAGGTATGCTTATTTGTTTTTCCTTTCTTATTAAGGAGCTTGAAGAGAAAGGCATGTCAAGATGTCGTAGGGCGGCGGCGCATCGGGTGGTCCCAAGAAGGGCCTGACGCTCGATGACCTCATTGCGGCCATTGACCGGCATGAAAGGAACCCGAACAATATTCCTAAAGTCGATACCTTCCATTTTTGTGGGGAGAGAGTCTCAGAGTGGTTGGAGTGGGTGGAACAAGCTTTGGTCGGGCGGTCGGATGTTGTAAAGTTCCAACGCATTCTTCAGTATGTCCTCCAAAGCTACCACCGCTAAGCAGGTCAGAGATATGGCCCGGGACTGGGAGAGCAGCAGGGCACATCTGAGAGAGGCCTTTCGACGACCAGAGCCCCCTCAGCCCAGAGTCGAGAGGCGTCAGAGGAGTCAGAGGCAGAGGGACCCTAAGCCGAGGGAGGCGAGACCGTCTCGAGGAGGACGAAAGACCCTAGCTAGGAGAGAGGAGGAGCCGGAGCCAGAGGCTGAGGAACGAGGCGCGTACCCTGAGTGTGGGTTGGGACCAGTGGAGTTCCATCGGTTTGCCGAGGGTGGATTGAGGGGGTCGCCAGCACGCACACAGGGGGAGCCGCCAGCATCTGAGGGGCCTTTGAGGGAGTTGGAGACGCATTTGGATATCTCTCAGTGGAGGGCGTCGCCTCGAGGTGAGGAGCATGGAGAGCAGGCGGAGGAGGTGCCACAGGAGGAGGTGCCACAGGAGGAGGTGCCACGGGAGGCGGTACCACGAGAGGAGGTGCGACGAGAGGAGGTGCCACGAGAGGAGGTGCCACAGGAGGAGGTCCAGGATACTCAGCGAGAGAGAGAGCTAGGCGACAAGGGGAGACGTGTAGGGAAGGAAGTGATAGAGGTTGGAGAGGACACGCCCGCTCAGACGCCAACAGTGGGTTTGAGACTCGGGGATGCACCGGGAAGCACTCACCAGGCAGGGGAGAGGTTGCAGAGAGAGGAGACCCCATTGCCTTCATCAGAAAAGACCCTTCGCTAGAAGGGAGAGCAGAAAGGAGGAGAGAGAGGGCAGCCGTAAGGAGAGAAGCCTTGACCCTGATTGACAGACACCTAGCAGCTTATGCCGTGGAGCACCCATACCTGGAAGAGCCAGCACCTGAAGAGCCATGCCAGGAGCCGTGTCAACCCGAGAAGGAGATGGAAGCTGAGATCCCGAAGAGGGTCGACCTCCGCATGAGGGAAAGGGCGCCAGCTGGAGAGACAGCAGAGGAAAAGAGGGCGAGAAGAACCAGGAGGATAGACGAGATATGGCAAGAGAGGCAGAGATTGGAGGCAGCGGGGGAGCTTCTAGAGCAGCAGCAGGAGAGGCAGAAATCGGAGGCAGCAGGAACACTCCCAGGTCAGCCACCCAGCGCGGCAGCTAGGGCCCCGGAGATCCCTGAGATGTGGAGGGACTTCTGGGAGCAGACAGGAGAGGAGCTTCCTTCGCCAGTCAGAGCCGGGTTTGGGGTAGCAAGAAAGGCGGAAGAGAGATTGGATCGAAAAATCAAGTTCCTGGCCAAAACAACTTGTGACCGACACTTGTTATTGGAGGGCGATCTGGTAGGGAAGAAAATAAAGGAAGCAAGCCATGGAGTACGCCTGGAGGCTATGGAGATGGAAATCCAGGAACTCGGGGCATTGGTGGCCAGCCAGGCAGCTATCATTGAGAGCCTGAGGCAACAAACTCAGGGAAAGGTGGACAAGCCAGAGAGCATCTGGGCAGGCGAGCAAAGGCATTCAGGACAGGGATTGCCAGGACAGCTATCTGCAGTAGAGCCTCGCCAGGAGCCACCTATGGGGAGAGTTATCCTGGAGCCAGAGGAGGCGAGAGCCCAGAGACAGGCAGAGAGAGAGGCATTCGAGTTCAGAGCCCCTACCAAGCTCGCGACGTTGACAGTGGCGGCGGCGGGCCCAGTCGTACCTTTGGCAGTAGAGGAAGGGCGGCCACCATCTAGCAGTGAGCCGACTCAAGGCTCAGCAGAGGGATCCATGGGTGTGCTCCTTTAGGCGGTGCATACTATGCAGGAGGAGGTGAGTTTGTTTTCACCTGAGCAGAGGATAGAGGAGCCTCTTGAGAGAGAGATGGGGATTAAGGCGGAGGGTGCCATCGAGGGCGGGCTCCAGAGGTTGGGCACGCCTGAGTATGAGCCAGAGGAGATTGAGGAGCAGCCCATGGCAGTGCCAGGAGAGACACTCGAGAGGAGACCTCAGAGGTTGGACACGCCTGAGTACGTCCCAGCGACAGGGGATTTGAGGAGCAGACTGGGATCTTGGGCTACTGGATCTGGGTCTGGGGGACCGGTTCCTGGGATGGAGCAGCAGGAGGTTGTTAGTACCACAACCCCTCTATCAAAGCATCAGGGGGTGGTCAGTACCTTGGTAGGATCTCCTTCATCGCCACCTCCTCATCCCAGGAAGAAGAAGTTCAAGAGGAAGGTTGATCAGCTATGCTTCTACTGCAAGAGGGGCGTGCATCTGACTCTGGACTGTCTCGAGTTCCTTGAGGATAAGGCAGAAGGGAAGGTCTCAGAGGCAGGGGGTAAAATGTATGATAGACAGGGTAGGATAGTAGAGAAGTCCGCAGATGGATTTAGGGCTCAGTTATATAGGCAAAACCAGGAGGAGTTGAGGAGGTAGGGCCGGTTTCTCTATGTAGGTGGGCGAATATCTTGTGAGGCATCAACTTAGGTTCTGTGTGATACCCTCTTAGACTTAGAGGACCTTTTTTGATGATTGCTACTAGTCTAGATCTGAACTCTAGTGTTCCTACTGAGCTCGGGTCTTGAGGATCAGGATGATCTAGATGAGGCATGTACATATTTAGGTGGCCTACGCCCTGGCTTTGAGAGACAGATCTGACATGTATTTTAGGGATAATTGTCAGCGTGAGTTTGGTGTGGCTTGAGTTGAGTGAGCTATGAGTGAGACATTTTATTTCCCTGAGTGTATATTATGATGAGGTTTTTTCAGGGACCATTTTTATATGTGACGATCACTTGTCTCTCTCACATGTGTGGTTGTGCTCTGATGTATGATGAATTTGTGTCAACAATGTGTGAAAAACCTTTTATGTGTCATGGGTACTGTGAATATGATTGTACGCAAAAATGTCTACTCCTCGGTATACTTGTGCGACTTGCCCACGGGCAGCTGATAGGGGCAGAGTAGAAGGGGAGGAAGCGCAGCACGTCTGTGAAAGGTTGTGAGGATTTTGAAGATCTACGAGCCCTGGAGGCTCAAAATGCTTACCATGTTGATTATTGATTGCTTAAGTTGTGATGAGGACCCATCCATAAGATGGTCTCTCAGTGATTTTGTTTATGATAAGCCCCCTTGGATTTTGGAAAAGGGGATGTTTTGTGATGTTGTGTGTTATGATGAGACCCCCTCGAGTTTTGAGGACGGGAAGTTTGGTTTTTATAGCGATACCCCTCGTGATTTCTGGAAGAGAGAGTGTATTGTTTGTGGCGAGACCCCTCGTGATTTTTTGGAAGAGGAGGTGTTTTTTTTCTGTGGCGAGACCCCTCGTGATTTTTGGAAGAGGGGGTGTTTTGTTTATGATGAGAACCCCTTGGATTTTTGGAAAATGGGATGTTGTTGTTATTGTTGTTGGAAGACTCACCTTCAAAAGTGAGTAAACTGATTTATGGCATGAAAAGTTGTCTGATGAGTGATAAAAGTCTGACGCAAAGGACCACTTTTGTTTGGAATGTTTGAGAAAGTCGCAATGAGTGCAGGGCGAGAGATGTCTCAGGGTGGGTGGCTGCTGACTCTGATCAAGTCAGGAGTCACGACCTGGTGGATTTAGCGGTGATTTTGTTTCTAAGCGTGCGAAGGATGCCATGCCTAGTGAGGGAGGGCTGGTAAATGCCTTCGGACCCCTGCGTATCGCGTAGTGGGCCAGTGATTTTGTTTTGCGACGCCCCGTCTAACCACAGGTGCTAATTCTGAGACATATAGAAGAAAGGTCAAGCTAACGGAAAAGAAGTTAGTACCTCTAGGGCGTAACCCCATTGGATGGCTGCTAGCCGGCGCAACCCGGCTGTGGGACCTCGTGGGTAAGAGTTTAAGGGGGGGTGCCCGCCCCAGTGAAAATTACTCCACGGGATAGTGATGGTTGATGATTTTTGGGGGAAATCTTGATTGAATGCTTATCAGGAGAAAAACACATCGTTGCGTAACCAACGAGGGTACTGCCGCTAAATAACAATGTGGTGAACTGTGGTCCTGGTCCGATCAGCCAGGCTATGGTGGGCCAAGGTGGAGACCTACCAAAAAGAGCTGAGCGGATATTAAGTATACATATATACTTATGTGTATTTGATTGCGAGAGATTTTGAGAAGGAAGGCGAGAGTGCTTTCAAAAGGTCTCGATTAAGGCCCGCGTCCCTAGTTTTTGCCAGGACTAGGGACACCCAACGAGAAGCCGAAGGTTGTCTAGGACCGGGGAGAGGACGATTGGGAAGGTCTTTGGAACTTATGCTATCAGCGTCTTAATTTATGGGCGGTGAGAGACCCAGGTTAGAAACCTGGCAGCATATAGTTGTGGAGGCATATTTTGATGGAGGCCTCTACCTTGTGTTTGTCAGCTAATCGGATTGGTTCCTGTTTCGTCAGCATTTGGAGTGTAGATAGATTTATAGCCTTCTGATTTGGCGAAGCGACGGGGACGTCGCTTAATGTGGTCCGGTAAGTTGTTGGTGCGAATACCCTTACGAGGGTATCCGCCCTGTTTTTTTTGCAAGTAACAGAAAAGTAGTTTTGGTTTAAAGTTTAAGTCTACCGCGCTAGGCGCGGCTGCGCCTGTGACTTACATTGATGGTTGACTATAATAGAGAGTGCATGGGCACGCAGGTTTAAGGCGCGCGTGATTCTGTTTTGTTTTTTTATCATAAAGCCGACGTGGACATCGGTCGTTTGGTTAATGATATTATTGATATTTATTTATTTTTGATTAAGTAGGAACTAGGGATATCCTCTTCCGATTGGTACTTTTGACCGAGGCGAGCGTGCGTTTACGAGCGACGACGACGACGGCGACAGTGTGATTGCGGTAGGTCTTAGCACGCGGAGTGGGGCGAGTGGCGGCCCTGGTACAGCTGGGTAAGTCGGCGCAGACGCTGGGCGGCCGCGCGCACGGTTGTAGGCAGAGAGGAGGCTCAGGCTAGTCTCCCTGGCCCTGAGCGCAGCGCCGCTCCTTCTTATATGGCACTCCGCGGATATTGGTCTCAGGCTTGAGCTTAGCCCTATAGGTTACGACATTGGACTGACACCAAGGAGGTTCCGGGATCGAGGCCAGCCTACACTGGCGCGGCGGCAGTGGAACATCGAGGAGGGAGCCGATGGGGTGGAGGGCCGCCTGGCTATCCCCCTTGGTTTTGCCATCGGCAGGCGTGAAAGCAATATTGGCGCTTTATTTTCCCTTCGTTCGTTATACTTTGACGACTAGAGATCTCTGATTGTTAAACGTATTATTATTATTCTTGGTATGCTCCGGCGCTCTTTTGACTTATTACGACGCTAGGCTTAGAGGTCATTACAACGTTCGAGGACTTTGAGCACACGCATCATATGATTGACCTACCGAATTCCATGTGTTCGGAACACCGACGAAGCTTTTCTACTTGGGCTGTTTTGAAACGTGGACCGAGGAGTTTAACATACATACGGGTCATGGGTGGTAGGCCCGCTAGGCGCGAGAAAACCTTGAGTGGCGTGGGTTGCCGCGGATGCACTATCTGCCGGCCAGGGTCTGTCGTGAGAGGCTTGAGTGTGAGTATGGCTTGTGGGACCCGGTAGATGGTGGGTCATACCTAGGCGCACTAATACATCGTACCGGGGCAAGGACCGCAAACTGTCGCGGCCACTTGCAGGGAAAAAACGTCCCCCACTTTGACTTCAAAGGTTCTCATTTGAATATTTGCTACTACTACCGAGGCTGGCATGGGACCCGTTCTTACCTAGGCCACACTTAGGCTTGCAAACTGGCCGCATCTGCGACCTTGCCGGAGTGTCGGGGGGAACTAAGGTGGGGCTTATCTGTTGCAAGGCCGACGTGGTGGCGGGCCCTGCCTTAAAAAGGAGCGGAGAGGCCGGGACTGTTGAGCTATGCGAACGGGCTATTGCACCTACCAGGCACTGCGAGCGGGTAGGGCAGCACAGACAGGGGTGAACCGGGGCGAGGCCAGGCGCCGGGAGCGTGCGCAAAAAGGGAGAGCGCAGTGGCCGGGGCCGATAGAGGACTAGGCCGGGCCACTACGGTGGTTAGGCGACAGGCAGAGCGCTAAGGCGGACGAGCCGAGTAAGCAGGGAGAGAAAGGGCGCTGGGACAGGAGCTGGTCGTACGGTACCGGGCAGACCAGCGAGCTCCAGAAGTATAGATTGGGAGGTCGTGCCCAGCTATTCATTCACTCCTGCGGGAGCCATGCCAGAGCGCTGCCACAACGGCTCGCGCTAGGAGGTCGGCGGTAAGCCGATGGGGAACAACGGGCAGCGCTGTATCAGAGGGTGACGGGTTTTGGGCATGAGGAACCAGGCGGGGTGGATCTGGACGGGGGGCCGTACCAGGTGCGCGGGATAAGAAACAGCGGAGCTAGCATCGGGCGGTAGGCAACGGGCGACGGGCCAGTGAGGCGCAGACGAGGACGGAAAAAAAAAAAGAAAAAAAAAAAGAACCTAGTCAAGGGAGTGTGCCGGGTACATCTGACGAAAGAAGAACGGAGATGGCGAGGCGGAGAGGCTTGGGCGCGTTGGAGAACGGAGAGCGCTCGCGTTAGTCTACGGCTCTAGGTAAGCGGAAGGTGGTTTCGGGGGGGTTTGCCCCGGGCGAGCGTGTTAGTCATGTCGGATTAGGTGGTAGGTTAGTAGGATAGGCAATAAGGGGAGAGCGAACTGCGCTGAGATGGCTATGGGAGGAGAAGAAGTAAAAACAAAAGCATAGAGCCCACCCATTTCGTGATGAAAACAGGTTAGGGAGGATACAAACCAGGGGTTTCTAAGGAGGGCGAATCCAATGAAGGGGTTAGATTTAGAAGAGGATTAGTAAAACGAGAGTTAGGAGAAAGAGGTGTTGCGTGAGAAGTGTCGGGGTCATAACGGAGAGGAAGAGAACRATCCTTCGCTCGTTTCGTAACAGAGTCGAGCGGAATAAGGTGGAAGTCATGGGTTTTTTGGGTAGGGGAAATTAGACTACAGTGTTCAATCTGGAGTTAGTATGTTAGTATTAGTGCACAAGAATCGAGGATTGCGTTGTGCATGATGGGGAGAAAAAAACACGAGGAAAAAACCGGGGGAAATGAATGAACCTGGACGCGTTTCTGCATCAGAGTTATTCGTAGGTGCTGATGGTGAAGCAGTGAGTAGGGCGGGCTAAAGGTGTGCTCGAAGGTTTTGGACCCTGGTGGGGTTGATGGAAGCGTGTTGATGGAGTCATTCGTGGGATTTCGGGG
Source organism: Chara braunii (assembly GCA_003427395.1). Taxonomy (NCBI): domain Eukaryota; kingdom Viridiplantae; phylum Streptophyta; class Charophyceae; order Charales; family Characeae; genus Chara; species Chara braunii. The sequence continues at coordinate 1,230,197 of BFEA01000178.1, read as the reverse complement.
GCGAGTGGCAGGTTCGGTAGTATGAAGGTCGTGGGCTGTGTGATGAGAGGGAGAGCGACTTCAGAGAACGACGATGAACCTACCTTTACTTTAACGGGAGGTTCACCCGTTTTTTACAAAGGGGTGTAACGACAACGTTGGGGACTTACCTGTTGACCGGTGTGTCGCTCAATAGGCCGACGGGAAGTAGCATGAGGCCGACTACGCTATGTACAGGGGGAGAGTGAGGCAAAGAGAAAGGGAGAGGCCGCTTAGCTAAGCCTCGCATGGAGGGAGAACCTTTGTTTGTCCATGATTGTCATCGACTGTAGAGCACAGCATGGTTGTACTCCAGCACCGTGGGGAATTCTCCCTGCTGATGATACTACTGCATTCGGATTCGTGACTAAATGAACCTGGCTGCGTATGGTGGCAGGGTGCATTCGGGTTTTGTAAGAAGGCGGCGAAGGAAGTAGAATACTTACCTGCATAAGGTGTGACTCGTAGTTGACTCCCACTGGGGATAAAAACACAACATGAGAGAGGGAGAGAAGGAGAAAACTATGGGTTTATTTGCAGGCGGATGTGAAGCTGCGGACTGTGTATTTGTGTGAGACTGTGGACTGTAGGGCAATGGGCTAAGGACTACAGACTGTGAACTACGCAGACTGTAGGCTACAGAACCACGGGTCGTGAACTACGGCACTGCGTTTTACTGCCGGCTATTACTGTGTGCTGCTGTATTTTGTTGCGGGAGTGTTGTTGTACTACCAGGCTATTGCTAACCGCCATACGGCGGTGTTTGGGTTAGAAAGAAGTATTGTGAGTTGGGGAAGGAGACAGGCGCCGAGAAACGAAGGTTCGTTAGGGAGGGCTATTCCGGCAGGTTGGCACGTTTGACCAAGTTGTTCTTTTGGCTACCATTGCGGGGCCCTCAGGCGATCAAAGATAACAAGGCCCTCTCCAGTGAGATTGAGAGCACCTCTCTTGTATATGAGAGTCTCAAACCTTCTGCTTCTACCCTTCTCACTTTAAGTCTAGTCCCATGGTTCTGAGAGGAAGGGTGCGGGCGGGATTGCAACCCATAGGTCCGCATCAAGACTCTGTGGGGAGTCCACCCACCGATTGCGGGAGCTCTGCCGGAACCTAGGTGAGGTTCTGGAGGCAGGGAACCTTCATGTAAATCATCTTTATCTGTATAACCCACTATTACCCATGTTTACCTATCTCCTTGTAGTATGATTGATGTATGTATGAGTTTGTCCCTATGACTACTGCTTTCTCTTCATGACCTAATCAGATTGAATGAGAAAAATGTGTGAGAGTGAAACTTAAGTTTCATCTTTGCTTTGACTGAAAGCAGACTAAGGATAAATTGGGGGAAGGTGGGAGGAAGGCAGTTTTGCATGCGTTTAGAAGAGTTAACCAAAGCCTGACCATTGTTTCTACTGTGAATGACTCGGGGCTATGTTTTATTTGGATGTTTTCTGAAGGACCAGGCATTGTTTCTACTGTGAATGGCCCGGTCGCTGTGTTTATTTGATTGTTTTCTGAGAAACCAGTCATTGTTTCTACTGTGAATAACTTAGAGGTTTTGCCTGATTGAAGGGGGTTTAATTCTTGTTTATTCTGAGGGAGGATTTTTTGTCTAAGGCTAAGCATTGTTTCCATGGTGAATTGTTTAGCCTGAAAACCACGCACATAAAGTAAAGTGAGTATAAAGGAAAGTACTTTATGTATATTTGCATGTGAACTGGCAGCTGGGCATTGTTTCTACTGTGAATGGTCCAACGTTTAGCCAGATCATTAAGAAGAGAAAAGGAAAAATACAAAGTATAAATGAAAATAGTTGGGGCAAGTTGAACATTGTTTCTATTGTGAATGGTCCATTCCCCTGCCCATATTCGCCTTTTCTTTTGAAAACAAAGTGAGAGAAATACTAAATCTTTGGATATTAAACAGCTCAGGGCGACTAGGCATTGTTTCCATGGCAAATAACCTAGTCATCTGTCCAAAAGAAGAAAGAAGTAGTTGTGCAACCTGTTCGTGTATATCATAAAGACAAGCTGGGCATTGTTTCCATGGTGAATGGTCCAGCTCTATGTCTTATGTAAGATGGGTATAAGGTCTTAAAGAACTTAAAGATTCATGAACTATCTATATGGAATAAACTTGGGATGCTGAGAGTACTTACATTCGTGGTTTGGTTTGCATTTGACTGAATGAGATGGTTAGTTTGTTTGGGTTTCAGTACTATAGGTAGTTGCTTTAGTTGCTTGCCACGTGCTAGAGTCATAGGAGTTAGTGTTAATTCCTGCATTTTCTGTAATAACTTTTTTTACTTAGGTCAATTCCTGCATTTTCTGAGATATTTTTTTTTGAATTTGGCTTTGTATAAATCTTGGCAAGCTACTTTTCTTACGGGAATCGCTGCCGAAATTTCTATAAATCCAAGAAGTTAGTCAACTTTTGACTTGTCAAAGTTCAACTTGTTTTTTTTTCATATATCTGGTTTAGTACAAATCTCGAAAGTCTCCTTTTCTAGAGGGAGTGCTACCCAAATTTTTACTAAATCAAGGAGTTAGATAAAATTGGACTTTGATAAGTCAAAGTTATTCTCAAATTCAAGACCTCGCTTTGTATAAATTTTGGGAAAACACTTTTCTAGAGGGAGTGCTGCTGAAATTTCTGCAAAACAGAGAAGTTTATTAAAAATCTTGTCTAAGTTAAACTCAAGTTGTTTTGTGAGTTGAAATCCGACTTAGTATAAATCTGGGAACCCTCCCTTTCTAAAGGGAGTGCTGCCCAAATTTCTACTAATTCAGAGAGTTAGACAAAATTTGACTTTCTAGAGTTAGAGATTATTTCTGCGTTCATATTTGAGCGTATTTAAATTTTGGAAGGACATTTTTCCTACGGGAAGCGCTGCCGAAATTTTCTTAGTTTAGAGGAGATAGACTATATTTTGACAGGGGGTGATTCAGGCGATCCGCCCTGAATAGGGGAGATTCTGCAGTTGACTTAGAGGTAGACTAAGACTTAGCTTATAGGGAGATTTTAAGTCGGGACGTATTATGGAGTTGTATTCTTCATACACTTATGATCTTAGCTTGGGGATTGGTCTGCGGTGTGTTACAGGTCTTTTTGATCATTTGATTCAAGTTCAGGGCTAGATCCAGCTTGATCCCTCGAGGATCACTTTCTGTTATCTTTGATAACAGGTTGGTTGCCGATTTGTCAGTCTACGAATCAATTTCAACTCTCCCTCCACACCCAACCTAAAAGGCTTTAGTCCTAATGATTTCGTTGTTTTTATTAAGGTTTCACCCGGACTTTTATTGAATGACCATTTAACAAAGGTGCTGAGTATTTAATTAAGGTTGGTTGGATAGGAGGTTTGGGGCTTGCATGGCTAAAGCGAGGGGTACGAGTGTCGAAGGTGGTTGGGGTTGACTCCGTGTAGTATGTGGGCTGTTCATTTTGTTCGTTGATGTGATTGCAGGTATGTGCTGTGAATCAGATTCAGGATTTGGTTGCCCACGATCACATATATACGTATTATTGTGAGAGACCCCAGTGAGACCGTGAGAAGTGATCGTTATATACTTAACCCTTATATATGTATACATGGGTATACTTGGAATGAATGTTTGCATGGGTTGAAGAGCCCCCATACTAAAGTCCTACTCAGAAGCTGAACCTGAGGAGCTTAGGGGAGGCCTCTCCTTCTATTTTTGTTCTTCCTTTTTGATGATTTTTCTTAGTCGGACGTTTGGTCCTTGGCCGGGATTCGAGGTCCTTGTCCAGGACACCCCAAGCCCTAGGCTCTGTAAGGGAGGGGTTTTTTCCTCGCCCAGAGCTTATTCGATTGCCTCCTGAGACACTCAGGCCGAGAGTCGGAGGTGCCGCGGCGGCTGCACGGCTATTCCTTCAGCCGTGCAATGTCGTGAAGGGTTAGGCCCTCACGACGCTTCGAGTCTGACACTTGAGTGTCATAAGCGGTACTCGGATCCACGAGGGACCGCTTGATTATGGGCACTTCATAGTACGCCATCACTGCGACTGCTTGCGTACGCCTGCATTGCAAGTCGATATGAGTAGGCACTGCGTCCGTGCGGTTTTATACTAAGTCTCGCGCGCGACGCTTACCCGATTTCCACATCGGAAAGTAATGGGTTGGATACCGAGGGGCTAGGAGCGTTGTCGCGTTATTTGTGTTGTGTCGTTTCGTACGTGTGTGTATGCGCGTGTTTTATTTTTTGTGCTTGTTAGTGTGGTGTGCGCCTGGTGTGTGAGATGCGTCCTGGTCGACCGACGACGGGTCGCACTTGGGACCTAAGCCCCCCCAAGATGCCGATACGAGTGCGGGTCAGATAGAGGCGTATTACCACGCGTACCCCCTACGCTACAGCGAACGAGAAACGCCCTCGGCTGGTTCACCTCTGCGATTGCAACTGATTAACTTTCGTATTGTGGACTGGTAGCTCCACGGGAATCCGCCCACCGAAGGGAGGTGACAGCTCCCGTAAGGTGTAGGTAAGCCGTGTCTCGTGTAGGCCCTATCCTGTTGTAGGGGCTCGCGAGAGGTAAGGCTGGCGCACTCGGCCGGAGCGGCTTAAGGAAGCTCCACATGTATTATCTGCGACGAAGGATTTAAATCAACTCCTGCGTGACGCGGCTGGGAGGGTCCTGCGTTGCCCTGATGCGGTGCTGGACCGATGCGCTCGACAGCGCGGCTGCGTCTGTGACTTACGTTGACTGGATGGTTGACTATAATAGAGAGTGCGTGGGTGCGCGGGTTTGGGGCGCACGTGATTCTTTTGTGTTGTTGATCATAAAGCCGACATGGACGTCGGTCGTTTTGTTTCATGATATTATTTATACCCGTTTATTTTTGAGTAGGCAAGAAGTAAGAATATCTTCCTTTGATTGGTACATTTGACCGGGGCGAGCGCGCGTGCGAGGACGACGGCATCGACATCGACGGTGTGACCTTGTGCGGTAAATAGGGCGTATAGGGTGGCGCGCGGGGCAGCCACGGCGCGGTCCGGGCAAGCCGGCGCGGGTGCCTAGCGACGGCGCGCTGGTGGTAGACAGGAAAGGGGCGTAGGCTGTACTTCCCAGGCCTAGGCACCGGGCGACACCCCTCCATATTGGAGTCCTCGCCTATTTATCTCAGGCTTGGGCTTAGCCCTATAGGTTATGGTGTTGAACTATTGCTACGGTGGTTCAGGGATCTAGTCGGTGGGCGTCGGCGCCACGGCGGCAGAGTGACATGGGGAAAACCGAGGGGGTTGAGGGCCCGACGGGGCTATCCCCGCTTGGTTTTTGTTAGTCAGCGCGGCAAAGGACCCAATCCACGGGACCGGTAGGGTACCGGCAGTTCCGGCCCTTGTTCAGGATTTTTTTTTTTTATGTGTATATGTTATTTTACTTCTACTTATTTGCGGTCCCGTTTTGGCCTGAGGCGCAGCACCGGGGCTGACTGCTAAAAATTTGAAGAGCCGCTGGTGGGGTGCCACCGCAGCTAGGTCCTTTGGGACATCCGTTAAAATTGGAACGATACGGGAAAAATCGATATGGGTGCTTTGCGCGCAGGGCGGGTATAAAGTCGGGGGCGGGTCCGACAGCTAAAGGCTTTTTGGGGAGTCGGATGCTGTCAGGCCGCGCGGTGCCGAGAGATTGGGGAGACGGTAACAAGAATGAGGGAGTCGGGGAGCCACGGGCAGCTGCAAGGAGGAGGCAGCGTGTGACGAGCGCAGAGCCAGCGAGGAGGAACGAAGCTCGGGCACAGGGAGGAGGAACGCAGTAGAGCTGGGCGGGCGGCGCTGTGCAGCAGCAAGACGGGCAGCGGGGGATGAACCCGGACAGAAGAAGGCGCCGGGTGCACGAACTGTGAAGGAGGAGTAGGAGATGGCGGGGAAGGGGTGAAGAGCAACGGCCAGTAGGGCTAACCAGGCAGGGGCGGGCGCTGAGACCGTGCAGCGAGGCGACAAAGTGACAGGGGTTATGGCAGTGAGGCTGGGGAGCGGACAGGCAGGCAGCAGACCCAGGATTGCATCGGGGTACACTCTAAATAAGGAGAGAGGGCGGTGTCGGAAGGAAGGGCCAGGCGCAGTTGAAAAGCCGTAGCACTCTCGATCCTGGATGAGATCGAGAAGGGAAAGAAGCTACCTCGGGGTTTTGCCCCGGGGCGAACATCAGGGCGGGGTTAGTTTTTGCGGCAGGTTAGCGAGCTGGTCGGTATGATGGAGTAGAGCCGCGCCGAGCCATGGCAGGGATAGAGAAAGGGGGGATGGGAGATCGAAGTTTCCACTCGATTCGCGGCGGAATCAAGTGAGGAAGGACTTGAAATTGAGGCTCTAAGGCCGGGCGAGCCAGAATACGGAGTTGGTTTTAGGAAAAGAGTAGTAGAGAAACGGGTTAGTAGAAAGGTCCGTGTGCCGTGGCTATGGCGGAGGTAAAAGTGTAGAGTTTAGCCGTTTCTTACTGAAAACGGTCCGGAGAAAGTACTAATCCTGGGTTTTTGGGGCGGGCGACCCCGATTTTGAGGTCAACTTCGGTGGAAGGTCAGTAGAAATGGAGGTTAGTAGAAAAAACAATGCGGGGTGGTGTCGGGAAGAGCAGCAGTGGAGGGAAGAAATTCGAATGAACCTAGACGCGGATTCGTGCTTGGAGCATTCGAAAACGAATGAAAAGGGGGAAAAACGGGAAAAAGTTATATCTCACCTGTTTTTTGACAAAATCGAGCGAAGGAAGTACTGCGAGTCTGATGGTGGTGTTAGTTGTGAGGATAGGTTAGTACAATAGGAGTTAGTAAGAGGAAGGGCTCCGCTCGCTATGGCGGAGGGGAGAGTAGCGGGGTAGAAGAATTAAGCTACCACTTGATTCTTGACAGAATCGAGCGGGGAAAGACTGAAAGTAAAGGTTTTAGGATAGGGCGAATCTACTGGGAACGTCAGTTTTGGCTAAAGGTTAGTAGGTAAGAAGTTAGTAAGAAGGACTGTTGCGCGGAGTCATGGCAGGAAGGGGAATGAAGTGGGAAGAAAGGATCGAGATTCCATTCGAATCTCGATGGAATTGAACGGGAGAGGGAAGCAGACAGTGGTTTTGGGGTGTTGCGAGTCTAATGGCAGTATCAGTTTTGCTTGCAAATTGGTGGATTGGCTGGAGTCGACACTGCTAGCTGCGCCCGAGAGCTAGACTAGAGCGGACGATGTATCTGCCCATGTTTTAGGGGCAGATTCATTCGTTTTTTTCGTTTAATTTATAGTCATTGTCGGCCGTTAGGTGGTTGTTATCACCCGGACGTTTTCGGTAGTTGTACAGCAGCATGCTCGCTGCCGATCACCGGTCGCGTCCAGCCATGGGTTCGTCGCCGCGGCTTTGATTCTCTGGCCTGTTGGGACCTGGCCATGTTGGTTGCCAAGTACGTTCGTATGCTTCTGAGCGAAGTAATAAGCTACGAGCGACGACTGAGCATAAGAGAGAGGAGAGAGAGTAAGGGTACTCATAGCGAGCAAGCCGTAAGGAGGCAAACTAACGTGGAACGATGCAACCGCCTACGTGTTGATTGAAGTAGCTGCAGGTGGGGGTAGTAAGAGGGCAGGCAGCAGGTTGAAGGCTTACCTGCTGGCCGGGGTACTGCTCAGGCCGTCGTTCGAAGTAGCGAAGGGACAACCCCGAGGAGGGGGAGCTACCTGTTGGCCGCCATACTGCGCGGTCTGTCGGCCGAGCTAGCGAGGAATGAACCGCGGGGGATACTTACCCGGCCAAGTGCGCTGAGAAGAGGGAGAGGGTGCGCTTATCTCAGGAGCTGCGGGTGCTAAACGAACTAAGAGCCGAGTCTGCGATGGCCAGGTGGGGACGTAGCAGTAGGGAGAGACCAAGGAGCTTGGGAGCTTGACCGGTGAAGGCAGAAGCTTGGCTAAGAGGCGTGGGGGTGTGTGACTTACGCGCAAGTTGCGGACCTGCCAACTCACCCTTTCTTGGCTGGCCGCGCTATCCGCTGCTGAATGAAGCAGCGACAAGGCAAGGCTGTTGACCGGTGTGTTGTCCACCTTGCCGAGCTAGGTGACTGGAAGGACAGGGTACCGGCCAAGGCGTGGGGCTGTCATCACCTACAGCACCAACACGCTGTGTTTATGCGGTGCATTGTTGATTGGTTGCTACTGTTGCAGCTTGTTGCTGGTCGTACCTCCTCTTGCATCAGTTAGCTTGCGGACGGGTGACCGTTGCAGGGCTTTCGCTAGATAGTGACTGGGCAAACTACCGGACACAACAATCAAAGGGGTACATAGCGGCGGATTGATCAGAACTGGCGACGCTGCAGAAGGAGGGAGTGACAAGCTTGAGGCCTTGTGAAAGGGTGGGGGCACCGCTGCAACTTGGAGGATCATCGGGAGGGGTTGTCTTCGGCAGTTCTATTTAGAGTTGACTAAGCTGTTGCGTGTTTTGGCCACTATTGCGGGGCCCTCAGGCGAGTCAAGGAACCAAGGCCCTCTCGCGTGAGTCTGAGAGCACCCTACTGGGATCTGAGAGTCTCGAACTTACCTCCTTCTGCCTCCTTTACTCTAAGTCTAGTCTGTAGTTTGAGAGGAAGGCGGCAGGCGGGATTGCAACCCGTAGGACCGCAGCAAGACTCTGTGGGGAGTCATCCCACCGATTGCGGGAGCTCTGCCAAAACTCAGGAGGAGTTCTGGAGGAAGGGAACTGAAAGGTAACCATCGCTCTCCCTCTATAAACCCAGATTATAGCCCCTATCTGTATTGACCCTGGTATGTTTTGATTGAGGATACTGCATGTATCCCTACTTTAACTTCAGTTTGACTTTCAAGACATAAGTCAGACCAAGTAAAGGAACGTTTATGCAATCTCAGTTTCAGTTTTGTAGGTTGCCTGAACGCAGACTGTAAACAAGAAGGGGTAGCATCTGGTGGGTGAAAGGCGGTTTGCTATGCTTTACAGGGTCCTATGGGGTCAGACCAGTTCCATAAGATTGGACGGTCTGACTGCTATGTTTATTTTTGAATTGCATGGAGAGTCAGACCAGTTCTATAAGATTAGACGGTCTGATTGCTCTGAATTGTGAGGGTTTGACTGTGGCTGGCTTTTCAGCGGTCGAACCTGTACCATAAGATTGGAGGGTTTGGTTGCCATGTTTAGTTGGGGTTTATTCTGTTTCATTTGTTTCTGAGCGAGGAGGTCTGAGCAAGTCCATAAGATTAAAAGGCCCAGCCCCTTCCTGTTTCATTCTGAGGGAGTATTTCTCGCTGAGGGCAGGGCATGTCCATAAGATTGGACTGCCTTGGACTTATCCCGCGCACAGGCGATAAGAGAGAAACGAACTTGGCAAAGGACCAAATGTGTTCCATAAGATTCGACGGTCTGGCCCAATGCCTCGCACATGCTGGAACCCAAAAGGTTAAATTTTGGCTATACGTTATACTATCCTATCTATGAACAGGCTAGTCAGGCACGGGTTCCATAAGATTGGATGGTCTGACTATAGCTTATCGTAAGTTGAAGAGAGTATAACCAAGAGTATAACTGAAGGTAACCTTGGGCAGACTGAACCTTGGTTCTAAGATGAACGGCTCAGTCTTACGCCCAGCGTTTGAACACTAAGTTCAGAGAGGTATCTATAAGTTGGATATTAAATAGTTCTGGATGACTAAGCCTTGTTCTAAGATGAACGTCCTAGTCATATGCACAAAAGGAAGAGAAAAGTAGTTGTGCAACCTGTTCGTGTATATTCAATGGCTGAGTCAGGCAAGTTCCATAAGATTGGACGGCTTGACTTTATGCCCTATGTAAGCTGGGTACAAAGGATTAAAGCATCGAGATATTACGAACTATTGTTTGCAAAGTTTAACTTGGGGTGGCAAGAGTACTTACCTTTGTGGGTTGACTTGCATGAGACTGAGTGAGGCTACTACTTGACGTGGGTTTCAGTTTGACAGGTAGTTGCTGTAGTTGCTCGCCACGTGCTAGAGCGATAGGAGTTAGTTCGATTAATGTATTTTCTAAGCTAAGTTTTTTCTTACTTGGATCGATTTTTGCATTTTCTGAGATCTTTTGTTATACTTGGCTTTGTATAAATTTGGGTAAGCTACTTTCTCTATGGGAAGCGCTGCCGAAATTTCTGCAAATCCAAGGAGTTAGTTAAACTTTGACTTTTCGAAGTTCAACTTGTCTAAAGTTCATATACGGCTTAGTAAAAATCTGAAAGGTCTCCTTTTCTGAAGGAAGTGCTGCCCAACTTTTTGCTAACTCAGGGAGTTAGGCAAAATTGGACTTTGAAAACTCAAACACTATTTCGGTTTTTCATATTCGGGCTGATATAAATCTTGGAAAGGCACTTTTCCTACAGGAAGCGCTGCCGAAATTTTCTTAGTTTAAAGGAGTTGGATTATATTTTGACAGGTGACAATTCAGGCAATCCACCCTGAATAGGGGAGATTTTTCCATTAGTCTACCTTTGCTTTGGGCACTAGCTTAGAGGTAGATTTAGGCTTAGTTGGCAGATAACTTTAAGTGAGAATGTGCTGTGGAGGTTTTTCCCCCATATACTGATGATTTAGCCTGGGCATTGACCTGGTTTATGGTACAGGCCTCTTTTTCGACATTCGATTCAGGACTTGGACTAGTTTCAGCCTGATCCTACAAGGATCATCTTCTGTTATCACTGATAACAGGTCGGTTGCCAATTCGTCGGTTTACGATTCAACTCCAATTCACCCCTGCCACTCTACCTAAAGGCTTTAGCCTTGTGATTGAACTGTTTTGTTGTGTTTTCACCCGGGCTTTATTGAATGGTCATCCAACAAAAGAACTGAGTATTTATTTAAGAGTTGCACGAGTGAGGCTTGTATGGCTAATGCGAGGGGTATGAGTGCAAGGAATGGTTGAAGTTGACCCCGTGTAGTGCGTGGACTTCTGGATGAATCTTTGATGTGATTGCAGGTATGTTTTGTGGTTCGGACTTTGGATGTGACAGCCTGCGATTACATACATATATGGCTAAGAGGAGTCCCACTGTGACTGTGAGAAGTGATCGTCCTATATAAATAAACCTATGTATATATTTATAAGGGCCTCAAGTATGCGCGTGGTTTACAGTGATCGTGCGCAAAGGTTAACCAGATTTGGGCTTGAGTGAAAAGGAAGACCCTCTGTTATCATTTGCTTCTTGGGATTTTTATGGTTGGACGTTGTAGTCCGTGGCAGCCGTCAAAGGCAAACCCCTTGACTTTTGCCCAACCCCGGGGAGGACTCACCCCTAGGGTTGCGAGAGACGACTACCACCACAGGCGTGGACCTGTGTATCACCCGCTCTGCATAAGGTGCAGAAGAGGGTGTGTGGTCTTCAACCGCGTATGACGGTTATCCAGCGTCGAGAGATTAACCCTCAAGGCGCGTGTCAACCGACACTTGAGTGTCGAATGCGACTCTCGAGATTAACGAGGACCGCATGAGTATGGGTACTACATAGTACGTCATCATTGTGACTGCTTGTGTACGTTTGCATTGCGAGTCGACATGAGTAGGCCCTGCATCCGCGCAGTTTTATGCTAAGTCTCGCGCGGGACGCCTATCCGATTTTCGCATCGGAAAGTTATGGGTTGACTACCGAGGGGTTAGGAGCGTTGTCGCGTTGTTTGTGCTGTGTCGTTTCGATCAAAATAAGGCAAAGCTTGTAGATAGGTTTTATATTCAATTAATTTTTCCGTACCTCKATGAAGTAAACCAATATGTGGTTCTGCACGTTCCACCACTTCTCCATTCATTTCCAAAACTAATCTTAAAACACCATGAGCAGCTGGGTGTTGAGGTCCGAAATTGAAAGTCAAATTTTTTATTTGTTTGGTTTTAGCCATATATATATCTYTTTTTTAATTTAAGACGGAGCCTACGACCGGACTTGAACCGGAGGCCTTTCCCTTACCAAGGGAATGCTCTACCACCTGAGCTACGTGGGCTCACGGGGAAATTGGAGACGATCGGACTTGAACCGATAACTTCATACTTGCAAAACATGCGTTCTACCACTTGAACTACGCCCCCGACGGAACGGAGGAAATGGGATTTGAACCCATGATACAATCTTGTTGTATGTTGATTTAGCAAACCAATGCCTTCAGCCACTCAGCCATACCTCCCGGGAAAAACGGGATTTGAACCCGCGACTTCTGGCGTGACAGACCAGCACTCTAACCAACTAAGCTATTTTCTCATCTGGGTAATAACGGACTTGAAATAGTGTGCGCGTGGTGTGTGGGATGCGTCCTAGTTGACTGACGTCGGGCCGCGCTTGGGACTTCAGCCCCCCAAGATACCGGTTCGCGTGCGGGCCCGATAGACGTATTACCGCGCGTACCCCCTATGCTGTAGGGAACGAGAAACGCCCTCGGCTGGTCCACCTCTGCGATTGCAACCGAGTAGCTTTCGTACTGAGGACTGGTAGCTCGGCGGGGATACGCCCACCGAAGGGAGGTGACAGTTCCCGTAAGGTAGAGGTAAGTTGTGCCTCGCGTAGGCTCTATCCTCTCGTAGGGGCTCGCGAGAGGTATGGCTGGCGCACTCGGCCGGAGAGGCCTAAGGAAGCTCCATTTGTGTATTCGCGGCAAGGTTGGTCCAACTCCTGCGTGACGCGGCCGAGAGGGTCCCGCACTGCCGCGTGCGGTGCCGGATTGATGCGCTCGACAGGTGGCGCCGTTGCCGGGGATAACGGTCGCCTACCGTTGTCCCTGGTGGAACGACATCCGGGTATGGGATTGTGAGAACTAGGCAAAACGAGAGGTTTTGTTCAGCTTTTATGGCTAATCGATTGAAGATGTTGGATAGAAAGCGAGTGAGGGTTGATTGTGTGAGTTGGTTCTGTTCGGTACCGTAAGGGTGGCGCGAAAAGGATAAGCTTTGACTATGCGCCCACATACGTTGACTACGTGCACACGTACTTCGACCATGCACTTGCGTATTTTGACTAGTATGACGGAAGTTGGAGTGGATACCTCTTCTGACCCCGATAGTTGATGGGTTTGGGCGTTGATTGGTATGTTTGATACAACTAAGGTAGGATAAGGCGGTATCAACAAAGCTAAGTGTGGTGGTTGTGAGAGTTGGTCGTGTAAGGTGCCCATAACGGCTAAGGGAAGTTACCCGAGCGGTCAAAGGTGCAATATAGCACTTTGGCTTTAGGACGAGGCATAGAAGGAGTAAAGGAAGCGTACTATGTTAGAAGTCGTCAAGGGACTTCGAGGAGAGTTAGGCTAAGGATATTGAGAGCCTGTACGAGTACGAATTGGGATCCTGGAATTTGGGTTCTAAGTAGTTGCTCGAGTTATATAGCCATAGAAGTTTGAGGCATGTCCCACATGGTATGCTTGAAGTTAGGCGTAGAAGGCAGTAAAGAGATACAACGAGCACCGTGGTAAGGTCGCAATAGAAAGGACTACGGGAAGTAGTAGACTTGCATGACGCCTGTTAAAGGAGGGTATCTGATTCTAGAGGCAGTCGGAGTAACGGTGAGGGAGCTAACACTTGGGCTATTCTATTTACCCTTAATGGGGCCATGTGTTGTAATTGGTGTTAGGCCTTCACACGAACCGTTCTAGGTCTGGACCATCCACTTAGGAAGCTAAAGACTTGAGACCTTTTGTTTTGAGGACGTTATTTCGAGTTATATAGGATTCCTCTATAGATGTCAGACCTTGCAAACCTTGTTATGTCTAATTATGGGAAGTTGTATGTAGATAGTCTTTTCAAGAGTATTTCGTGTGGGTTATTTTATTGGGGTCATATATTTGGGATCTCATCAAACTGTAGAAATTTATATGAATGTCCCTGGTCCAGCAGTTGGCTCATGGTTGGCCATTTAGTCTGCACGGTTGGGTCGCTCTTCCCAGAGGAGCAGGGATTGTCAGTCTAATAACGGAAGGCGCATGCTGGACGTTTGTCTGTGATGGGCAGAACCCAGATAAAGCGAAGGCAACTCAGGATGCCTTATGCACGGGAGGACCCGCGTATGCTCGGACCAATTGAGAAAGAGGGAGGGTTCGAGGTGTCTTTGCCCAGGCGGGTCAGAGCAGGAGAGTACTTCTCTTCATGGTGGGGCATAGTGACGAGCACAGACACCTTTGTCTGGATCGAGTCTGGGTTTGATGATGAGCTAGAATGCGCAATCGTAAGGGTGACCCTGTACGCCTCAGCCACCTTTTGGATCAAGCGTGGGATAGAGTTGGCGCTCGGGCATGGGAGCCTGCTTGCTAAGCCTTTGAGGGTAGCCGAGGCAGCCGCGGCAAAGTGGGCGAGGGAAGTGCCCCGTGATGGGAAAGAGCGAGTACTAACCCGCGTAAGAGTCGAGCACGCTGGAGAGTTCGGGCTTCCATCTGCTCCGCTGCGAGCAATCCTGCCTGAGTTTCTGATAGAGAAGAGTTTTGGTGGGCTGGCGAGGGTGGAGGCGGCGGCTGAAGCTGCTCTGAGGGCGCGAGATTGAGAATATGGGCGGTACACATGTGAACTGATATATGGTCTCTACCTAGACCTGAGGTTCTTGCCCTCTAGTCAGTGGCTCTGGAACACGACCAATACACTGGACGTATACGCCTCGTCTCATGATCCGAATGAGGGAAATGTGGACTCGGAGGAGATTCGGGTAGTAGTGGGCCGATAGGGGATGCCGTCCTTTTCTACTAAATGCGTTTCCTTTGACCTGGCCGGAGTCGTCTCTCTGCCCATTATCGTAGTTATGAAAGTAAGCGTCAGGGTAACCAGGGGTTGAGGCCTGATTGCATGAGAAAAGGGGTAGGTGGCGAAATTTAAGTATTAGCAGTTTACCTTTGTCTGCCCGAGCTTACTTAAATCACTTTGGTGATCTATTGCCCGTTATGCGTAGCAGGCTGCTGTCAGCATCATGGCGGGAGAAAGCGGCTTCGGCAAGATCCTGCTTTGGAGGAATTTGTGCCTTTTGAAGGTGTCGCTGCACGAAGTGTTGCAGGCGTCAATGCCCCCAGATCTCCGTGCCCTGTTGTTCCAAGGAAGGAACCTGTCCAGCTTTCTGCGTGACTTTTAGGATTTCAATCTTACGAAGATGTGGGACAAGAAGGCAATGTGGTACATGTTCCCGTTGTTCGTTTGCGAAGGACTTAGCGAGGAGGTGTACACCCTCATGCTGAAGTCGCAAGCCTGGGATGAGCTGGAAGCTTCTCTGAAGCGGAGGTTCCCAGAGGATGAGGTGAAATGTAGGCTTGTTAAGGGCCCTGAGCAGCCAACCGAGGCCACGTCGATGCAAGGAGAATTGGGTGGAATACAGAGGCAAGTTGGGATGTTGGAAGAAAGGTTGACGCGATTGGAAGAAGCCAGGCATGGCAAAAGGAAGGCCTCCGAGGGAGTATCCAGTGGGCCAAATGCGAGAGGCGAAGCAGAGGCAAGGAAGGATCGTCAGGAGCCACTCCCTCACAAGAAGACCCCGCGAGGACGAGCTTGCGTCCCAGAAGGAGATGAAGGTGAGGGGGTCATTGAGCTCAAGGAGGAGCGGGGAGACAGTGCGATCCTGCCTGTCATTGCGCCTGATCCGGAGAGGGGGCTTATCAACGTGGAAGCATCCTCGATTGGAGGGCGGAGGGAGCAAAGGTGTCAGTGGTGGCCAGAGCACTGGGCAAAAGCGGTATGTGATTGTTGGGGAGAGATTGGTCGCACCCCTCAAGGAGGCAAGGAAGAGGGGATGATGGGTGAAAAAGGGGAGCCTGAACCTTCCAAGTTGACGAAGGTTCAGCGGAAGGCGAGGAATCAGGCCCAAGAGGGCCAAGGTACCGGAAAGAGGCGGGGCATGCCGCAGGGAGGGGCCACCCTGCAAGAGTTGGGAGGAAAGCCAGCACGGGTGGGGCCTCCGCCGACTGAGCGGGCATTATACGGGCCGTGGACGCCATACGGTCAGGTGGGACCAAGGCCCATATATAGTTCATATCTGCCCTGTGTACAAGGCGTTTGTTTGGGCCCACAGATGGGTATGATGCCACCTAGGCCTCCTGCAGTCCAGTTTCAGCCAGCCTTGTGAATAGGGCCGTTGCAGCCACCGATGCCACGAACGACGGAAGGCCACGTGGCCGGTGGAGGGGGTCAAAAGCGAAAAGCTGAAAAGGGTTGTAGGGATGAGGGGCACAGAAAAGAAAAATGAGGAGGCGGCAAAGGTGGCTCTGGAGGGAAGAAAGTGGGTTTGGGAGAAGACATTTGCAGGCATTGTGCCAAGGAATGACACATAATGAAGTTTTGTCGAGAACGAAGGGCCGATGAAGCAAGCGGTCTAATAAGGACTAATATAGAGGGAGGCGTTTTCGACAGGGCCGGGAAGTATATCGACCCAAGCATCCCTGGGGGAACACGGAAGGAGGCTTTGCGGCGAGAGGCAGCATCAAGCACGACCTCATCAACGTAGTCGTAAGGAGAAGGGTTTGTGTGAGAAGGGCATGGAAAGTTAAGCAGACTGTAAATACGAGCGAGAAAATCCCAATCGTATAGCTGTTGTAGATAGGCACAGCGTACAGAGGGAAGGGAGTTTTGGAAATAATGGTCCGGTAAGGTAGCTCGAGTTGTAGGCAGGAGGAACCCAAATAGAATAACAGTATATATGGGGTATGTTAGGTCTGCCTCACATCATGTTATTGTAGGGTCTCAAGTAGATGGAGCACGGAGTGACCCTGACAGTAACATGTTATTAATTAAAATAGTACATTATTTTTTAAATAGTACTTTTGTCGTTCGAGAAACTCGAAAGGTATACACGGCTGACGAAAGAAGATGTTCATTATACATTAATACACAACGATCAGAGTCCCTGTTCAACGGATAAATCCTCAACTAAACTGGCACACATTCAGACAGTCAGTACGAACGTAGCATATCGAAGGTTTCCCCTTGTGAGGAACGCATATGAGTGACCCGAAAAAGGTCTTCGTTGAGGCTTTAAAGGGTGCATGGGAGTGAAAAGAATAGCTCATTTTTGAAGTTTAATTGAATACAAGCAGGATGAGTAGGATACATCCAAGTCACATGTTTCGATATAATCCATAATACATAAGTTGGCTAGTTTTATAGTAAAACTGGGATATATCCGAATCAAATATTTCATTATTCGGATGGAGAAAATCCGTAATGTTATTAACCGTGCGTCATTCATTAAACATCCTTGAAGTTCACTCAATCAAAAGGATGAACTTATGATCATAGCCCGGATCACCCTCCGAGGAAAAATTAACCAATATGTTATTATTCCAAGAACAAGCAGACATTTCTTAAAACAAAAGGGCATCAGACGGAGTGAAGTGGTGGGCAGCATTATGCAGAGATGTTATCATTTGCCGCTTGCCGGGTTTGACCTCGCAACCATGAACTTGTAACATCCCTACCCAATCCTTCCCACCACTCCGCCACTGTCCTTGCTGAGATCAAATGATGTATGTTAACAAATAAAAGTGCACCTTCAGAAACCCCTTAAGAACTCTAGTAACCATCAATCTTAAATTTCAACTAGATGGCGGTTGCATATACATTATCACTTTACCAAACATTTCTCAAAACAAACGGGCATCGTACGGAGTGAAGTGGTGGGGAGCATATTATGTAGAGACGTTATCATCTGAGGATTGGGCATTGGAGAAGACTCAAACGAATGCGTAGGACACATCCGAATCAAACTGTGAACAGATTATCAGATGTTGAAGTGACCAAGGACCTTATAATTATTTTGAAAGATCTCACTGGATTTTGAAGACAATTGACAACTCATGAGAATTAGATTGAAAAACGAACACAAATTAAAAACAGAGCGGGACACCTAGCCTACATAAGTAGGCACACAACCATTGTCGAGACAAATGAGAAGTACGCCGTAAAAACTGATAACAATTATCTGGTCCCAATATTGTGAATTCGTAATGGTTACCTCAAAAGTTTTCATTAACCAAAGATTTGGCAAGGTTATGTCGGACCATTCATAATTAACCAAAAAGTTTCCGTGGAAATTTCAACTAATCGGACATTCTAACACAAAAATTTGAAAATGTCGAGATGTCTCTCTAAAAAAACCTACACTATGAAAACATTCACAAATCCGACATCCTGACGGAACTCTAAAAACATAAGACTCGTCACCAAAGTGTCCCGAACTTGAAATCTTCAAAAGAAGTCTCTTCGAAAACTGTTCACTAGCGGTTCCCATGTTGAACCATGCACAATGCAAGCCGAGATAGGAGGTTGAGGCAGACCTTCGAAACCCGTAATGGAAATCGAGAAACCTTGAACGTCTCCCCCAGCCATGACAACAACACCTCTCAAGGACATAAGAACATCTGCAGCTTGCAGATAAGGTGTTGTAAGATCCCCCAGCATCCAGTTTCCCCCTTGACGCTCTTGTGTTTGGTTGTTGTAACAGTATCCTTATTCTCTGGGTCAGATGCATCCGAACCACAACCGACCATGAGCCAGGGTGGACACTCGTGGCTTTCGTTAATACTTTACAGTGTATGAATTTCAACTAATCTGGCATTCGACCACAAAACTTCGGAAGTGTCGAAACTCGTCTCTCAAACTGGTAAAAATTAAAAATAATCAAAAATGACTATACTACGAAAATGTTCACAAATCCAACATAATGACACAAAATTCTAGAAACGTAAGACTAGTCACCAAAAGTCTTAAAAAGTTGAAGTCTTTAGAAGAAGCCTCTTCGCAGAGCGTTAACTATCGGTTCCCATGTCGAACAGTCCACCATGGAAGCTGGGATTGGAGGTTGAGGCAGACCTTCAAACTCCGTGATGCATGTCCTCGTCTGACGGTTGCATAATGACAAAACTGTCGACATGCACATCTTCGAAAGGATCAAAGCTAGCCTTAGGCTTGTCCCTCTAAAGACCCACGAATAAAGGTTCTCTCTGTAATTCGGATGCATCCGAATCAGAGCAAGAATTCTTGTCTTCAACGACATGGGTGGTCTTTGGCCAGAATGCGGTGATGGGTGCCGAAGGCACCCAGTTGTCGATAATGTCCCCCGCGTGCTTGACGTGATCTTCCCAAAACTGAAAAGCCCTATCTATTCTAGTCACCTCTTCGTCTCGGAAAGTCATCCAAGTTTCTCTTTTTTTTTCATAGACTTCCAAAACCCTCTTCACACCCTCTAAACGATTTTTGTAATCGTCGAGGAACGCTGGTTGGACCGACAGAGGATCGAAAGGTTGCTGCGGACCACCGTTGTCTGTTTGTTTGAACCAGTAAAGAGGACCATCCTCAGGCAACCACTTAGTGTCTGTGCAATACTCTTTACACGACATGGCGGGATTATCACCTATCATGTAGAATTTTAGCAAATGTGGCTTCGAAATCCCTGTCATTCGCTTTGAAACATGCGGGTATATAAGACCTCTTCAGTCTGCTATCCTATCAAGAAAAATACACTGCAGAGGAGTCTTATGAGACCGCTCTAGCAAAAGGAACAACTCATCCATTGTGTAGGCATCATTGTCCTTGAGTTTCTTGGAGAAAACACTAAACGTGACATCGACGTCTGTGTGCGTGTGTCCAACTATCATAAAACCAATTTCTATTTCCTTGAACATCCCGAACTTCACAAGAAGTGCTGCTAATGCGCAGATGAATCTATTCTTGTTTTCTTTGAAGCAGTTGTCAGCTTGAATACGAAGAAACGGCGGTAGAGGTTCCCACTGGATTGGATCTCCGTAAGAGTCAGCATTAAACACGTCGTCGTACTGCTGGGACCGTGTGTGTAGTAAGGAAAATATGTGTAAACATATATAGACGGATCTCGGCCATGGACCAAAATGGCCGTGAGACCAGTCTTCATCATCCTCTCGTGGTGCAAGTCCTTCGAGTAGTTAGTCTGTCCTATATGCGGTATGGTAGTTTTCTTTTGATCCATGCCGTCAATAATGATGCACAGACACTCGGACTGCCGCAAGATGGAATCCATTTTGCAGCGGCTATAGTCTAGCCTGTGGTTGACTTGCAGCTCTTGATGTTTCCGCATCCTATCTTTGGATTTCTTACGGTCCCTCTCGTACTTCGACTTGGCAATGCACTGCTTGTAGAATATACATTTTGCGCAGTTCGTGAATGCATTGGACATAGCTAGACTCACGTGCGAGAAGTGCTTACTCCACATAGCGTAGAAAGTCGACTCCGACACAACTTCCGAGTGGCACATCAAAAGATCAGAGCGCAATGATTCGTAAATCGCTCGTTTTGTGAATGTCGCAGGAATCCTACGGCGAGGATGACAAACTCCATTTTTCCAGACCATGTCATTCGGCATACTATCGGCGTGGTCGTCGATGAATCGTTTCAACAGTGCAAGCATCGTGACGACTTTTTCGGATGGTTTACACAAGCCCGAGTGCCCATGCTTCCTAGCGACAACACCGTTATCGTACATCCTTTTGTAGACATAGAATGTGTTACGAGAAATGTCGAGAATGTTACAGCACGCCTGCACACACATCTTCCGTTTGCAAGCTACAGGCCTGACCCGCTCAACACCACCTTCCATAACCGTGAAGTCATGTATGGTTTGCAACCACCACTTCGTCCTTTCYGCGAAACTTTTCGAGTAGAATGATTCCCGCACCGGCCTGACATCTTYGGCTGTCAGTTCAKHRCAACACATYCGCCTACAACAGAGCATCCCTCGCACTGCCTGAAGTGACTGCRTCMTGAGTTTGSCCATAGCTCGCCGATGCTGTGTCTTTTTGGCCGGTTCTCTGTTTGCCATAGAATAGGGTCTTCTTTCACCGGGCATAGGCGCCGGCAAAATGTACCGTATGTGGCGTTCCTCTTCGGAGAGGCAGCGCAAGCTCTGACTGTCTCGTGAATAGCAGTATTCAGTGATTTCATCCGTGGACGGTCCTTGACTCTCCTGGCACTGTGGAGGGGTAGACGAGGAAACCCTATCACCCCCATCGGCAACTGCCAAGGTAGAACCAGCAGTAGTGCGGTTGTTCGCACTATACACGTACTCCGTCTCACTATAACTACAGTCACCGTGATTCCCCTTTGGTATGGAGCTCGACATCCCAGCATCAGTCATTTCAGAACATGCTGAAGAGACTCTGGATGTACAATCGACACTACGAAACTGGTCCCCGCTTCCAGTGTTTTTGTGGTCTTCAAACACGTCACGACAGATGTACGAATGCACGGTGGAGGTGGACAACTGTATTCTCTTCCGTCGATGCCGAGTGTTTGAGTCATGTGACCGTTTTCCGGAGGAAGCACATGGCTCGATTCGGGAAGATGTACTATAGGCACTGCTCGGAACTCCAATGCCCATAACCAATCCCTTCCCAGCCAATTCCTGCCGAAAACGTAACGGAAGGCAAGCTGGCGTGGGAGGGAAGTTTTGATCGACTGTCGTCGTATCACACCAGTGAAGCATTCCACTTTTCAATGCGAGCAGAGCAACAGACTTTTGCAATGATAAAGCGATAGAGATGCGTCCGCCAGTTGGGGAGCACTATAGAGGGCAGCGCAACGAAATAAAAAGACAATGCATAGCCAGCCTTGAACCATACGACAAACCTTCACCCTCACCAATTTCACATGTATGGTGTAGAAATGGCAGACCCGCAAGTATGTAACATACTTTAGAGTCGGATGAATCCGACGCAACGACGCAGACAAATATCGGACTTGACATTTGACGTGCACAGCCAACCTTCAACCGGACTACAAGCCTTGCCCGTCACCGATCAGACATGCTGTAGAAATTGCGGGTGCGCAAATGTGTAACTGATTTTAGACTCAGATGAATCCGATACAATGATGCAGGTAAATATTGGCAAGTCCGCATCGTCACAGGTTCTTATGCCGGATGCATCCGAGACACTTAAATCCCGTGAGATTTAGAGAATTGCAGCATACACTACCAGTGTGTCAAGTATGCAATGTCGAGCACCATCAGCACGCATACAGACGACGGAAGTGATCATGAGTCTTCCGCGTCGTAAGAAATTGACAACCTTCCCGCAGTGCCAAACAGTCGGCGGTCTGTGCTGTGGGGTGGAAAAAACACTCTTAGGGAACCTCGCGGTCTTGTTCGGAAATTGTTGGCGTAGCACCAGATGCTCACCAAACAGTTTCGAATGCCGATGTAATGGACAGATCATAAGATGCCTTACGATCAAGCAGTGGTTGATAGCTGGCCCCCTTTCTCGGTCTGGATCTTTGAGAGCAGAGTTTCGCTTTCCACCGTGAGATCCATATCGGAGAAGGGGACCTGCTATCTGTCGCTGTTAACTTTAGTCATCATAAGGGAGTCTATGACGCGGAAACAAAAAAATGAGCAATTGCGGAGGAATATCGCGGCCGCATGACGAACTTTTTGGCGTAGCACCAGATGCTCACCGACCATTTTCGAATGTCGGTTGTATCGACACATCATATGATGTTTTACAAGCAAGCAGTAGTTGATAGCTGGCCCCCTTTCCCGGTCTGGATCTTTGAGAGCAGAGTTTCGCACTCCACCGTGAGATCCATATCGGAGAAGGGGACCTGCTACCCTACCGCTGTTAACTGTAGTCATCATAAGGGAGTCTATGACGAGAGAACCCGGAAATGAGCAATTGCAGGGGAATATCGCGGCCGCATGACAAACTTTTTGGCGTAGCACCAGATGCTCACCGTCCAGTTCTGAATGTCGGTTGTGTCGACACATCATATGATGTTTTACAAGCAAGAAGTGGTTGATAGCAGACCCCCTTTCCGGTTCTGGATCTTTGAGAGCAGAGTTTCGCACTCCACGGTAAGATCCATATCGGAGAAGGGGACCTGCTACCGCGCCGCTGTTTACTGTAGTCATCATAAGGGAGTCTATGACGCGAGAACCCCCAAATTGAGCAATCGCGGGGGAATATTGCGGCCGCATGACGAACTTTTTGGCGTAGCACCAGATCCTCACCGACCAGTTCTGAATGTCGGTTGTATCAACACATCATATGATGTTTTACAAGCAAGCACTGGTCGATTGCTGGCTCCCCTCTCCGGTGTGGATCTTTGAGAGCAGATTTGACGCAATCCACCGTTAGACCCATATCGCAGAGGCGGACCTGCCATCATGCCACTGTTCACGGTAATCATCATGTGGGAGTCGACAACGCGATGACCACGCGATGTTCCAATCGGGAAGTTTTTTTGTGTTCTGTGCACGTGCTGAACATTCGGTGACGAGAAGGAACAAGCTCGAGCGGCCCGTAACTTCGGATGGATCCGAGACACAAGATAACATGCCGGACAAGGTCGATTGCAGCGTCGGCCAACGTCGCTCAGTCACTTTCAGCCTGGCAGCGGCTGTTTCCCAGAGGGCTACGGACATGGCACCACATTTTATGGCATCCAATCCAAAAACCATCGTCGCCGTTGTCGGGGGTGATCACGAGCCTTTGCCGTCGGGAGAAAAAGACCCGACGATTTCGCAATCGGGACGTGCTATGCATTCTGCGCGGCTGCTTATGATCGGCCCATATGCAGCGTATTGACGCAAAAAGGAGTTTCTTTCAGCGGGTGTCCAGGGAAACAGACGACTTTTGCGGGGATGAGAATGAAAACGATTGTGCAGCCGGCGACTTCGGATGAATCCGAGACACAAGATGTTCTGGTGGACATGCATGATTGCAGCCTCGACCGTCGCCGCTCACGTCATTTTCTGCCATGCAGCGGCTGTTGCACAGAGGGCCACGGACACGGGCCCCACATTTCATGGCAGTACCAGACGATCTAGAGGGCGGCGGACTGTTTGTAAGCGTCGTTTGCCACGAAGGCGTGCAAGAACATAAACTCGATGGTCTGCAGTTATCGAGTCGCACATACAGAATCCGACGGGTTGTTGTTTGGCTAAGGATCGTCCTTGGGGAAGCCTTCATGCATCGCCTTCAACGTTGGGTGCACCCGCATGTATCTGATTGATGATTCAGATGAATCCGAAACACTTATAGAACATCACCTTCGCAAGTCTGAAGTGCTAGTTCAAATGCAACAACGCCGGTGTCAACTTTAGTCGTCATGAGGGAGTCTCCTTTTCCCTTAAACACAAGGTCTGACCACACGTCCGTATCTTGTGACATACGGGGTTTCCCGCGGACAAGGTCGTGAACGGAAGCCGTACATAGCATTCAAAGATGATCCATACACATGGATCTGCGGCTCGTTGACTGTTGCCTTCTCCGAAAACACGGACATGTATTTCATCCTGACAAACCCTCCTCGTCATGCTAAGGAATTCCCTATACAATCACGTATTTCTGACACTTTCTTTTCCACATTATCCCACAGTGACAGAAAAATTCTTACCTGACCTATTCTCACCAAGTCTGACCGCCCATCTACATCTGGGCGAGACATGACCGCCTTGAACATGGATCCCTGAAGCTATGTTGCACGTAGGCCGCGGCCTGGTTCGGCCACGGCCGAGGCCGCCAGCCTAGGCCGGGGCCTCCCCGGCTGCGGCCGAACGCGATCGATAATTAAAAAAAAAAAARAAAAAAAAAAAAAAGGGTTTCGAGTGGGTTGGGGGTCCCCTACGTCCTCGCAAAAAAAAAAAACATAAGAACGTCAAAAACAGGGGAATGGGTTTCGATGATAAAAAATAAAAATAAAATAAATAGAAAAAAAGGGGGGTAACTCCTTTTTTTTTTTTAACATCTCATTTCCCTGCAAACAACAGATATTCATTTCCAAAACAAATACACGTAAACTTAGGGACCATATATCTCGATTTTTTTTTTTTTGTTGATTGAGTGATTGATTGATTTATTTATTTATT
>BFEA01000178.1:1185907-1203997 GCA_003427395.1 Chara braunii | reverse complement strand
AGACTGTCGGTTCACACCCCATCACAAGCCTGCAAAACACCCACGAAACAAAGAAAGGTCTGTCACAGCCAAAAAATACACTCCAGACACGCCGTTGGCACTAGAGGCACAGCATGGCCGCATATATATATTTTTTGTTTGAATCGATTTTAGTTTCTGATTTTTTAAAAATATTAAACAAAGTTGGATTCCAAAAAAGAAAATATAGGAGTGTAGGTTTTCTTAGCCCTACACGCCCATATATATATATATATTTTCATGCATTAGAAAAAAAAAAAAAAATCTTGCACCGAAGTTGGCTGATCGGCCTAGGCCGAACCCGGCCTATTCGGCCATCGGCCTAGGCCGCGGCCGACTTGGACCCCCCGGCCGCGGCCGGGCGTGCAACATAGCCCTGAAGCACCATCTCGTTGCGTGACACAAGCACAACTGCATCCACAAGTTTCCCGCTTTTGCTTGAAGAAGCCACACATAGCACTCTGGCGAAAGGACATCCGTCATCCGTCAACCGCACACAACAGTACGATAGAGCTTGTGGAGAAGTCCCTTTGCAACGGGGTGGGTAGTGTTCCAAGAATGAACAATGACGAGCGCAGTCCACCAAATCTTGCTTTTGCGAACTTCCCCAAGTTCGTGGCGAAGATGTGATATACTCGCAGTGGAGGCGACGTATGAAGCTGGTACGGAAGCGGACCGGTTTACCCTTATCGTCCAGGGTCTTTCGATGGAGGACACTAGCAGGCAGTGCAATGAGGCTCCCGAACTCCAACATGTTGGCAAACTTGTAATGGCTTGCCCATGGGTAGGAACGCTCCATCGCCTTCAAGTCATTTTCGTTTCATTTGTCGAGATGCCAGTTCATGTAAGGGACGACGGTCGTCCATGGGTCGTCCTCCAAGTCGTCCTCGGGTGCATCGTCGATCCACGTTTGACCGTCATGATGCCGCAACGATCTCGCACAAGGTGGAAAGGGTTTCGCTAAGCGCATGTGCTTCTCGGGTTTCATGGCGATGCTTGTCGAAGGACTCAACGACATTAAACTCCCTACACAACATGAACACATGGATAGATATACGGAAGAGGAGACCATCGTAAACAATTTCGGTGAACGATAATTTCCCCGACGAGGCCCACACCCAGCTGTAACGACCTACACTTTTTTGTCGGCGAAGCCCTTACAGAAGGTCGTCAATCGGAAATCGTCCAAAAAAAGGATCTTTCCACGTCGCATTGCAAAGCCCTTACAGAAGGTCACCAATCAGAAGTTCACCAAGCCAATGGAGTGTTTTCTAAAAGTCACGCAGGGACCCGTTCCAGAGCAGATGCGGGATTTCCTAAAATTATCAAAACCCACGCCGTAAAGCACATTGAGACGGACAAAACAGTCGGACGACCCTCGTCGAACGGAACAGCACACCGACACCGGACAACCAAATTACACCGCGTCATCTACAGAAGACGTTTTCGCATAGTCGACATGACAAGTACTTTGCGCAGAGCCATGAAAGCACACACTCTACCTACCACGGTCAGTCTGAATACGAGCTGAACAGAAGTGCAAGACAGAAGCTCATCCAAGCATACCGCACCGCCTCGGATCCGAGGTTCGGATCAATCCGAGCCACCCGCCAACAGAAGTCCTAGACAGAAGCTCATCCAAGCCTACCAATCCATGGTTCAGATCAATCCGAGCAACTGCCCCGGAAAGATAAACATTAAATGGGTTGTCGTGCGACCATCCGTGGCTCGGATTAATGCACACGAGTGCCCACCATCGGTTATTGTATGTCGCATTCAGGATGCGTGGCGTGTGCCGCCGTTTTCCTTTCCCGATGAGACCTTCCGTCACTGGGCGTGACACTCACCTCGGGGCTCCCGATGTGATGAGGGATGTGGTTCGAATTGATCCGAGCTATATCACACGTTTAGGAGTGACGCGGAACTTATAAGTCCTGTGTGAGTATTGCACAACCCAATGCGGAATAAATAAACACTGACAAAAGCCACGACTGTCGTCCGTCAGTCGTCTGTGGTTGTGGTTCGGATTCATCCGAGCTACAAATGAAGGCAAAAGCAGATTAAATGGGTTGTCGTGCGACCATCTGTGGCTCGGATTAATGCACATGAGTGCCCACCATCGGTTATTGTATGTTGCATTCAGGATGCGTGGCGTGTGCTGCCGTTTTCCTTTCGCGATGAGACCTTCCGTCACTGGGCGTGATACTCACCTCGGGACTCCCGATGCGATGAGGGATGTGGTTCGGATTGATCCGAGCTATATCACACGTTTAGGAGTGACGCGGAACTTATAAGTCCTGTGTGAGTATTGCACAACCCAATGCAAGATAAATAAACACTGACAAAAGCCACGACTACCGTCCGTCAGTCGTCTGTGGTTGTGGTTCGGATTCATCCGAGCTACAAACGAAGGCAAAAGCAGATGGGGAGCTATCAGTGTCATGATTTCTGGAGTTGTTTACTTCGAAAGCGATCCCCTGTGCCGTCGTTGTCCCTTCCACTGAGACATCGGAGGGATGCGGTTCCCGTTGAGACTTCCCACGAACCAAGGGTTGTGGTTCGGATTCATCCGAACTATATCACACGTTCCGTAATAAGGCGAAACAAAAAACGTCCAGCCTGAGAATTGCATAACCCCTCGTGGGAGACAAAGAACACCGGCGGAAGTCATGAGTGGCGGGTTGTCATGGACAAGGGGTCGCCTCATACTCTCGATGGGGGAACGTTGCGTGAAAACAATGGGTCGCATGTAAGGGGGGCATAGTCATCCAACCACTGGCATCGCAAATGACATCTACTTTTGCCTTCATCCCGAGATCGGATGAATCCGAACTCCATCCGGAACAAGTGGCACGAACAGCACTCTCTCACTCCTGCTGCAATCCCGAGAACGCCTCCCTAAGCTGCTCTGGAAAACAAGGCTGCGATTAATTGGACTCGAAATGTGATCGGCGTGGATCGTGAGCTGATCGTTCCACGAGGTCATTGTGCGCTCATTCAACTCAGATTTCGAGACTGCAATCGTTGGGAGGATTGTCCACGTCAAAGTTCGCCCAAAATGAATCGTGGCGAGGGGACGGGCTGCCGCATGGGCGGCGGTGCTGTGAAGTTCTCCTGTGGGCGCGATGAAACGTGTGAGCGCTAGTTCCATATCCAAAATGTTGCCGATGCGTGTCCGGCGTCTCGCGCCTGGTTGCGTGGCGGTTCCTCATTGCTAGCTGCGTGTGCGAGAACGGGCGATGAGACAGGGAACGTTTAAGACAACAAGAAAAAGATCCTGATGTCGTCCACAACCGCGATAGACATGTTCAATCACCGAGTCGATCGGAAACGAGCTCGAAGTTGGCCCTTGGCGGTGGGATGTTGCGGGATCGGCGGTAATCTGGGATGTTTCGGATTCGCCATGGGTATCCGTTCTGCGCAACAGATCGTCGCTGAACGTTGTGGATGGGTGGCTTCGCCACTGTTGGCTGTGAGTGTGACACGGGCAATTCCTGTTGGAGGTGCGCGTTTGTCGTGAGGCTTCCAGCTATCAGCGCTGCGATAACAGATCGTCCGATAGACGTCCACACCGGAGATGGATGGATGGGATCTTAAAGTCGATCGACACACGTTTTTCAGATGACGTCTCCGGTGTTGACTTCTATCGGGTGATGTGTTATCGCAACGATGATGACGCCAGGGAGCAACGACGATGAAACTTCGTCCACGCGTCAGATGCGGTTGTCGGAGGCGTCCGACGATCTTGACTGCGAAAGCCGCAGGCCATTTCGAATTCTAGACGTCATGCGCAAGATGGTGACGTCAGCGTGTGTCAGTGGAAGGGAACTTTCGTGGTTGTGAGTTGCGGACACCGTGGACTCAAGATCGCGCGCATGTCGACTCGTGCGTGATAGACGGAGCTGGCGGTGATGTAGAAGAATACTCGCACGACCGACTGCATTGCAATATCCTAAGTAGACTGGGAGAGGACGACCCGCGAGCCAGGGTCCAAGAAAGTGTACCAACAAGCGATGTCGAGGACGCCAAGACTCGAGGGCGATGCGACTTTCTCCACGCGTAAGATGCGGTCGACGGAGGGCGCCAAGACTAGAGGGCGATGTTGAGGACGCCAACAAGCGATGGTGAGGATGCCAACAAGCGATGTTGAGGACGCAAACAAGCGATTTTGAGGACGCCAAGACTCGAGGCCGATGACTGTGAAAGCCGCAAGCCATTGCCCGCAGCTGACGTCATGTGCAAGATGATGACGTCAGCGTGTGTCACTGCATGGGGTCTTCCGTCGTTGTGATCGGTGGGCGTCGTGCGCTGAAGATCGTGCGCGCGTGATTGGCGGAGCAGGTGGTGGCAAAGAACAAGACTTGCACGGTCGAAGGAGCGGAAGGGCAATGGGAAGAGGTGGGGGCTTGAAATGGTGAAGGGCTCGAGCAGGGGGCGTGGGCTTCTTACTGACCTGCGAATCGACAAACGCCTCCAGCCAACACAAGAAAGCACAGCACGAACGGGACGACGCGCAAGGTCTACAGTCGCGTGACGTTTTTGTTAGCGCCCGCGGCTATCGACGATTGTTGGAAGAACGAGGGCCTGGATGCGCAAGGGGCCTGCAATATGATGCAGGCGACTTCGAGCGATGGCGGACGCGTCGCGAAGGCAGCACACAGAAGAAATGACACCAGCGAACGGGTGTGACAGCCACCCCCATTCGTTTGGTGCCCGACAGGAGAACGGAGAGTGCAGTGAGCGGGGCTTGAGGGGCCCTTCAGCTGCCCGCCGCAGGTACTCTCGCATCGGGGGCTGTAATATCAGGCGGTCCCTTTTTTGACGGACCCTCCTCACGAAATCGCACGGTCCGAAACCGTCGTGGGAGGGCGGGCCGTGATTGCGAGAGGACTGGCCTTTTTTCACCGTGCTATCGACGGTCCCAACGCATCATCTTGCGCAAATTTTCCTGCCCACTTTTGATTATCGGGGCCCGCGCGGATTTTACCGTGATATCGACGGTTCCAATGCGTCATCCGACGTGACTTTTCCCGCCCACTTTCGTTTCTTGGGCCCCGCGCGGATGTATCCGCCATTCGAATGACGGTGGCGCCATTCCGCGAATTTGCAGGTGGGCATTGCAATCGTCCGAAGCAGCAGGCAATCGCAGGTGTCGCCAACCCTCACGGCCGAAAATGCCCGTCGCGCGCCCGGACCACCCGCCCTTGCCAGCGACACAGCCATCTCGTCGCCGTCTCCCCTGCCATTTGGATCGCTTCTCTCTCTCTCCCTCGTCACCATATCCCTCGCCTCGCCATCTCCTTCGCGTCGCAATCTCCCACGTCTCCATTCGTGGTTTTGCCCTCTCACACATCGGCACCTCCCTTTTCGCGCGTCGCGACACGCGTCCTCGTATTGCGGTTTGAGATCATCAACCAAGTCGCCGGGGCCATTGTTTCCAACAACAGTTGTAAATCGAGGAAAGAAAAGGTGGGTTTTCTCTCTCTCTCTCTCTCTCTCTCTCTCTCTCTCTCTCTCTCTCTCTCTCTCTCTCTCTCTCTCTCTCTCTCTCTCTCCCCCTCTCTTGCTCCCTCTCTCTGTCTCTCTTTCTCTCTCCATCTCCACCGACCTGAAAAGTCCTGCCATGCTGGGTTTGCGTAGACCGTCAGAATGCCCACACATGTACGTGATCTGTAGTCGAGATTCGAGCGGTGGCGATAACATTGGGTTCAGTCGCCGCGAACGAGCAGTGTCGTGTGATCCAACAGTGATTTCTGTCCGTGAGTCCGATGTGTGATAGGGAGTCTATGACGTTCGGGGCCATTTGATCGTGACGTTTGATTGGGCCGTGTGATGAAGGCGGAGATCGCCTCTCTGTCGCGCTCTCTCTCTCTCGCTATCTCTTTATCTCTCTTTCTGTCTTTTATGTCGTTTGGTTCACTGCGCTTGTCTGTGTCGTTCGCACAAAGTTAGCAAACGTAACGGCCAAGCGCAGACAAATGAACGAGACAGAACCAACAGCGCCGTGTTCCACCACCATCGTCGTCAGTTTTCTATCAGTGCCTCTATGTCGTGAGTCTAGTTCCATTGGCGACCACTCGCCCCGATCAGATGGCACACTCACACGTCCACGTGGCAGGTCCTGAACAAGCGTGGGCTCGCTAATGGATGCGGGGCTCTATGCGGATCAGGACTTGACACGTGGATGTGTGTGCCGTCGTGTTCAACTACCATCTTCGTCCCCGTCGTTAGTTGTTCTTTAGCGCCTCTATTTCGTTCGTCTTATGCGTTGGCCTGTTACTTTTTCGAACTTACCTCGAGGTGTGTTTGCGGATCTCGTTCCATTGGCGACCACTCGCCCCGATCAGATGGCACAGTCAAACGTCCACGTGTCAGTTCCGAAACAAGCGTGTGCACGCTGATGGACGCGAGGCTCGATGCGGCAGCAGAATGGGTGCCAGGCTCCAATATAGCCCCACACCCATCATCGTGGCCACGCATGTTCAAGACATGACATGCGGACGTGTGAGTGTGCCATCTGATCGGGGTGAGATGAAGGAGTTTCGGGAGCAAGAATGCATGCGTTTCATTGGCGATCACTCGCACCGATCAGATGGCACACTCAGACGTCCACGTGTCACGTCCAGAACAAGCGTGGCCACGCTGATGGATGTGGGGCTCTATGCGACAACGGGGCTCTATGCGGCAGTAAAATGGATGCGAGGCTCTTATATAGCCCCGCACCCATCAGCGTGGCCACGCATGTTCAAGACATGACATGCCGACGTGTGAGTGTGCCATCTGATCGGGGCGAGATGAAGGAGTTTCGGCAGCAAGAATGCATGCGTTTCATTGGCGATCACTCGCACCGATCAGATGGCACACTCAGACGTCTACGTGTCACGTCCTGAACAAGCGTGGCCACGCTGATGGATGCGGGGCTCTATCTGATCGTCGCCATGCATGTTTAGGAGCTGTCACATGGACATGTGAGTGTGCCATCTGATTGGGGCGAGTGGTCACCAACGAAACGGGACCCGCGAATGCAGCCCAAGAATGTTGTGACACGCCCTTCGAGATTGTGTCGTCACTTCAGATGTTTTTTTGAAGTGTTACTCGCTTGTCGTCAATATGTTGTCTCTCTCACGAACTGCGATATAAGGATTTCAGTCGTATGTTGTCGAACACGAGAACATGGTTTCTCACAAATCGTGTCTCTTCATGATTGCACATGGACTTTCTTCACGCCGAATTAATTTTTATTGCGCTCGGTTTGTTTATGCGTTTCCCGCGTGAGTCGCGTCGTGCAGTTCGCTCGGCGTTCGGTTCTGTATCTGTAAAATGTCCTCCACATTCGTCGAATTTTTCACATTTTTCGCCAATCTTCCTCTCGCCTACACGAACAATTTTTTCTTATATTTCTTTTGTGCCGTTTTATTAACGGGTCACATTGCGAATTCCGAAATGGACAACACCATCCGCAGGATTTTCACATGGAGAGACAGAGAGCTAAAGACAGGCTCTCTCGCTGCGCATCCTCTCCTTGTCGACGTCTCTATCAATCTTAGTCTCCCTTCCGTGTCTATGCGGGTTTTCTGCCTTTCTCTAATCTTTGTGTATCACAGACAGTTGCTCAACCGAGCTTAGGTTGGTCCCCCCCCGAGTGCAATCACAGATCAGTGATCCGAAGACTGCTACGACAGATTCGAAGACACAGGAGGCGAACGTGAATTCAAATCTTTAAACCCTATCAAACCTCGGGTCAGCCGAACGCCGCGAGGAACCGTTCTGCTGACTTGGACACAGGACAGGACACGGAGCGATCAGATGCTCATAAGGTATTGTTGACGACAACATGTTTGACCAACCAGGAGGACGACAGCCCACCCTGTCCATAGCATCTTGTGGTGGCGCAACAACTGACGTATCCGAGCCACCCTTGTTAATTTCGGTTGCTCCGAGCCACAACCCACTAAAACTCACGAGGCGACCACTAACCGAGGCACCTCGGTGAAGTTCGAATTAATCCGAACCACACTGACGACAAATTTGGGTTTGTTACATGCTCAGACGGTATTTACGACGCCGCACGTTACAATAAAAGTGAACAACGAAATCACACGCTGTCAAAAGACCGTTCCGTCTCGGATTAATCCGAACCACACCTCCGACAGGATACGGTCCACCCTCTGCTCACAGGTCATTGAGGAAAACACGCTGTGCCGATGTCCTCCTCTTGTGGTCGGCCTAATTGGGATGCATCTGAGTCACAACGTCGGTCTTTCGACTCTGCCCAGTTCGGATGTGTCCGAACTACCACGCTGTCTTCGTCTTCGACCATTTGCTCTACGAAGGAGAGTCTGATGACGAGGGTCAACGATGCCTCGGATTCACGCAACTAAAACGAGTCGAGATGGTTACGCTCGGTGGAAGAAAGACGAGCTCGAAACTTGTGCTGCGACTACAGCAAACGTGTCTGTTGTTTGGATTGGGCGAGCAACAACCAACTAAAACTCACCACGACGACGATATCCCCCGTGCTGACGCACAAATTATAATGACACACTACGACAATCGCGGGGAGGTCCGGTGTGTGGTGGGGCGACAACAAAGCGAAGCGCCTCAACGAAGTCGGATTAATCCGAACCACACCGGTGGCATTTTCGGATTTACCACATGTGCTGAGGGTATTGACGACGTCACACGGTCTGATAAACTTGTACGTCGAACGCACACGGTGTCGGCGCAGCCTGTCCTGGTTGCACGTATCGGGACAGCCTCTGTCGAAATCCAATAAATCCGAGCCACAGACGTCTTAAACACTCAAGGACGAAGACACACCGTGCGAAATTCGGTTGGACCCAACGACCGCTGAAAATAACGGAAGCTTGGATGGCTGGATGGGCGTCAACATACCGTGGGTCCCAGTCTTGGATTAATCTGAGCCACATCTGCGAAGTTCAGGTTCAACCAAACCGAACCTCTGGCAGGATAGGTTTAACCCAGTGCTCACAGGTCGGTGACGAAAACACGTGTTGTAGATGACCTCTTGTGGATGACCGTCTCTAGACCGCGCTGTTCGAATTCGGATGCATCCGAGTCACAACCGTTACCGTCTCAGAAGGACAAGAAAACTTGAGTTTGGTTTCGTACGGGCCGAAAGGGGGTGGTCCACACCGCTTTGGAGCTCGGATTCATCCGAACTACAACAGCGGACTTTACAATCCACTTGTCGACTTCGGATGACAACGTATTCGTCTTCGTCTGCCGTATCAGCGTTCTAGGGCCTTCTTGCGAGGTGTTGCTTTTCCCGGTGCAGGTGCCTATGCGACATCGGTTTTTCGACTGCGCCTGCTTCCGATGTATCCGATCTATCCCCCGGTCTTCGTTTTCGACCATTCATTCTCTTAAGGGCAGTGTGACGAGGATGCCTCACGATGCCTCGGACTCATCCGAAACGTGCAGGCTTGTGGACTACTGTCGTCTAACTATGACTGAACTTCGTTCTTTTGGAGTCCGGGTGACCGATAACAGAATACGTGTTGTGGGTCGTGGTTGATGTTGAGAGGTGCTGACTGTTCTGAGTGAATGTGGGTTCATTTCCTCCGTGTGTTTCAGGGAATGGCTTCACATGGACGAGGCCGCTCCGCTAGTGGTTCCGCCCCGCATAGAGAGAAGCGTCGAGGGACGACGTCGTCGCCGGCAAGGGAAACGAGTTGGGGAGTTGGAGGTGGGGAGGAAGAAAGACGTGCTCAAAACTTGTGGTGCGACTACAGCAACTGTGTCTGGTATTTGGACTGGGCGAGCCAGGACGGCTCCGACCCTTTGCAACCACCGTGCGGGCCGCTCTTGTTCGTCGCCGTTCGCGCCGACAGAACGCGTCTCACAGGGTCCATCGTCCAGTGGGTCGACGACTGCGAATACAATTTTAAGTGTACGTTGAAGAAGCATTATGGTTCTGTCGATGGCATCGCAAAGGGATGCAAGGTTGCCGGGAGGATGTTCGGCGGGTACGGCCGTCGTGCGGTGTCTTTGCCTCACTTTGTCCCGCTAGCGCCGGGGCACGACGAGGTCGTTCACGTCACAGACTTCCTCGAGGTCTGGGCGAAATCTGGTACCTCTGTCAGTGCCGTGGACGTCGGACCTGGAACATCGATCAGTGGTCCTGTTGGGTTCGCGGGAGGAGAGTGCTCTGAAGGGGGGATGGGAGGTCAGGGTGGCCTGCCAGCTACGCCTCCTGATCAAGAGGTGGGCATGTCAGACGACTCGGAGGATGACCATCCGCATGCTCCTTTGAAACCGGGCTTGCAGGTATCTCGCCGCCACGGTTTGCTTGGGGAGTCGTTGCCATATGGAGGCGGCGATGGCAAACGGTTGCGACAGGGCTCAGAATCGACAACTCCTCGTGGTCTGGTCGAAATGATCGGTTCGTTCGTTCGTGGCATGCAGGTGGCCGAGGTTTTTGCCTGGAGATCGAGCGGGTGGTCCATAGGTTCGAGAGGTGCGTGGGTCAGATGAGACGACTCGCCGGGCCCGACCAGCGCCGGCGCAACTGCAGACGGAGTTGAGCCAGGAACGAGAAGCAAGTGGGAACGTTGCTGGTGAGGAGGAGGTGTCCGAGCAGGGGCTGTTCCGTGAGAGATCGGCTGAAAAGACTCAGTCGGGAGGAAAGCGCAACTTGCCGGATGAGGAAGAGCGAGAGGGAGTAGGTGCTCTGAAAAGGCATAGAAAGGTAGGAGGGAGTGCTCGGACGCCAACAACACGAGAGGGCGGTTCCGTTGAGAAGAGGAAAAGGGTTGAAGGTGGGGATGAAACGCCAAAAGACTTGTCGACACAGCGAAAAACCGGTGAGTCTTCCGGGAAATGTTCGAAATCATCAAGGGGGAAGAAAGCAGACGAGGGCGATAGCGGGGAGGGGGATGACGATATGAAGATTAACCTCAATGCCTTTAACCTCGACAATGCGTTCCTCCTCGAGATGCAGAGAGGGGTGCGGAAGGACGTCGTGTTGCACATCCATCCCGAAAGAATATTAGCTATTCTTGACTGGGAAGACGCGTACAACCACCGATCCTTGGACGAGTTCCTCGTTGATACCATCGCGTCGGCTATGATCGACTGCTACGAACGCAAAGACATGAGATACACGAAGCCCATTTTCGTTCTCGCTCCGATCGTCGCGCCTCCAGGGAACGGCGAGCCTGCGGTGCGCGTGCTGCCTGCTGACTTCGACAGCTCACACCCGGAGAAATACAGGTATTATCGTGTGTGTGGACAGCATAACGCGAGGGCGACGATGATTGTGAAATACCATCCCGTGTTTGATTACTACAACTTCTGTAAATGGCCGTTCAGACCGATCTACTTCCCTGACGACGAGTTCGACGACTACGCCCATGCCAGCTGCGAAGACAACATGAAAGACAAGAAGAATCCACCGCGCTTGCAGGTTTTGTCTATGCGAGACATTCGCAATATCTGGAAAATTAAGGGCAAACCGCGTGTGGTGCTCGGCAATGCCTCGAAGAAACAGGACGAGGTGCGAAAGTGGGTGCGGTTCATGGCGTTGGCAATGTAGAAGACGCCGTACACGCCTATCTGGAACCTGTCAACGGAAGCAAAGAAAAGAAAGGAACGGGCTGAGAAACTTCGATACTACCTCCCGCTGGCCATAGCAGATGACTCCGTCTTCGATTTGGGGTTGAAGTTCTATGAGGAGTGGTCGAAAGGGAAACTCCTTGCTTTCGACGACCAGCATTGGATTGAAAAGCCGCCCCCCCGTGAGGAGGTGGCCAAGCCAGGACTCTCCAGAGTGACTGACAGCCAGGGGCTGAAGAAACACGTCTGGTACGTGAAGGTGGGTGACCCGTCGTTGAAAAAGGGCAGGGGGAAGCCAAAGAAAGGCGCGGAGGAGAAAACTTTCTACGTCCAGGTTCCGGAGCTGGATGTCCACTGCGGGAAAGAAATGGTGGACTTGACGGACCGCGAGAAGAAAAGGCTGTTGAACGGCGTCTTGAACCTTAACGTCTTGTGGCTTCAAACGAGTAGCAAGAAGTTGGCCGAGCAGGGGAAGTTCAGTGTCAAGGAGATGGTCAACATAATAAAAATAGACCGGATTATGCTGAGGCTGTGGCACTACGTGGAGTTCAAGTACGAGGAAATAGATAAGCGGGAGTGGAATGCCAACTCCACGTTCTTCAGGTCCAAGAAGCAACTGTTCGAAGAGTTCAAGGATAGAGGTCTCGACGACAAGCTTTGGAACGAGAGCAGGAAATTTTTCACAGACACCACATACGTCAACAAGTGCCCTCAGTTTCTCGGGTGTCAACACGACAACAACATCAAGAGAACGACGGCCCTCGTCAACGACCAGCATTTCCCGGCGGAGTGGAAGCGTGTCGTCCTTTCGGTAATCACTGGAGATCGCGCCAAAGGCAAAAAAAGCCCTCGGGGCGTTGATGAATGCATCAAGATTATGTGGACAAGGACAAGCGCCTTGACGACGCTGGCCCAGTTTAACGTCGACCCATTGAGTGTCATAGATCATAAGGAGGTGC
This sequence comes from Chara braunii, assembly GCA_003427395.1. Taxonomy (NCBI): domain Eukaryota; kingdom Viridiplantae; phylum Streptophyta; class Charophyceae; order Charales; family Characeae; genus Chara; species Chara braunii. The sequence goes on along the minus strand of BFEA01000178.1, from coordinate 1,191,443 downwards.
TGGGAAAACTAGGGCATCAGCTACGCTCCCACACTTGCGTGCTCGACTTATGCGGTACTGTGGACCGTGCGCAATGGGACTGGGGCATTCGCGTCTCTGAGTGAGTTGCTGGGCTTCGTTTGTTAGGACTACTGGACATTGGTGGTATTCGTCCCCTGCCTGTGGACCCTCTCCTTCATGACATGTTTGTCTGCGCTTGGGGCTACCTGATGCTCCACGGGGAATTAGGTTCGGAAGACGGCATCGAAGAAGACGCATTAGTTCGGAAACAGCGTCTGGGAGGAGCCGGATGTGATGCACATCCTTTTTAAAGGCGAGGTTCCTCGGCTACTGACTCACCCGGTGTACGAGGGAGCTGTTGTTGAAGACGACGCTGCGCTCTCCGGAGGAAACAAAAAGTGACACCCACGGATGTGGAGGAGAAATCTTTCAAGTCCTTGACTTTCGCGGACATCGGAAACCTCACCCAGAGGGGGGCTCTGTACAAGGACGGCGAGCGGAATCCGAATCAGTTGTGCAATCAACTTCTTTTCTTCTATGGTGTGGCGGATGCCGTGCTGTTCTTGGGCAAGCCGCACGCGCAGGTGGTGTGGAGTCTGCTTCAGCAGGGAAGGGACGTCTTGGCCGTGGATGGGGACACAACGCAGCTCGAATACACCATGCAGTATGTCACCCATGAAGTGTTGTCCAAGGCTTACCCATGCGATTTCCACCATGTCGTCGTCGAGCCTGTTTATGACCCGAACAAGGACATGTTCTTCAAGTTGACTCCGAAGAAAAGGCGCCAGGTCTACTCCTTCCTTTACGGTGAACAACCAAGGTTGAGATTTGGCCCGCAGTACGTGGTGCGGAAGAAAGTCGCTATTGCGGTCCTCCAGGGCTACCATGGAGCGAGTCGGGCCGGCGCTGTGAGCTTCATTAAGAGGCTGGAATATGTCTTTTTTAACGAGGATGTTGTCGATCCGGCCAACTTCACTTTGGATAAGTACAAGATGGCATTCGGTGAGGAGGACGACTTCAATATCGAGACTGAGCAGGAGGAGAGCGTTGAGGACGACCTCTTCGATTTGGACGGGCAATTGGTCATCTTCAACGCCCAAGTTTCTGAGTCGCCATCAGTATGCAAACCGGGGACACCTCTCGCTACACCTACCTCGGGCGGTCCCACGCCCTTGTCCTCCTCAGCGCCTGTCAAGAGGGATGGGTTGTCCCGTCTGAGGGGTTCGCAGGGGGAGCCTATTCGTCTCACGCCGCAGCCCGAACGTCTTCGACCCGGCCGTCCAGTTCCTCCGGACCATCCGCATCTCAAGGCTCCTGCGACTCCCTTCCACATGAGCGACAAACACACCTTCTCCACAACCGAAGATTGGGGCCATGATATCGTGTGGCACCCATACCATTTCCAGCCAGTCCTTCTCGACGGCGAATGGGCAGTGGCTGTGAGGGACGTAAGTGGAGGGTGGATATATGACGATCGTTGGGACCTCGAGACATTCGAATCTCGCGCCTACGATGCGGTATTGGAGAGATTAAGTGAGGTCAATCGACGAAGTAAGGACGACCCTGCTCTTCGCGAATACGGCGACACGCTGTTCGAGTTATTGCAGTCAAATAAATGGCAAGAAGTGTCCTCCGCGTTATACACCCTTCCGTCAAGCCCGTCAATTAAGCAAGTGAGTTGGGAGTTGCCTGAGGTCACCCCACCGGCAGGAGTTGTGAAGCGCAAGTCTCGCGGAAAGGACGGCGACGGGGATGGTGAAGGCGGCGGGCAACGAGGTACCGGAGGTGGAAGTGAACAGCGTTCGACGAAACAGGGGTCTCCGGGGCACGCAGGCGGCGGAGAGGGGAAGAAGGGCAGCCGGGAGAAGAAAAAGCCTCACAGCGGAGAGAAGACGAAGCATCACAGAGGAGACGGGCAGGGGTACGATGTCGACCGCGACGAGGAAGATGGGGTTCTGGCGGTAACAGGCAGCACCTCAATGGAGACGGGGAACGACTTGAGGCCTGGGTGTATTACGCGGCCTGGCGAGCAGGACCCTGTGATTAGCTCCACCAGCGAAACACAGTTTGTCGATGCGGTTGGCGGGGCGGGTGTCGCAAAGCATGGAACATGCTTCGCTCAACTCCAAAAACGGTTGGCGGATTGTCTCGGATCAATCGGAACCTCGGAGACGACGTCGTTGTCCGGAACTCAGTGCCTTTCGGGAAGCGAGACGACAACATACCACGGGTGCGGCAGCGACAAGCTGGAACCGTGTTCCGTTTCGCCTCAAAAGGAAGTTCGGATTAATCCGAACCGCGAAGGCCGTGCCATCGAGGGAGCACAACTATTTACAGAACTCAAACGGGTGGTCTGGGTTTTCGAAAACCTTGGCGACGAAATTCGGATTCATCTGAACCAGGAAGTCGTGTCTGCCATGACAGACGATCGGTGTCAAGATGCAGTAATGCTGTGCGTGGAAGCCCACAAGGAGCTGCAGGCGGACTGTCCGACTGAGGGTGAGTTGGCAACCTGTTCCAATGTCGAGCCTAACACACTCGGAGCCGAGTTAGCAGTCGTAAGCGACTCCCCGGTGAAAGCGGTCATGTCGGCATGATTGGAAACTGCGGGGGCTCGGATGAATCCGAACCAGGGCCCTGTGAACATGTCCCTCCCTGATGCATCTTTGGAGACGACCGTGATTCGGATTCATCTTAGGCACACGGACGAAGGACTTCAACTGGCAGGCGTTGAGGGTTGTCGACTACTGACGACTTTGGACAAGGACGATTCCGCCGACGACCAATTTGATCCGACAGATAGCGACGTCGGGATGGAGCTACCAGTTCAGCCGGGATACGACGATCCCTTGTACTCCGCCCTTCACAACGAGGCAATGGGTGAGGACGTTCTGAAGAAGGCCTCTGACGCTGTTGGAGATAGATTTCTCTATTTGAGTGACGACGACAAAGACACAGCGTACGGGGATAAGAAGTTAAGGGGGGTAGAGGTGTTGTTGGACATCCATGGGATATTGAGTCCAACACAATACGACACAGTGACAATGGAGAAGACACAACCTGTCGATGTTGTGGACGTCGACGCTCTTTGTCCGGAGACGAATATACCGTCTACAGTCATCGATGCCGACATCTCGAGCCTGTCAAGTTTCCCTGTGGGTTTGGAGCACGTCGTCGCCGTGTCGACGCGTGCATGGGTGCCAATCGTGCTGGGACTGCCGTCCGTGGGCTCTAGTGAAGTGGTAGCTAGGCCTGGTAAGCACTGACTTTCTCTGCTTTCTTTCCGCTCGTTAGCCCATTCGTGAAGTGTTGTTTGCTTCGTCGATTTCGGGGAGGTGTATAGGCGGCCGCCAACTGGATTGTGCCGATGTGCTTCGTGAGGTGTTGTTTGCTTGGTTGCTCTTGCGAACTTGTGTTGTTGATCTCCTGCTGAACTCTCTGGGTGGCTATTTCTTATACAGGTCGACGAACTCGTGGACAAACACCCATGTCGCAGGAGCCGCCCGCCCTCGCCAGGTTGTCAGTCCTAGTTGCGGGAGACACTGGTCGTCGCAATGTCACTAATGCGTTTCCTGGGGACACTAAGCCTCGAGGCCCTCCCAGAAGGGTAGTCGTGCCCGTATTGGGCTCCCGCACAAGACTCGTTGCAGAGGCAGCGGGTGTTGTCGAAAAAGACTGCAAGGAATTCCTTCTCGAGGTTTGCAGGGATATAAAGGACAGTGCTAGTTTAGAATCAACTGTGTGTAGAAGGTCCAGAAGTAGAATCAACTGTGTGTAGAAAGCACAGAGTAGCGGTTCCTCGGACCATGGCCGCTAGGACGGCATTTTCTCATAGTGCCCCGTCCTTTGTGCTTGTTGTGTGCTGCGGGTGTTTGTTGAATAGGGTTTCCTCGAGATGGAAGAGCGGTCCTTGAAGACGTTATCTGCTCCCGGTTGCCGCTCACTATCATTGTCGCACGTTTGCCGTCGCACAGTTTACACGTATCCATCAAGGACATCGTCGCACTCATGGATAGATCTAGGGAGCTCAACGATGAGGTTGTCAATTTCTACATGGCGATGCTACTGGACGACTGCGGCCGGACTGCCGCTACCATGAAGACATACACCTTTAACTGCTTCTGCGAGGTCCGACAACTGTTCTCAAATGGGCTAAAGATGTCGACCTCCTATCTCATGACCTCGTCTTGGCACCAGTGCACAAGGACGGCGAACACTGGAGCCTTTTGGCCATTGACTTCTCTAGACGTGTTTTGAAAATCTATGATTTTTTCTCGTGTTCGTCATCCAAAAATTCCTTCTACTCCGCACTTCTGGATAGAATGTTAAATTTTTGAACACGGTGGCAGGTGCCGCCGGTGATGGTCGCACTTTCGACCACTTCGCTCGCGAGGTCAGTGTGAAAGGTGTCCCTCGGCAGCACGACGGGGCTAGTTGTGGGGTGTTCATGTTGATGTTCGCTTCCTGTTTGGCGAGAGGTTTACGTCCACCTTTTGGTTTCTCCCATAGACACATCTCCTCTATCAGAGCTAGACTAGCTTTGGCGATTTACGATGTTGGTAGGTAAGCGTCTATCTCTTTGTTGATCATGTAGTGTAGAAGGGTTGACGTAGAAGAACATTTCGTTCTTCTCCGGACGAAATTTGTTCCTTTTCATTTTTTCCGTGAGGGACTGATGGGTGTTCTCGGTTTGGTTCAGAGCAGAACTGGCTGTCACTGCCAGGATATCTCCGGGTGAGCTTGTCATGTCCCCGGCGTGTTTGTCGTCGACAATATTGTTCTTTCTCATTGAATTTCAATTATCACGAACGTTCCCGTTGTTGGGGCGCCTGTTTCGTCATTGAATATCTCGCTTTCGTCATTTTGTGCCTTGTGTGGTGTGATGTTCTGCCCTCATACTCGGATGCATCTGGACTCGAACTGACTCTATGCTTTTCTGCCTCTCTCTCGAACCTCCCCCGTCGTCTACACTCATCTATGCATTTTCACTTTGAATGTTGTGAGGCGTCACAGAGAAAAAAATACAACACCTGGGCTTCTTTATACATTTGATGGCCCGTCTAGCCCTCCGCACTGTGTGCTTTGTGATTCCGACATTGAATGCTGTCAATTCTTTGGCCCGGCAAAGCTCCCCTTCTGCACGAGCATTCATACATTCGGTTCCTATGCATTACCCAATACAATGAAAAATTTGAATGTGCCGAGAGGGAAAACCCAAAAAGGCGACGCCAATAGCTGCTCGAATGTGACGAGATTTGAATTAAGGTGGCGCGGCTGAAAATACAATTGCATCATTTGCATGATTGGACAAAATTGGATGTGGTGACGGAAGGATAAATCACAAGGCGAAGCCGATTGATACTACAAAGTGACACAAACTGAATTGAGCTGGCACTCATTAACAAATAACCAGTGTATGATTGGTGAACGCCTCAATTTCCGAAAAACGAGTTCAAGAATCAGCTCTCTCTCTCTCTCTCTCTCTCTCTCTCTCTCTCTCTCTCTCTCTCTCTCTCTCTCTCTCTCTCTCTCTCTC
>BFEA01000178.1:1170021-1185871 GCA_003427395.1 Chara braunii | reverse complement strand
CTCTCTCTCTCTCTCTCTCTCTCTCTCTCTCTCTCTCTCTCTCTCTCTCTCTCTCTCTCTCTCTCTCTCTCTCTCTCGCACACACACACCCACAACTGTTTCTAGTGCGCTCATGTGCTGTTTACTTCAGACTCCCTCTCCCCTGTCATCTCGGATGCATCTGAACTTGGCTTACTCTCGCCTAACGAAAACCTAGCAACTCTTGTACAACTACACTTGTGGTTTTCGTGTGTTTCTCGAACATGCGTCTCCTGTGCCACGTCGACATGAAAAGAGAATTCAGTGCGATCATCCACACTCTCTATGTCTCTCTCTGTGTCTCTGTCTATGTCCCTGTCTCTGTCTCTGTCTCCCTCTCCATCTCTCTGGCGCGCTCTTTTTATCTTTGTCAGCTCTGTCTAGATCGTAGCGAAGCGACTCACAGCCGAGACACTCCGGATGGATCAGAAATGTGGTGGATGATGGTACAATGTTTCTCTCTCTCTCTCTCTCTCTCTCTCTCTCTCTCTCTCTCTCTCTCTCTCTCTCTCTCTCAGTTTCGCAAAAAATACTTATTGAAATGTGTCCCAAAAAGCACAGGGGAAGCTTCAAACTGAAGGGTCTATACTAGTTCGACACTTCGGATACGTCCGTAACACGAAATGTTGTCGGTGACTATACGGTGCTTGTCTTCTCCATCTCTCAGCCCTCTGGCGTGCTAATATGTCATTTCTTGTGGGCTTCCTCTCTGTCAATCTCCTGTGATCTCGGATATATCCGAACTTCGCTTATCTGCGAAAATCACATTGCCTTGCTGCTCTTCTGCAACGATCGTCTGAAATGCTTTTAAAAGCGAGGCTGATGATCTCTGCGTGTGCTCGACCCTGCGTCGTCCGTGCGGCATCTCGAGAAAATTAAGTACAGTCTCTCTGAGACACGCTGTCTCTCGCTCTTTCTGTCTCTCTCTCTCTTTCTATATCTCTCGCTCTTCAAATGTACACGACCATTTCTTGCGGACTTCCTCTGTCTGTCTATCTCCTGTGATCTCGGATACATCAGAGCTTCATTTATCTTGGAAATCCACATTACCTTGCTTCTCTCTTACAACGATTGTCTGAAATGCTTTCAAAAACGAGGTTGATGGTCTACGCGTGTGCTCGACCCTGCGTCTCCTAAAAATTAAGTACAGTCTCGCTAAGACTCTCTGTCTCTCGCTCTTTCTGTCTCTTTCTCGCTCGCTCTTTCTATCTCTCTCGCTCTTTCTCTCTCTCTCTTTCTATCTCTCTCGCTCTACACATGTACACGATCATCGGTGCAACACTCACATTCATTTTGGTCCTCACACTTCTAAATACCGGTCATCCTACTCCTCTAAGTCTGTGAAGAGTCACAACTCGTTTTACTCACAAACTCGAGTTTGTGTCATTATACCGTTCTGATTCGGATGAGTAGGATGCTCAATTCCAAGTGAAACTATAACACAGTGTAATATATTACTCTGTTCTGGTGTTCCACATCTGGACACAGGAGATATATGTACTGTGGCAGCAGTACATATAGCACAGTGGTAGCAGATATATGTATTGACTCAGAGGCGTATAACACAGTGTATACTCTGCTGTGGTGTTCCACATCTGGACACATCCGAACCACGAAAGGAGCGCAGCAAATATATGTACTGACTGTGCTCCTCGCCTCAAAGCTGATTTTACTCCTTGTTCGGATGTATCCGGATCTGGAGTACTACACCAGACTATACACTGTGTCATAAATTCGTTTCAAAATAGTACACACAATAATATATCCGGGCTTGGGACCTCAGCCCCCCCAAGATGCCGATACGCGTGCGGGTCCGATAGAGGCGTATTACCGCGCGTACCCCCTATGCTACAACGAACAAGAAACGCCCTCGGCTGGTCCACCTATGCTCGACGGGGATACGCCCACCGAAGGGAGGTGACAGCTCCCGTAAGATGTAGGTAAGTCGTGCCTCGCGTAGGCCCTATCCTGCCGTAGGGGCTCGCGAGAGGTATGGCTGGCGCAATCGGTCGGAGCGGCTTAAGGAAGCTCCACATGTATTATCTGGGACGAAGGATTTAAATCAACTCCTGCGTGACGCGGCCGGAAGGGTCCCTCGCTGCCCTCGTGCGGTGGCGGACCGATGCGCTCGACAGCGCGGTTGCGTCTGTGACCTACGTTGACTGGATGGTTGACTATAATAGAGAGTGCGTGGGCGCGCGGATTTGGGGCGCGCGTGATTCTTTTGTGTTGTTGATCATAAAGCCGGCATGGACGTCGGTCATTTTGTTTAATGATATTATTTATACCCATTTATTTTTGAGTAGGCAGGAAGTAAGGATATCTTCCTTTGATTGGTACGTTCGACCGGGGCGAACGCGCGTGCGAGGACGACGGCATCGACATCGACGGTGCGACCTTTTGCGGTAAATAGGGCGTATAGGGTGGCGCGCGGGGCAGCCACGGTGCGGTCCGGGCAAGCCGGCGTGAGTGCCTAGCGACGGTGCGCTGGTGGTAGACAGGAAAGGGGCGTAGGTTGTACTTCCCAGGCCTAGGCACTGGGCGGTACCACTTCATATTGGAGTCCACGCCTATTTATCTCAGGCTTGGGCTTAGCCCCATAGGTTATGGTGTTGAACTATTGCTACGGTGGTTCAGGGATCGAGTCGGTGGGCGTCGGCGCGGCAGCGGCAGAGTGACATGGGGAAAACCGAGGGGGTTGAGGGCCCGACGGGGCTATCCCCGCTTGGTTTTGTTAGTCGGCGCGGCAAAGGACCCAATCCACGGGACCGGTAGGGTACCGGCAGTTCTGGCCCTTGTTCATGATTTTTTTTTTTTTGTATATGTTATTGTACTTCTACTTATTTGCGGGCCCGTTTTGGCTTGAGGCGCGGCACCGGGCCTGATTGCTAAAAATTTGAAGAGCCGCTGGTGGGGTGCCACCGCAGCTAGGTAAAAGTGCGTCGTGGCTATGGCGGAGGTAAAAGTGTGCAGTTTAGCCATTTCTTACTGAAAACGGTCCGGAGAAAGTACTAACCCAGGGTTTTTGGGGCGGGCGACCCCGATTTTGAGATCAACTTCGGTGGAAGGTCAGTAGAAATGGAGGTTAGTAGAAAAAACGATGCGGGGTGGTGTCGGCAAGAGCAGCAGTGGAGGGAAGAAATTCGAATGAACCTAGGTGCGGATTCGCGCTCGGTGCATTCGAAAACAAATGAAAAGAGGGAAAAACGGAAAAAAGCTATATCTCACCCGTTTTTTGACAAAATCGGGCGAAGGAAGTTTCGTTTTGAAGGTTTTAAGGTATTGCGAGTCTGATGGTGGTGTTAGTTGTGAGGATAGGTTAGTAGAATAGGAGTTAGTAAGAGGAAGGGCTCCGCTGGCTACGGCGGAGGGAAGACTAGCGGGGTAGAAGAATGGAGATACCACTCGATTCTTGATAGAATTGAGCGGGGAAAGACTGAAAGTAAAGGTTTAAGGATGGGGCGAATCTACAGGGAACGTTTGTTTTGGCTAAAGGTTAGTAGGTAAGAAGCTAGTAACAAGGACTGCTGCGCGGAGTCAGGGTAGGAAGGGGAATGAAGTGGGAAGAAAGGATCGAGATTTCATTCGAATCTCGATGGAACTGAATGGGAGAGGGAAGTAGACAGTGGTTTTTGGGCGCTGCGAGTCTAATGGCAGTATCAGTTTTGCTTGCAGATTAGTGGATTGGCTCGAGTCGACACTGCTAGCTGCGCCCGAGAGCTAGACTAGAGCGGACGATGTATCTTCCCGTGTTTTAGGGGCAGATTCATTCGTTTTTTTCGTTTAATTTAGAGTCATTGTCGGTCGTTAGGTGGTTGTTATCATCCGGACGTTTTCGGTAGCCGTACAGCAGCATGCTCGCTGCCGATCACCAGTCGCGTCCAGCCATGGGTTCGTTGCCGCGGCTCTGATTCTCTGGCCTGTTGGGACCTGGCCATGTTGGTTGCTAAGTACGTTCGTATGCTTCTGAGCGAAGCAATAAGCTACGAGCGACGACTGAGCATAAGAGAGAGGAGAGAGAGTAAGGGTACTCATAGCGAGCAAGCCGTAAGGAGGCAAACTAACGTGGAACGCTGCAACCGGTCACGTGTTGATTGAAGTAGTTGCAGGTGGGGGTAGTAAAAGGGTAGGCAGCGGGTTGAAGGCTTACCTGCTGGCCAGGGTACTGCTCAGGCCATCGTTTGAAGTAGCGAAGGGACAACCCCGAGAAGGGGGAGTTACCGGTTGGCCGCCATACTGCGCAGTCTGTCGACCGAGCTAGCGAGGAATGAACCGCGGGGGATACTTACCCGGCCAAGTGCGCTGAGAAGAGGGAGAGGGTGCACTTATCTCAGGAGCTGCGGGTGCTGAACGAACTAAGAGCCGAGTCTGCGATGGCCAGGTGGGGACGTAGCAGTAGGGAAAGACCAAGGAGCTTGGGAGCTTGACCGGTGAAGGCAGAAGCTTGGCTAAGAGGTGTGGGGGTGCGTGACTGACGCGCTAGTTGCGGACCTGTCGACTCACCCTTTCTTGACTGGCCGCGCTATCCGCTGCTGAATAAAGCAGCGATAAGGCTAGGTTGTTGATCGGTATGTTGTCCACCCTGCCGAGCTAGGTGACAGGAAGGACTGGATGCCGGCCAAGGCGTGGGGTTGTCATCACCTACAGCACCAACACGTTGTGTTTATGCGGTGCATTGTTGATTGGTTGCTACTGTTGCAGCTTGTTGCTGGTCGTACCTCCTCTTGCATTAGTTAGCTTGCGGACGGGTGGTCATTGCAGGGCTTTCGCTAGATAGTGACTGGGCAAACTGCCGGACACAACAATCAAAGGGGTACATAGCGGCGGATTGATCAGAACTGGCGACGCTGCAAAAGGAGGGAGTGACAAGCTTGAGGCCTTGTGAAAGGGGGGGGGGCACCGCTGCGACTTGGAGGATCGTCGGGAGGGGTTGTCTTCGGCAGTTCTATTTAGAGTTGACTAAGCTGTTGCGTGTTTTAGCCACTATTGCGGGGCCCTCAGGCGAGTCAAGGAACCAAGGCCCTCTCGCGTGAGTCTCAGAGCACCCTACTGGGATCTGAGAGTCTCAAACTTATCTCCTTCTGCCTCCTTTACTCTAAATCTAGTTTGTAGTTTGAGAGGAAGGCGTCAGGCGGGATTGCAACCCGTAGGACCGCAGCAAGACTCTGTGGGGAGTCATCCCACCAATTGCGGGAGCTCTGCCGGAACTCAGGAGGAGTTGTGGATCAGGGAACTGAAAGGTAACCATCGCTCTCCCTCTATAAACCCAGATTATAGCCCCTATCTGTATTGACCCTGGTGTGTTTTGATTGAGGATACTGCATGTATCCCTACTTTAACTTCAGTTTGACTTTCAGGACATAAGCCAGACCAAGTAAAGGAACGTTTGTGCAATCTCAGTTTCAGTTTTGTTGGTTGCCTGAACGCAGACTGTGAACAAGAAGGGGTAGCATCTGGGGGAAGGGTGGGTGAAAGGTGATTTGCTATGCTTGACAGGGTCCTATGGGGTCACACCTGTTCTATAAGATTGGACGGTCTAACCGCAGTGTTGCATGGAGAGTCAGACCAGTTCCATAAGATTGGACGGTCTGATTGCTCTGAATTGTGAGGGTTTGACTGTGGTTGACTTTTCGAGGGCCGAACTTGTACCATAAGATTAGAGGGTTTGGTTGCCATGTTTAGTTGGGGTTTATTCTGTTTCATTTGTTTCTGAGCGAGGAGGTCTGAGCAGGTCCATAAGATTGGACGGCCCAGCCCCTTCCTGTTTCATTCTGAGGGAGTAATTCTCGCTGAGGGCAGGGCATGTCCATAAGATTAGACGGCCTTGGACTCATGCCGCACACAGTGGATCACAAAGAAACAAACGTGGCTACTACTTGGCGTGGGTTTCAGTTCGACAGGTAGTTGCTTTAGTTGCTCGCCACGTGCTAGAGCGATAGGAGTTAGTTCGATTCCTACATTTTCTGAGCTAAGTTTTTTTTTACTTAGATGGATTTTCGCATTCTCTGAGATCTTTTGTTATACTTGGCTTTGTATAAATTTGGGTAAGCTACTTTCTTTATGGGAAGTGCTGCCGAAATTTCTGCAAATCCAAGGAGTTAGTTAAACTTTGACTTTTTGAAGTTCAACTTGTCTAAAGTTCATATACGGCTTAGTAAAAATCTGGAAAATCTTATTTTCCGAAGGGAGTGCTGCCCAAATTTTTGCTAACTCAGGGAGTTAGGCAAAATTGGACTTTGAAAACTCTAAGACTATTTCGGTTTTTCGTATTCGGGCGGATATAAATCTTGGAAAGACACTCTTCCTACGGGAATCGCTCCCAAAATTTTCTTAGTTTAAAGGAGTTAGATTATATTTTGGCAGGTGACAATTCAGGCAATCCACCCTGAATAGGGAAGATTCTGCCATTAGTCTACCTTTGCTTTCGACACTGGCTTAGAGGTGGACTTAGGCTTAGTTGGCAGATAACTTTGAGTGAGAATGCGCTATGGAGGTTCATCCCCCATATGCTGATGATTTAGCCTGGGCATTGACCTGGTTTATGGTACAGGCCTCTTTTTGGACATTCGATTCTGGACTTGGACTAGTTTCAGCCTGATCCTACAAGGATCATCTTCTGTTATCACTGATAACAGATCGGTTGCCGATTCGTCAGTTTACGATTCAACTCCAATTCACCCCTGCCACTCAACCTAAAGGCTTTAGCCTCGTGATTGAACTGTTTTGTTGTGTTTTCACCCGAACTTTATTGAATGGTCATCCAACAAAAGTACTGAGTATTTATTTAAGAGTTGCACGAGTGAGGCTTGTATGGCTAATGCGAGGGGTATAAGTGCAAGGAATGGTTGAAGTTGACCCCGTGTAGTGCGTGGACTCCTGGATGAATCTTTGATGTGATTGCAGGTATGTTTTGTGGTTCGGACTTTGGATATGACAACCTGCAATTACATACATATATGGCTAAGAGGAGTCCCACTGTGACTGTAAGAAGTGATCGTCCTGTATAAATAAACCTATGTATATATTTATAAGGGCCTCGGGTATGCACGTGGTTTACAGTGATCGTGTGCAAAGGATAACCAGATTTGGGCTTGAGTGAAAAGGAAGACCCTCTGTTATCATTTGCTTTTTGGGATTTGTATGGTTGGACGTTGTAGTCTGTGGAAGCCGTCAAAGTCAAACCCCTTGACTTTCGCCCAAGCCCGGGGAGGACTCAGCCCTAGGGCCGCGAGAGACGACTACCACCACAGGTGTGGACCTGGGTATCACCCGCTCTGCATAAGGTGCAGAAAAGGGTGTGTGGTCTTCAACCCCGTATGGCGGTTGTCCAACGTCGAGAGATTAACCCTCAAGGCGCATGTCAGCCAACACTTGAGTGTCGAATGCGACCCTCGAGATTAACGAGGACAGCGTGAGTATGGGTACTACATAGTATGTCGTCATTGCGACTGCTTGCGTACATTTGCATTGTGAGTCGATATGAGTAGGCCCTGCATCTGCGCAGTTTTATGCTAAGTCTCGCGCGCGATGCCTATCCGATTTTCGCATCGGAAAGTAATGGGCTGACTACCGAGGGGCTAGGAGCGTTGTCGCGTTGTTTGTGCTGTGTCGTTTCGTGTGCGTGTGTGTGCGTTTTATTTTGTGTTCGTAAAGTGGTGTGCGCGTGGTGTGTGGGATGCGTCCTAGTCGACCGACGTTGGGCTGCGCTTAAGACTTCAGCCCCCCAAGATGTCGGTTCGCATGAGGGCCCGATAGGCATATTACCGCGCTTACCCCCTATGCTACAGCAAACGAGAAATGCCCTCGGCTGGTCCACCTCTGCGATTGCAACCGAGTAGCTTTCGTACTGTGGACTGGTAGCTCGGCGGGAATACGCCCACCGAAGGGAGGTGATAGCTCCCGTAAAGTGGAGGTAAGTTGTACCTCACGTAGGCCCTATCCTGTCGTAGGGGCTCGCGAGAGGTATGGCTGGCGCACTCGGCCCGAGCGGCATTAGGAAGCTCCATTTGTGTGTTCGCGGCAAGGTTGGTCCAACTCCTGCGTGACGCGGCCGAGAGGGTCCCGCGCTGCCGCGTGCGGTGCCGGACCGATGCGCTCGACAACGGGGAGAGAGAAAGAGGAGGGAGAAGGAAAGGGAGTGCGGGAGGGAGCGATACAGGGGGCCAGGGGGGAGGAAGTTTTTGCATGCACGACGCCGTCAAAAAAAAAAAAAAAAAAAAAGGCACCGAAACAATTACAACTTGCTTCTATCCTTGTTCAAAATTGGAATCACCATACCTGCGCGCGAAAGAGCGACGCGGAAAAAGAAAATCCTACGCCTATTCGTATCCGGGCGAGATGCCGAAAGTTTTCCCCGACGCGCTCAAGAACATTCACACACTCGAAAAGGACACGTCGAAGTTCCACTTATCTCGGAATCCCTAACCGCTGAGCCCATTTCCCAGTGCGCTCGCTAAGGCGCACGTAAATTTCCATGTATTTCCCGACTTTGCAAAAAGAAAAATAAAACCCAAAAGTCAAAAAAACTCTCAAAAAAAAAAAAAATGCGGCATCCGAAAGCAAGAAATCAAAAGAGGGTTTTCCTGGGGTTGGTATGATATAAGCAAAAGAAAGGGTACAAAAGATGGCACGGGGTCGGGAAGTGGTTCGTCACACGAGGCCTGTCTACGGGGAAGCCGTTTCGGGTGGCGTGTGACGAACCACTTCTCGACCCCGTGCTATCTTTCGTACCCCTTGTCTCAATCCCCTTTTTTGTATCATACCAACCCAACAAAGCCCCCGTTGCCTTTCTTGATTTCAGGAGCCTTGTTTAGGCCCCCATTTTTTGGAGGTTCTATTGATTCTTGGAATTCTGCTTTTTGTAATTTGGAAAATGCATGGGAAAATTACGTGCACCGTAGCGAGCGCACTGGGAATCGGGCTCCACAGTTAGGAATTCCGGAATAAGCAGAACCCGACATGTCTTTTTCTTTGCATGAATGTTCTCGGTCACGTCGGAGAAAACTCTAGGAATTTTGTGAGAATACGGATAGGCATAGGACTTTCATTTCCCGCGTCGACTTTCGCGCGCAGATATGGTGATTTCATTTTTTTTTGAATTGGCTTAGGACATAGGCAAACTGTTACTGTTTTGGTGCCTTTTTCCGTTGCTGTCGGCGCTGCGCATGCAAGCTTCCTCCTCCTTATTTCCCACGTCATTCTTCCCCCGCGCTCTCTTCTCTCTCCCTTCTCCCTCCTCTTCTTCTCCTATTGCAACTGTTTTTCCCTCTCTCTGCTTTTTGCGCGCTTGTTTCCTTTTTTTATCATCTGAATCTTGGACCCGTCTCGCGCTGCTTTTCGTCACTCTTTCCTTCTTGCTCTTCAACCTTGGCTCACGAAGCCCGGTTAATCCTCCGATTACCCTCGCTCACCAATCAGACGCGTTGAACACGAGGATCTTCCTGTTGTGCGACGAATCTGATTGGCTGAACATTGAGTTCCGAAGGATCAACATGGTCTCCCTTGAGCACCCCTCACTGAATCTTCTCCTCTTACACATCGATTTCCCCTGTGTCTTCTCCCCCATCTGTCTTCTTTTTCGCAACTATAAATTCCGCAAGCGCGCCCACAAAACTCTCTTACGTTTTCCACTCACAAGCCAGCTTCCGGTAAGTAGTGGCTAGGTGATGCCTTTGGTGCGAGTCGAAAAGTCCTGTCGGGCGGACTGTACACTGGCCGGTTGCGCGCTGGATCGCCACGACGGACTATGGGATCCGCACGAGCCGTGTCGAGCTTGCGTCAGCATGGTGACGATCGCAGCGGCGGAAGTTAGCACGCGACGGTCGGGATCGTCGGTGCGGGTATGAGGATCGGTACTTGGAGTTGAGTGGATGATTGGTCCGGGGCCATATTGAAATTTTACAGCGAATGCGCCTTCATGGTTGCGGATCATTTCTTTTGGTATGAGTTTATGGCTGTAAAGCCGAATGTTCCATGTCAAATTCCGGTGTCTTCTGTCTCGACATTTCTCGTCATTCTCTCCCATCCCTCTCTCTCTCTCTGATTTGAATGACAATGTGTTATGAGTCTGTCTCTCCTATGAATAGAAGTGAATCCTCGTAATTTCCCGAAGAACTTATTCCGGAACTCTTCCATTAGTTTCTTGGGTAATCCCCAGATGTAAGGGAGCTCAATCCCCTTGTCTTGTGAACGGTGGATGCGTGTGTACTATCCCCCGATTTGTTTTTGATGCACCATTGTCATTTTTCGCACCTTCTACAGTGGATGTATGCATGGGAATGCTTGCATGTGAGTTTGTTGTGTTGATTAGACCCAGAACTTAACGGGATTTTTTTCGAGAATGCAAGAGTGTTTAGATCTATCGTTTTGAATACAGTGCGCATGCCATCTGCCTTATAATGCAGGACATCTGCAGACCGTCTATGGGGCAGCCTCGAATTGGCCACGCGCCTCAGATTTTTGTCGATCAGGCCTGCTGAAACTTAGTCGCGGGTTGATCCCTCGAAACTCCAACCCGATTATTGCAAGGTTGTATATGCTTCTCCTGAAGGAAAATATTAGTTAGTCATTTTTCCGATTGAGCTTTTTGATGACGTCTCGAGTTTTTTCCATTTCATTTTGATTGACTGATATGTAGACTGACGGTCGTACCTCGATCGGGCGCCAACCTCCGGTATCTCCCTCGCCAACACGCCCCTTCCCTTACAACGAGGAAAGGATACGTGTTTGCGAGTGGGACGTACGAAAAGTTGTCGCATGGATCGGCGGACAATATTACTTCCCTCCTGGAAATCGTTGTTCTGGATTCGTGGACGTGGGTTGGTCATTATCGATACGCACTTCCTGCCTTACTCAGTGTTGTTGCCATTTAACGAGTTGATCGTCATTCCGTGGACGGCAGTGGCACCCCATTGGCCTCCACCCTGTGCAATAAGTGTTTGCGTTTCGATCGCTACGAATCGAAGGGCTTCCACTACCGGATACGGAGTGAAGACGAGCACAAGGAAAGAGCCACACGGCTGAGACCCTCCACGTCGGACTCGGAACTGACCAACGGGCGATGTCGGGACTTGATACGGAAACGGGAAACGCGGAGTGTACCGAATCCCTTCCGCTCTAAACGAAGATTTATAGCGCGGTGGGAAGTTCGACAATACTGTTTGGATTGAATTTGGATTTTTCTCTTTTCGCGCCGTGCCCGCGCGCGCATTCTGCGACACGCAAAAGCAACCGACTGACTTCATCAGGCCAACACGGGGGATTTCAGTTCTGTTTGTGTCCCCACATTCAATTTTTCAAAAATGCTTGGCACACCCTTTCTTGCTGTTTTTTTTTTGGGCCTTCTTTCCACACCCTTAGCACTCCGAACGAAAGACAAACAAAGGGCGTGAGGTTGGTATCGGAGCCGACACGTGTCGGTTCTGATGATAGTAAGTCGAACTGGCGAGAGGTAGAACAAGTCCTCAACCTGCTCCTCGAGATCGCCCAATAACCGGATCAAGATCTGGTGGGGTTAGACAAGCTATGCCGATGGCTGACGGTAACGCAGCCCCCCCCAGGGTGATTGTTAGTATTCCCGCCCCTTTTCCTTTCTTTCCTAATCACACCCACCCCGAAGCTTGGTTGGAAGCCGTCCAAGCTCAAGGATATAACACGAAAGATCTCCCCCGCGTCATCACCTTACTGCTCCGCAACACAGCGCATGATTGGTTTAGGAAACACGGATGGGTAGATTGGAACACCTTCAAGCAAGCGTTCTTGGCCAGATTTGATACGGTCAGCGAAGACGCCGCTTGGTATGTACTCAAAACTCGACCGCAAGAACCAGGGGAGTTGCTGTCTGACTTCATGGATCGATTCCAAACTACGTTGGACAAATCAGGGCTAGATCAAAGTCCGCTCGAGATTTGTTCATCGATGATCTACGTAGTCCGACGCTAAAATCTAACTTGCAGAAAAAGGTCCCCCCTAAAACGAACCAGCTATCTGCTATCATCACCAAAGTGCTTGAGTTAGATCCGACGGATACAAAGAAGTATATCAGTCAGGGAGACGAAAATATTACAGACACGATTTAGGATGTAGCGGCGAAACGACGATCGTGGTTGCAAGCGGTCGAACGATTCTATCCCCGACCTGATTATGACCTTCCCGAAGGAGCCGTCTCTGATATCCCGTCAGTTCCTTCTCCCTCTCCTCCGACTCTCTCAATGAACCAACAGGTAGCAACTGTTAAACCCAGAAGCTCCCAAGACCCTACATCTATGACTGTAACAAACATGCACTTAGCACAGATGATCCATACAGCTACTACCAAACAATCTGAATGGATGAGCAACCCGGTCCAACTGCAGGCGGCTCACATGGATCGAATGGAACAGATTATGAGCATGCTAATTAAGCCCAACCCGGCTCCTGCTCGACCTACCCTTGCATCGTTCCCACTTTTGCCTGCTTCGCCTGCGCCTGGACATGCACCGCAGTTCTCTCATGCAGCTAACCTGGCAGGGAAAATCGAGTGTTACAACTGCAAACAACCCGGGCATTTTGCCCGGGACTTTCCATAACCAAAATGAAATCAGCCCCCACCAGCCGCAGCACCCGTAGCTCTGAATCAAGGACCGGTGGCTGCACTAATGGATATGGCCCGAAACGAGGAGATCATTGCGTACGCCCCTGAGCGACCATCCCCCTCAATGGGAGTTGCATCGTCCTCAGAAACTTCTTCTTCCGAAGCTGCTGACGTGGTCGATCCGCTCGAATACCTTCATCTCGCCGGCATGATCGGAGTAATCCGACCAGCCCAGGACGATCTTGAATGGGTCGAACGCGAATCTAACCCTGGACTACAGTTTCGGACGGGAAAAATTGATGTACTACGAACGCTTAAGCAACTGGACATTCGCATTCCGGTCCTAGTGGGACATTTGCTCACCATATCCAAAGCAGCAAATGACAAACTGCTGCAACAATGTTAGAAAAATCAAAAGCGCTTTACATACCAGTGCATACAACGAATGTTGAAAAAGAAGAAGGAAGAAGAAGCGGAGGGTGTTGCACCGCCCGAACCCGAAGTTGGTGAACTTGAAGAAGTGCGAGTAGCTAAGATTTCTTTAACCGAGAAAGATCATTTCATGTGAGCTCGACCAGTGTTATGGAAAAGTGTGGAATGTGATTATGAAGTATGGGGCAAACCTTTTAACGCCCTCCTCGATACCGGCTCCTCTGCAGTCGCTATATCATTAGATACAGTGAAAAGGACGGGACGACTCAACTCGATTCTCCCTCAATCTGGCAAGGACCATTACGTCTCTGCTGACGAGGAGACAATGAATATCATAGGAATCATTGAGAATATGGCCGTGAAAGTTGGACGAGTACATGTCCTCGTTAACGTATTGGTCAGAGATGTGCACTCCTATTCGGTGTTGTTGGGACTCCCTTGGGCAACGGCGGTGGGTGCCCGCATGCATTTCGATTCCAAGCAGTTGTTGCTTACGCAAACAGGAGGAAAGCCTCAGACAATTCCGTTGATGATTTCCACCTGAACAGTAAAAATGAATCCTAATCCTGATCGGATAGGAATGATTCAAAGTCCCGATCACGAAGAATTTTCATTCCGGGATAACAGTAGCGGATTCGAAGAACGGGAGTGCGAAGAAGAGATGCCTAGTGAGAGTGAATGAAAACACTTGGTCGAACTTTTCGAGCACGAAACTCCAGAGGAATTTCGGATGGTCCCCAGAACCACCCGAACTTTCCACTTGAGTCTGGGAGACAGCGCGCTCTCGCCTAGGGAAACCCAGGTCAGCCCCTCGACCCTTTTTGGAGAACCCATCTTGCAAATATCTGACCTGGCAGATGACGTGGAACCCCCTCGCATCTTGTACGAGGGAACACTTTCGCTCCGAGCACGCTATCAGCAGGCGAAACAATACCTGGATGTTTCTGCGTCCCCTCCAAGATCGTTGCTTACGACAGGAGCGACCATCGCCCTGATAAAACAAGAAGCCGAAGCTCCCGTCGACGATGTGTCCGACCTGATGCAGAAAATGGTGGATTTAACATGACTAACCGTGGAAGAAACCACGGCTGATTCGGAGACTGACGCCGAAGTTAAAGAGACCGAGATGATCAGCCCCGCTAAATCCCAGATGATTGCGACTATATTTTCTGTCCGCACTAGCAGCTCTATTTTCTCTAGCATCCATGACCGATGGAATCGCCCTGCTGATTGGATCGATGTGCCCCTTGAGATACTTGATCGTCTGACTGTCACTTTGCCCGATCACGTCCCTCTGGAATTTTGAAAATCACTGATTAACGTCCTGAATGGATACGTAGAGGTATTAAGTGTGCGCGATAACGATATTGGGCTGTCGAACGTGGTTGAGCATGCCATCCTTACGGGGGATCATCCACCCATTAGCTGCGTTCCTTATCGGTACTCGCTAGCCCAACGGGCTGCCGCGTTTCAACGAATTAAGGAATTCGACGCAAATGGATGGATCGAACCCGCTATAGGACCTTGGTCGTTTCCGGTGGTAATCGTGCCAAAAAAAGCCGGAGGGATTCACATATGTATCGATTATCGAAAGTTGAATGATATCACGATCAAAGATGTGTACCCCCTTCCCTGGATTGATGAGCTGTTGGATGCGATTGGGAGTGCTCCATTTTTCAGTAAGTTTGATGTTCGACATGGGTTTCATCATCTGCTTGTTCGAGAGGAGGATCGTCCGAAAACGGCGTTTGTGTTGTTCGAAGGTACTTGGCAATGGGTTCGATGTCCAATGGGCATCTGCAATGCTCCTTCAACCTTTCAACGAGCCATGAACATGGCTTTCCAAAACTTTGTGGGGAAGACACGTCTGGCGTAGAGTATCATCAACTATTGCGTGATTATGTACATGGATAATATTCTGGTGTATTCGAGTTCCCACGAGGGGCACATGCAGCACATCGAATGAACGCTGCATGCATTGAGGGATGTCGGTTTCAAAGTGGCACTGGAGAAATGCCAATTCTTTCTCACCACCATTTCCTTCCTGGGACACGTGGTGACAGACCAGGGGCTTAGACCGGAACCGCAAAAGGTGGCAGTTGTGAGAGACGCGCCTGTGCCCACGACTATCACGCAAGTTCGCGCCTTTTTGGGTCTGGCCTCGTACTACCGAAGGTTTATCAAGGGTTTCGCGGCTATTGCGGATCCCCTCACGAATCTGCAGAAAAAAAATCAGCCGTTGATTTGGACGCCAGAGTGTTATCAAGCGTTTTCGAAACTCAAGGCAACCCTTATTTCGGCTCCGGTCCTTATAAGACCGGATCCCGAAAAACCTTTTGTCCTCATCACGGACTGGCAGCCGGAGGCAATCTCAGCGATCTTGGCCCAGGTGGGACTAGGCGGGCTTGAATGCGTGGTGGAATACGCGTCTAAGTCGGTGCCTGCCTGCAAGCGCAATTACGCCGCCCCGAGAGGAGAATGCTATGCGGCTTTGTGGGGAATTAGTCACTTTCGAGCTCATCTGTATGGGCGGAAGTTCATGCAGGTCACGGATCATGAGCCATTATTAACCCTGAAGAAATCTAAGGATTACTCAGGCATCATCGGGAGATGGGCAACGATGCAACAGAGCATGGACTTTGACATTCGTCATCGGAAGCATGAGAGGCACGGGAATGCTGACGGATTAACACGATTGCACTAACCCGAGAAGGTCCTCAAGAGTGAAGAAGTAATTCCATGGAACGAGCCGAAGGATGAGAACGGACCACGTTACGGGCAAGTGGAAATTTTGTCGAAAGAGTGAGTGACACGGGGCTTTTGCTTTAC
>BFEA01000178.1:1144190-1157310 GCA_003427395.1 Chara braunii | reverse complement strand
TCTCTCTCTCTCTCTCTCTCTCTCTCTCTCTCTCTCTCTCTCTCTCTCTCTCTCTCTCTCTCTGTGTGTGTGAACGTAGAGTTTATCGGGTATGGAGAGCGGAGGGTATGGAGTGTCGCACTCGAGGTTCATTTGTTTTATTATGTTTGTTTTTTGGCATTGTTGTCTGCATCCCCGTTGGTTTTGTCCTGTTGTTCGGTGTAGTTTGGCGAGCGAAGTGGTGCTTTCCTGCAGGAGTCAGTGAGACCAGTCATTCGTTTTGTTTTKTTTTTAATGTTGTTTGGCCCATGAGAGTATGAATGGTTTGCGAATGGGAATACCCACGTCTTGATAATGAATAAGGCTATATGTTGTATATATTTTTGTTTGCAGAGAAGAGTTTTGTCCTGAGCGGTCTTGTTCCGTCGTTTGGCCTTTGAAGAAGGGGCGATGCTTGCATGTGGGACTTGTCATCCACGATCCTTTTTTGGTGTTGTTACACGTTGCCCCCTGTTTGGTTGTAGTTGGTTTTTCCGATCTAACAAGTTTGTGTATATATATATATATGTATATATATCGTCAAATAGAATTGCCCGGTAAACCGTAGGCAGAGAGGGAGAAGAGGACAACAAATATATATATATTCTGTTTGTGACGATATATATATATATATTTTGTTTGTGACGATATATATATATATATATATACAGTGTTGTCGGCATTTGGGACGCGCCGAGCGCTCGAACCCGAAGCTGAACGCCCGAAATTTGGGGACCCTGTCTCGACACGTTCGGCCGTTCGGCCAGACGCGGACCCAAAAAAAAAAAAAAAAAAAAAGTTCAAAAAATCTGAAAACAATATATGTTATGCATAAGAATAAACTAAACAACATTTGCCTCAATGTTGCATCCAAATTCTTTGCCAAATTTGAAATAAAAATCAACTACTAAAAATAAATAATAATGATAAAAATTAGGGGAAAACAAACGAGAACGAAATTATTGAGTGGGCGAGCACGTTTTTGACACCGCAATCTTTGGCGATTTTTCGTTTTTTTTTGGTTGAGACAAGTGCCATGAAAATTTGTATATCTGTAGCTTACAAAATAAACAATTTACGAATAAAATTGTAAAAAATAATATTTTTTTCATAGCACTTGTCGATATTTCATGTTTTGACATCACCATCTTTGTTGAAATAAACGAAAAACAAAAAGTCAGAAGAGAGAAGAAAAAAAAACAAATTAGTGAGTGGGCAAAAAAGTTTTGACACCACCATCTTTGCCGATATTTCATGTTTTTTTGGATGAACAGAATGACTTCAAAATTAACAGGGAGATACCTTACATCACACAAAACTCACACAAAACATTTCAGAAAAACATCATATTATTTAGGTGCCAAAATATTTTTTTGAGGAGTCCGAACCATTTGAGGTTCGGGCCCCGTACGGGGACCTAAACGCCCGAACGTTCGGGGGTCAGCTTAGGGGCCTCCGTACGTTCAGTCTGGCAACCTTGTACGTATATATATATATATATATATATATATCGTCAATATATAGGGTTACCGTCGTTCAGGACAGGCCGAACGCCCGATCCTGAGCGCCCGAACGTTCGTCACCCCCTCTCGACGCGTTCGGCCCGAACGGGAACCCAAAAAAAAAAAAAAAAAAAAGAATTTCAAAACATCTGAAAACAATATATGTTATACAAAAGAATAAAGTAAACAACATTTGCCTCAACATTACATCTAAATTCTTTACCGAATTTGAAATAAAAATCAAATACAAAAAATAAATAATAATAATAAAAATTAGAAAAAATAAAACGAGAGTGAAATTATTGAGTGGGGGAGCACGTTTTGGACACTGCCATCTTTGGTGATTTTTTATTTTTTTTTTGGCTGTGACAAATGCCATGAAATTTTATATATGTATATCTTATGTAATATAGAATATACAAATAAAGTTTGAAAAAATAATAAATTTAATCGTGATATCATTCAGCTTGCGATAATCGATGCAAATGTGAACCGACCCATTCGTTTTTGGTATTAGGACTACGGGGAACGACCACAGTCCCGTAGCCGGCTCAATCCATCTGTTAGCCTCAAACTCTCTAATCCTCTGTAAAGCCGTTTTTTATTCAGCGAGGGAATATCGATACGGTTTGCAGTGGATCGGGGGGTGATTTCCAATTTGAATCTCGTGTTGGATGATTAGCGACAATCCGATGTCTGTGTCTGTTAACCTAACCACTCCCTAATATTCCCTTAGGATTTCCACAATCAGGCGGTGTGTTTCGTCGGGTATGTATTGTGGTACGTGTAACTCGTATGGTTGTCCGTGGATAACGACCGTCATGTGTTTCGTGTGTTCACCTTCATGTCCTGTGGAGGCAGGGAGGAGTCAAAGGAGTTGTCCGACCACCATGAGAATATGGTGGCGACCATCTGAGCTTCCTCCTCTTGGATGGCCATGTGTTCTTCGGGGGCTATCCCGTCTTCGACATCCCGGGAATCTATCGGCCTTTCGGTGATTCGTATTCCCATTTCGATCAGCGAGGCTTCGGGGTACCCAGGGGGTTCCGAAGCCCGTGTCTTTGCTCCTAGGCGTAGCAATCTCACTTCTTTTTCCATGGTGAGAAGCGATCGGGGAGGTATGTCCGTAACATCACAAAACGATCGTTTGTCCAGGTATCGTGGTAGCAATGGGGCAGCTCCCTCGTATAGGGTCCGAGGGGGTTCCAAGGAATCGGGCATCCGTGACACCTGTACTAACGGTTCACCTAAGATAAGGGTCGGAGTTCGCCGGGCTGCCTCTGCGCCAAATACGAAAGTCTTCGTTGTTTTCTGTCGAACCGGGTAACGGATTATCCATTGTGTTAATTCGAGAATCTGAGTGTCGTTCTCCTCCTCGATTTCGGAGGTGGTCACTGGTAAGGAAGCCTCATTTCCTTCAGTGTCGGAGTCATCCATGGATTCTTCCCATCGTATCGTTCGCAGAATCATGCCAGGTTCCCGTCGTTGTCGCTCGATCATCGAGGTCGTCCTGAGGGTAAGACGCATCGGGACGGTATATGGTTTTCCTCCCTTGTTGTTGAGTATAACGGCTTGTTGTTCGAACTCCAGCGTGGCTCGCAACGCTGTGAGGGCCGGTAATCCGACAAGAACGTCGTTTGTGTTCACGTTTAGGACCACCACGTCACCCAAGGCATTAACCTTACCGATTCGGAAGGCTACGTTCGCCATCCTCCCTATGACTCGGATCTTGCCTTCGTCAGCGGAGACGAAATGATCGCCTTCCGCTAGTGGGATCACGTCCTTTCGCCTGCCGGCCATTCGACCACTCGTAAGGAGATGGCCAAGACCGCGGCTCCAGAATCAAGGACCGCGCTATAGGGGTTTCCCCAAACTTTCACGTCACATTCTGCGGATTTTCATGGAAGGGCCCTGATTCGTATAAAATGATCGTCTTTCTGGATTAGGCCCATTCGAACAAGCTCTCAAGTGCTTGGCATGTCAGATCTTGGCTCCTTGGCGGGGTCCTTCCCTTTTGCTGTTGCTATCCTGGCAAGGGCGAACCGTTTCCGGTTCGCCTTACAATGCTATATCATCCGATCGTTAGCTTGTTCGGAGATGGACAACAGGTGTCCGATTTGTAGGGGAATACGATGGTCTAACGCTCGGAGGACGTCCAGAACGTCGATTTCTCCCGTAACGAACACGGGTCCTCCCATTCCATCTCGCTTATGGAGGGTCTCCATTCTGATACTTCGTTATGGTCGGGGGCGGGCTGGATGGCCCCAATCATGCTGAGGCCTAGATATCCTAGTGACAGGTATTGATCGAGCGGGATAAGTTCGGCTGCTTCCTCCGTAACCCCCGACGGGTTCACACAATTGTCCGTTTCTTCCACCATCGTAGCCACTCGACCAGGTCCGTTAGCGATCAGGGCCGCCGCCACTGGCGCGGCTCCAATCCTGGGTTGTGCAGGTCGGTGGGGGCAATCCGGGGCTATGTGTCCTGGCTGGTGACACGTGTAACTAACACTTGTGTTGGCTCTGCCCCTCCTACTGCTGGGGCAGGGGATGCTCCTTGCATTCCTGGGGCTGCCCTAATGGTAATGGGGCGCATCGACCTCACTATCGATTCGATCAGTGCGTTGTGCTCACGCTGCTCCTTTTTGCTTTCCTGCATCAAATGAACTAACGCTCGAGTTAATTATAATATTGCATTGGATTCGTGAGGCTGTGCGGGGACGCTCGGGGGAGACGATGGTGCGATTGCTGCGACTGTATCGGGTATCTGCCTTTTGGTCGCGACTGGTTCTATGTAGGTGACTGGTCCGGAGACGAAACCCATATTTTCAAATTTGTTCGGAAGCGCTGCCAGCTCAGCTTTCGCCCGGGCCATCTCCGAGGAGTCTCCTTCCTTGGCGTGATCTTGACTTTCTA
The DNA here is from genome assembly GCA_003427395.1 of Chara braunii. Taxonomy (NCBI): domain Eukaryota; kingdom Viridiplantae; phylum Streptophyta; class Charophyceae; order Charales; family Characeae; genus Chara; species Chara braunii. The sequence goes on along the minus strand of BFEA01000178.1, from coordinate 1,152,875 downwards.
AGAAGCTTGCGGCGAACTTTCTTTCCATCTCCTCGGCTCTGTCCATAATCTGCTGCATGGTATGGTTGATGGGGGAGAATTGCTTTCGCAGTTTTGTCATAATCGCCCAACTTCGAAGCCCATCAATAAACAAGTCTCTACCTACCTTCTCGTCTCTCTCGGACTTGACAAACAACCTATAGAACCTACTACGATATTCTGTAACGGACTCAAGCGGTTTCTGCACACGATCTTTGATCATAAAGAAAGCTTGTGTCAGGGTGGATGTAATCAAACCGATTTAGGAAGTCTCTTTCGAAGGTCGGGAGATCAATCCAGGCGTGGGTGCTAAACCAATGGTGCGCATCGCCTCCTAGTCGGGTGGGTATGTTGATCCGGGCTTCATCGTTATCGTACTGTTGAGCCCGTAGGGGGCCGTAGGGAGGCCAGCCATTCCCCGACCAGGTGATGCGCAGGGTCGAAGAGATACGAATCAGGGGGAGCCGCAGGTGCGCAAACTCGGACGGGTGGTGGGGGGACAGGTGCCCCGCCCAACTTTACATTAACGTTGGGTGCTTGATTGGCGTTCATATTGACGGTCTGTCTTCCGGCCGATCGACTCCTAAGTATTATAGGATCGCGGTGAGGCGCGTTCCGTTGTCTAGGTTGTCCTCTGTTCGCCAGATCGTCTGAGCGACTATCCTTCTCGTTTTTCCTGTAAGCTCGCCACGTGTCGGCTCCGATACCAACCGCACGCCCAGCGCGACTTCCTGTTTCGGAGTGTTAGTGGGCCTGTAAGTGCGAAAAGGGGTGTGCCAAGGATTTTAGGAAAGTGGGGGTGGAGTTTCAAGTCGGAACTGGAATCTCCTGTGTCAAGTTTGAGGGGTAGGACTGCAAGTGTTTTATGGCTCTGAGTTGGGGCGATGATCGATCGTGCGGCCTGGGCCGAGGTGCGGTGCTACGGGTGTCTCTGTGGGAGTGCTCGTTCCGCTGGCGGCCGTCGCAAGTCTCTGGGTCCGACGAAGACAAGCTGGGTTTGCGTCGCTCTTTCTTGGAATGGGCTCGTTGCGTGACCCTCCCCTGCTGATATTCGCTAGGCTGCCGACAATCCGAGCATGGCGGACAGGGCCAGAACCGGGCTATGGAATCCCAGGGGACCACAAGTAACCGGTGGTAAGGGAGGACGGTGTAGTAGGGAGGGAAGTCAGTGGTGATGGCAACGAAGCCTGGGGTTAGAAGATATTGCTGGTTTCGAATGTCGGGATAATCGGGAATCCGCGGGTCTCGGTTGATTGCTAGATGGAAGTCGCCCCTGCACAGTTGCTCGTTTTCAGTCTGGCAGGGGTATTCAAGGTGCTTAGGGTTCCGTAGGTGGCGATGTTGTCGGATCCGCTGACGGCGGATCTGTTCCCTCTCCCAATACGCTCGGTATTCAGGGTCCCTCAGGCTTTCGCGATCGGTGATCCAGAAAGGGGAATCTATCGCCATGTCTCGTTCAACCGAATTCATGCACACACATCTTACTACGGGGCGAGATTGTAGCTGGCTTTTGCAGGCGTGCGTGTAGATGGCAAGTCCGCGGACAACTGCTGTCTTACACGTGCGTGCGCACCGGACAATTGATCGGATCCTAAACTGCGCAAATAATAAAGGAGCGATCTGTCAGCGTACCAGCTCAATCATGCAGCTAGTTCCCACAGACTATCAATCTCGTTCCGTTTTGGATATTCACAAAGCATACACACCCAGCAGTCCCCGTATGTCGGAGGGCGTCGGGATCTTAATGTGTCTCGGCCCGTATCGCAGATGGGGGTTTCATCATTCATATCGAGATTTATCGTGCTAAGTCCATTTGGGGTTGCGGACTGGCTCCGTGGGTGCGCGCGTAAGTCGCGCTCGGCTGATCGCACTTACACGGGGACTTGCGGGGTTGGTCCGCTGGGGATAGATCTATCAGTCAATCACCTATGCAAAAGAAGGTTCATGTAACCATGCAATAATCTCTCAGCCATTTTTGTTCGAGCAAAAAGCAGTTATAGGGCCATCAGCTGGAAAATCCCCCTCCCGGATACGCAACACAACTCCCTTTGATTCACGAAATGACATGGCCTGTGGATATCTCATCGCCATCCAGACATACATCGAAGCACCGCAATAGCATCAAACTTATTTCATCTGCCAATCATCAAAGTGGGGATAGATCGGCGCTGCAAGAGCTGGGTAATCCCGGGGGTATTGCGTCAAACGTGGGGCATTCAAGCATTACCAGATCATCAAGTCCATCCCATGGAGCGAGTACAAAATAAAACAGGAAGTACAAACACTAAAACGATACATCACACAATAGCAAGGCGAAAGAAACGTCGAAATGCAAAACAGGGGCGTCTCATCTGAGGCCAAAATTTTATATACAAGGACTGAAAAAGGACAAGAAGAGATTACACTCTCACACCCATCTCTCTCCGCTCTTTCTTCCTTCCCGATGCGGACAGTCCATTGTCTCGCACCCTCCAACGAAGTTGTCACCCCGATTAGTCCGCATGCGCCCGTCAGGCTCGCTGGTGCGCCACAGTCCGTCGTGGCCTACACGTCAACCCCGCGCACTTGGCACCAACTCGTCGGGTCACCCAACTCCCACATCAACTCACCTCTCACTTTGCTCATTAGCTGACCCTCACTGATCGCGCTAACCTCGAGCTTCGAAAATTTTTAAGAGAGCGAGGTAATTGTGACGACAAAATTTATAGCATGCATGCGTGCGCGAAGAGTGCGAGATTGCAGGGATCGGAAAGAGGAGAAGGGAAGGCAGTTCCTGCAGTCTGCATGGCCAGACCGCGGCGTGGGGGACGTAGCCACACTCCGCGCATCGATCCGATCATGCAGCGCGTCGCCCAATCAGACGTATCAAAGAAAAAGAAGGAGGCGGGAAGAAGGCGAAAGAAGAAGGATACAGTTACAATGGCGCCCGCCCAAAATCACAGTTGCATGCAAGATTAAGGCGCCGTCTAGCCAGAACTTCGTTCCCGCCGCAGGAAGATGCGTGCAAGAAAGAGGCGTCGCACGGCAAGAAATTCAAAAAGTCCTAAATTCCTATCTGACCTCGAAATTGCAACAGAAAAATTCCGACGAGACGAAAAAAAAGCAAGAAATCAAAATTCTGAGAGCCCTCGGGGGCTCGTCATTAGTTGAAAGGAAAATTTAAAAAAAAAACGGGAAAGCTCCCGTGCGATCATCGCGCCAAAAATCTCAGTTCCCCCCTTTTACTCCCAGCAGAGCAAAAAAGTACCACCGCCAATCGTTATTGATCGCGCCCAACTGGGCGCGCATACTCAACCGTCTGCCCCGGGCCTGTCCCATCACCGCCGAAAGGGAAGAAGCGAAGCGAAGGAAGATAAAGAAGCGAGGATACCGACGCAATTTACCCGCCGATCCCACCCCCCCCCCGTAATTTGCCCAATCCTCCCATCTCAGGACCCCTCATTGTCATCGCGCAGAAAGTCGCGCGGCACAGAAAGTGGTTCGTCACAAGGTGGATCCTTCTGGGTTTTGTGGGGGAATAACAGACTGGGCGAAAAGGCTGGGCGTATGTGGCCCGTGTGGCCAGGGCAGCTCAGTTATTTGGACGGACAGGAACAGGTCCAGGTTTGATTGGTCCCCATTTTCAGACACGGAAATTGAAGTCAGCATTAAGAGAGGCCTGAGGAGAGCTATTCAAGCAGACTGGCGCAGAAAAGCCAAGTGTGGGAAAGGCCCAAGAAGCAAACTTTGGTGGTTTCTGATATCATGGGCGAAGGGTAACCAACTGGCTGGGTTGCATACATCCAGGGGCCTGGTGATCTCGAAGTGGTTGAACTCTGTTTAGATTGGGGTAGGGCAGTGGTTTAGGCAAGGGAGTAGAGTAGAGAGGGTCTTGAGTTAGGGCACCTGGTATCTCGGTCAGTAGGGAGGAGGCTAGAGAGTGCCATGGACTTCACCAGATCACTCGGTTTGTAGGGCTGCAGTGGGCCACGTAGGAGAGTGACGAGGAATAAGGAACGTATGTTCCACCTGGGCTGTGTAGGCCAGGTTCTGGCCTTAGATGGTTTTTTGTGTTGGGAACAGTGATGGTAGAAAAGAGGAGAATTAGGAGAATTATATTGTATAAGGGTAATTGAGGCAACTAGAACAGTGGAAGTTGGAGAAGAGTGATATGAAAGATAATGATATCAGGTGAAAGGTGGGTCCCCAGTTCGGCTGGGGCCGTAAGCTAAACTGGCTGAAGCTGCCAGGATAACCCCGGGTGTAATTGTGAGGTCCCTGGCCTCTTTTCAGTTGATATATTATAATGGTATGTCGTTTAAAACAAAAAAAAATAAAAAAATGAAGACGGGAGAAAACTTTGCTAGTGTAAAAAAACAAAAACAAAAAAAACAAATTGCTAGTTGTCAGAGAAGGCTTCTCGACACCTCCTTTCAAAAGTGGTGCTCATAGGAATTTGGTGAATGGGCCTGAGGCCGGGACGGCTGCTTGTACCATCGTCAGGCGTGTTTGTCTGTTTCCAGCTGCTGTGTAGCTAAAGGGGGGAAACTGTTGGAGGGGCGCCTGTCAAATTTCTTATGACGTACTAGAGTAGTGAATTCCAAGTAGATGCGCAGTTGTAGACGTAGTGGTTCTGATTGAGTAGATAACCCAGTAGGGAACTGGTTAAACTGGTTAACTCAGAAGCTAAACCGGCTGATGCCGCCGGGTTGAATTGTGAGGTCCCCGGCCTCAGGACAATGTTTTTTTTCTGGAATATAACGTAAATGTGCTTTAAAAAAAAAATAAAAAAATTCTTATGACAGTCTATGAATTTTTTGCATTTCGACGATGGTGTGTACTTTCGAAAATGGTGATTTCAGGAAAGCGGTTTCAGGCCAGGGATTTTGATCTGGCCCTTTCTGTGCCTATATATTTCCCACTGCTACCTTCCGGGATGAATTGTGAGGTCCCCGGCCTCTGTCTTTTGAGCTTTAATGAGAAGCCCTATGAGGGCCCCTTTTGATGCAAAAAAAAAAAAAAAAAAAAAAAAAAAAAAAATGGTGGTTTCTACAGTGGTGTGGCCAGCCCCTTCAACGGATACAGTGCAGCACCCTAGATGTAAAAGCGGGCTACAACATTCTAGGAGCCTTGCCACACCACTCAAGACAAGATATGTGAAAAAGACAAGACTGTGGCAGGTGCATCTGGCCTTGTTCTTGCAGGATGTTCATTCTCATTTTGTGCATTTCAAGATTGGTGTGGCTATGCCCTTAGGGCCTTTACGACCTTCTAAGAGCCTCTCCACACTACTGTCCCAAAGGAAAAATTACAAGTGCATCTTCCTGCAGAGAGCGGCAGGATGCATCAGTTACTAAGAATAGCAAGGGATGTAGCGAGGCCCTAAATGTATCTGGACGAGATCAGTCCGGAGGTAATTTGTTCGGTTCAGAGACAGTCCAGATACAGAATGTTGGTGACTGGCTACGTCCTTACCGTACGAAGGCGCGTTTCAGGCCAACTTGGTATGAAGCGATCAGGGTGACGACGTTGAATCGGGTCTTGCGTTCGGGTCCTTCAAAAAAGAAAGCGGTCCAGAAGTATCTGACAGCAAATGCCCCCAGTTCCATGTGGAAGCGCTACCCGAACTGTGGGGTCCAGTTCAGAATGTGGGTCGTCGCCAGTCGTTCGGCAAGCCCAGGGGCGTCAGAGGCCCGCTGGAGACTGGCGAATCGAGTTTTGGGGGTAGTACTCACCCCACTCTCTTGCGAAACGTTTTTCATTTCTTTTCTTCTTCTTCTTTTTTTTTTTTTTTTTTTACACGTTTTTTTTCTTTTTTTTTTCTTCTTTTTTGGAGAACCTTAAACTTTTCATTACATCATAACCGAAGGGTACAGGGCCGGGAAACCCCACAACAATCCCGAGATGTACGGGGGCCATTACCCAGCTTAGGCTTCCAGTGTCCCTTCATAATGACAGTTCCCCAAAATAGAGAAAAAAGGGGATGTTACCCAGAGAAAGCCAATACCCCCAACTCTTCCCATCCGCACCCAGTTTTTTGCGTTTGAGAAGTACAGTGGGACCTACCGGATCTGCGTATTACCGCCACCGTCGGCGGTCAACAATGAAGAACAAACGCCAGTGGGACCTACGTTAGCTCAAAGAAAATGCAGCGCGGGGGTGGATTTGAAGAGTTCGGGAAAGAAAAAAGAAAAAAATGGAGTTCGGGGAAAACGCGGATTCAGTAAAAACGCGGGTTTTCCACATGGTGTCGCTCCCCACCAATGGATTGGAGTCATCCACGTTGGTTCTCTCACCACCACGAGACCGAAGGGCACTAAAAAAAGAGAGCTATCGCTATAAAAAAAAACATGACTCCGTTCCATTGGTGGGGAGCTGCACCTGCTGGAAAACGGGTCCAGCGTCCCTTACAACATGGATTTTGTACCATAGCCATCATAAGGGGATAGATCGGCGCTGCAAGCGCTGGGTAATCCCGGGGGTATTGCGTCAAACATGGGGTATTCAAGCATTACCAGACCATCAAGTCCATCTCATGGAGCGAGTACAAAATAAAACAGGAAGGACAGACATTAAACCCATACATCACACGATAGCAAGCCGAAAGCAACGTCGAAATGCAAAACAGGGGCGTCTCGTCCGAAGCCAAAATTTTATATACAAGGACTGAAAAAGGACAAGAAAAGATTACACTCTCACATCCATCTCTCTCCGCTCTTTCTTCCTTCTCGATGCGGACAGTCCGTCGTCTCGCACACTCCAACGAAGTTGTCGCCCCGCTTAGTAGATTACACTCTCACATCCATCTCTCTCCGCTCTTTCTTCCTTCTCGATGCGGACAGTCCGTCGTCTCGCACACTCCAACGAAGTTGTCGCCCCGCTTAGTCCGCATGCGCCCGTCAGGGTCGCCCGTGCGCCACAGTCCGTCGTGGCCTACACGTCAACCCCGCGCACTTGGCACCAGCTCGTCGGGTCACCCAACTTTCACATCAACTCACCTCTCACTTTGCTCATTAGTGGACCCTCACTGAGAGCTAGCTAACCTCGAGCTTCCAAAAATTTTAAGAGAGCTAGCTAATCGCGACGACGAAATTTATAGCATGCATGTGTCCGCGAAGAGTGCGAGATTGCGGGGATTGGAAAGAGGAGAAGGGAAGGCAGTGCCTGCATTCTGCATGGCCAGACCGCGGCGTGGGCGACGTAGCCACACTCCGCGCATCGATCCGATCATGCACCGTGTCGCCCAATCAGACGTATCAAAGAAAAAGGAGGAGGCGGGAAGAAGGCGAAAGAAGAAGGATACAATTACAATGGCGTCCGCCCAAAATTACAGTTGCATGCAAGATTAAGGCGCCGTCTAGCTATAACTTCGTTCCCGCCGCAGGAAGATGCGCGCAAGAAAAAGACGCTGCACGGCAAGAAATTCAAAAAGTCCTAAATTCCTATCTGAACTCGAAATTGCAACAGAAAAACTTCGACGAGACGAAAAAAAAGCAAGAAATCAAAATTCTGAGAGCCCTCTGGGGCTCTTCATTAGTTGAAAGGAAAATTTTAAAAGAAAACTTGAAAGCTCCCGCGCGATCATCGTGCCAAAAATCTCAGTTCCCCCTTTTTAATCCCAGCAAAGCAAGAAAGTACCACCGCCAATCGTTATTGATCGCGCCCAACGGGGCGCACATACTCAACCGTCTGCCCAGGGCCTGTCCCATCACCGCTGAAAGGGAAGAAGCGAAGCGAAGGAAGAGAAAGACGCGAGGATACCTGTGACGAGCTAACCTCACGCCCTGTGCTGTCTTTCGTTCAGAGTGCTAGAGGTGCTAAAAAGGGGCCCAGAAAAACAGCAAGATGGGGTCTGCCAAGGATTTTTGGAAATTGAGTGTGGGGACACAGACGAAACTGAAATCCCCCGTGTTGGTCCGATGAAGTAAGTCGACCGTTTTTCGCGCGTCGCAAAATGTGCGCAGGAGTTCAGCGCGAAAGGAGAGAGAAATACAAAATCAATCCAAAAAGTATTGCCGGACTTCCCACCGTGCTACGACCCTTCGTTTAGAGCAAAAAGGCTTCGGCACACTTCGCGTGTCTCGTTTGTGTATTAAGTCACGGCGTCGCTCGCTGGTCAGCCCCGAGTCTGACGTGGAGGGTCTCAGTCGAGTGGCTCTTTCTTTGTGTTTGTCATCGTTCCGTACACGGTAGTGAAAGCCCTTGGATTCGTAGCGCTCGAAACGTTGGCACTCAGTGCACAGCGTGCGAGGCCAGTGGGGTTCCACTGCCGTCCACGGAATGACGATCAATTCGTTAAAGGGCACCAATATCGAGTAGGTCGGGATTGAGTATCGATGATGACGAATCCAGCATCCACGAATCCGGAGCAACGATTTTCAGGAGGGAAGCACTATCGTTCGCCGATCCGTGCGACAGCTTCTCGTACGTCCCACTCGCATACACGTGTCCTTTCCTCGTCGTAAGGAAAAGGTCGCGTCGACACGGGAGATACGGGAGGCTAGCGCCCGATTGAAGGGCGTTTGTCAGTCCACATGTCAATCAATTGCAAAAATCCCGAGACGTCATCAAGGAAAAATACCCGCACAACCACCAATCAATTCTTTTCGATACGAGAGAGAGAGAGAGAGAGAGAGAGAGAGAGAGAGAGAGAGAGAGAGAGAGAGAGAGAGAGAGAGAGAGAGAGAG
>BFEA01000178.1:1132248-1144179 GCA_003427395.1 Chara braunii | reverse complement strand
AGAGAGAGAGAGAGAGAGAGAGAGAGAGAGAGAGAGAGAGAGAGAGAGAGAAAGCACTCGTCAGCTTGATCATGCATGTGACTGAGGGACCGACCCGCGACTCAGGTTTAGTAAGCCGACATGGCGTTGATCCGAGGCGCCTTGTTTTTCGAGGTTGCCCTGTAGATCGGTTGCAGATGTCGTGCAGCATAAGGCAGATGACATGCGCAGTGCATTCAAAACCAAAGATCTAAACACTCTTGCATTCTCGAACAAAATCCCGCCGAGTGCTGAGTCTAATCAACGCAAAAAGCCAAGCATCTCTATACATACATTTAATATGGAAGGTGCGAAAATGACGGGGGTGCACAGGTAAGAAATCAACCGAGGGAGTTGTACACTCGCATCCACCGTTCACAAGGCAAGAGGATCAATTCCTCAACATCTGGGGATTACCCAGGAAACTAATGGAAGAGTTCCGAAAGGAGTTCCTACGCATAGGAAAACACACAGATTCATTCTCATACACGGGAAGGACAAACTCAAGACACAGCGTCATTCAACTCAGAAAAAGAAGAGAGAGAGAAAGAGATTGAGATAGGAGATGCGGAAATCCGGAAGAGGACATTCGGCGTTGCAGCCGTACTTTCACACAAAAAGATAAAGATCCGCAACAACAAAGGCGCTCTCGCCATGAATTTCCAGTATGGACTCGGGCCAATCGCTCACTCAACTCCAATCACCGATCCTCATACCCGCACCGACGATCCCGAACGTCACGTGCTAACTTCCGCCGCTGCGATCGTCATCCCGCCGACGCAAACTCGGCGCGGTTCGCCCAGATCCCACAGTCCGTCGTGGCGATCAAGCGCGCAACCCGCCAGCCTATCATCAGCCCGACAGGACTTTCCGACTCGCACCAAACATTCCGCCTAGCCAGTGCTTCCCGAAAGTTGGCTTGGGAGTCGAGAACGTAAGAGAGTTTTGCGGGCGCGCATGCGGACTTTACAGTTGCGACAAGGGAGACAGAAGGGGGAGAAGGCGAAGGAAAAGTTGAGGTGTAAGAAGAGAAGCAGGAGGAGAAGACTTTGAGAAGAGCGCTCTGTGGAAGCCATGTTGATCCCCCGAAGCTCAAGGTTCAACCAATCAGATTCGTCGCGCAATAGGAAGATCCTATTGATCCACGCACCTGATTGGTGAGCGGGAGTTATCGAAGGATCAACCGGGTTTCGTGCGCTGTGTTCGGAGGGTGAGAAGGAAAAAGACGCGAGAAGTAGCGCGAGACGGGTCCAAGATTCAAATGACCAAAAGGAGAAATGGGCGCGCAATCGATCAAAGCGGGCGAGAGAGAGAGGAAAAACAGCTGCGAGGAGAGAGAAAGAGGGGGGGAAAGGGAGAGGGGAGAGTGCGGGCGAAGGATGGCGCGGGAAATAAGGAGGAGGATGCTCGCATGCGAGGTGCTGACAACAAGGGAAAAAGGAACCGAAACAGTTACAGCTTGCCTAAATCCTACACCAATTCAAAAATTGAAATCACCATATCCACGCGCGAAAGCCGAAGTGGGAAAAGAAAGTCCTATGCCTATCTGTATTCTCGCAAAATTCCTAGAGTTTTCTCCGACGTGACCAAGAACATTCATGCAACGAAAAAGGATATGTCGGGCTCTGCTTATTCCGTAATTCCTAACTGTCGAGCCCGATTCCCAGTGCGCTCGCTAAGGCGCGCGTAATTTCCCATGCAATTCCCGAATTGCAAAAACAGAATTCCAAGGATTGAAAAAAGCTTCTGACAAAAATGGGGGGCACAAACGAGGCGCCCGAAATCAAGAAAACAAACGGGGTTTTTGTGGGGTTGGTATGATACAAGGAAAAATTTGAGCCAGAGGGGTAAGAAAGATAGCACAGGGTCGGGAGGTGGTTCGTCCCACTTTTTTTAAGTTTTTTAATTTCTTGTTTTCAATTTATTAGTGTCGAAATGGTGTCACACCATTGAGTTTTCTAAACTCAACAACGGAAGGTGGGACCAGGAGGAGGCGAAGTATCCCTGTAGACTACTCACCACATGCACAACGGACAAAATATGGTGTGGCGAAAGATTCATTGATTGCCATACTGCGGCGCGTTGCATCTATATCTGGCGTGCTGGGATGCCTTCGCTCCCTTCCTTTGCGAGATTTACAACATTGCATTACAGACAGGGTCCCTGCCGAGGAGCTTTACAAAAGGAATGATCACTCTGTTGTATAAAAAAGGAGATAAACGGCAGGTACGTAACTGGCGCCCAATCTCTCTACTTAATTTGATTTATAAACTCTTCGCCAAGACCCTAGCCCTGCGATTAGCCAGACTTCTTCCTGATCTACTGGGCTGGGAACAGGGGGCCTTTGTCAAAGGCCTGTCTATTTACGAATATATAATGGCGACAGTGCAAGCACTTGAAATCATAGGGAAGGAAAAAAGAGATGTGGCAATCCTCATGTTGGACATGGAGAAAGCCTATGACAAGGTAGGCTGGAGCTTTGTGCACACATCCTTAGTCCAAATGGGGTTCGGGGACGGGTTTGGTAAAGTAGTTCAGGCCTGTTACCACCACGCACACTCGGTAGTCCTTGTCAACGGTATGTTATCAGAAGAATTTGAACTGACAAGGTCACTAAGACAAGGATGCCCCCTGGCGCCGCTACTATTCGTAATACAATTAAAGGTCTTACTAGCTAATATAAGGACTAATGAGAATATAACAGGTTTAAAAATCAACTCGCATCTGCAGTGGAAAGGGGGCGCTATAGCCGATGATCTAACTCTAGCTTGCGAAAACACAACTGAGTCGCTAACAGCACTAAGAAGTGTGCTAGACACTTACTGCGAGTTATCAGTGGCTTCAATTAATTGGGACAAATCAGTGTTTTTTCTGCCTCCTCCCAAGGTTTTGTGTGTGTATTGGGGCCTGAGACAGGTTCCGGCTAACTCAGCGGATCGCTTCTTAGGCGTCCAAGTGTCCTTGTCAGACTGTTCGCAGGTGCATGATTCTTTGCTGATTGAGAAGGTATCATCAAGAATAGCAGGATGGGTAAGGAGTAACAAGTTGTCTCCTTATGGCAGGGCGCTTGTCCTATCCTCAACCGCTTTGTCACTTCTCTGGTTTCTACTATCAATCCACCTACTTGGGGAAGAAGCATACTCGAAGATAAAGAGATGCGCAGCCAGGTACCTTTGGAAGCCATCAGCCAAAGAACACCAGGGCTTTCTTATTAAGGTAGCCTGGGACATCATCTCAACTCAAAGGGACCAAGGAGGCCTTGGGATTCTGGACCCAGTCCAGCAAAACCTAGGCCTTCTGGGTAAGTGGGTGGTTTCAGCAGTTTTTGGGAACAGAGATAAATACTGGGTGGCACTAGCTGACGACCTTCTAGCCAAGAATTGGAAGGTGAAGAAACCAGAGCAAGTATGGACGTGCCTCCTCGTTCCCTCCTTTACAAACCAAAGACCGAAGTCCAGGATATGAAGGAACATTCTAACAGCTTGGAAAAAAATACAACCACAGCACAGAATCTAGCCAACAACGAAACTGGAAACTCTGAACCAAATCCTGTTTGAAAATCCATTCATCAAACAGGAAGATGATACAACCTTTGCTGCAGATGGTAGCAGGGGCTTTTTGGAAGGTCATGGGCAGAAAGAGGGATCCTACAAGTCAAGGATATGTGGGACACGCAGACAGAAGATTGGAGACCTTTTCGTGAACTAAGGCGCTAGTTCGTACATCTACGGAACGCCGAGAGCAACCTGAATAAGCTCATAAACGCCACTCCAAATTTCTGGATTGGGGCCATGAGGACAGGAAGCCTCCTGGCACAGGGCACTTGGTGGGAGGATCTGGAGGATGCGAGCAAGATTGTGAAGATTGTGGGTCCGAAACTCCCACAAGGTCTGAAGGTACAACAGTGGCGGGAACAACCACAAAAGGGTAAACAGCGAACTTTGAGATTGGTAGGGGAGAAAATCCTCCCACCAGATGAAGACTCGAGAGAGGTGAGACTTTGGTCAGCAACCTCTACAACGAAGGCTCCAGAGGAACCTGCAGCAATACAGGTTTCCCGCAATCCAGAAAAGCTACAGGTTGAACCGCTGTTAGTAGGCTAGAAGGAGATTTCAGGCCCCAGTAACTTCCTCCCAGTAGTGCTGTATAAAACAAACATTGGAGTAACTGTTCGAATACAGCAGGCGAGAAGGATGAGTCAGCCCATTGTGCTGGCAACAGGAAGAATGCAGAAGGAACAGGGATTCAGACTGGGGGATGTGGTGTGACGAACCACTTTCTGTGGTGCGCGATTTTCTGCACGATTGCAATGAGGGGTCCTAAGCTGGGAAGGTTGGGCCAATTACGGGAGATCGAGATCGATGGGAAATTGCATCGGTGCCCTCGCTTCTTCGTCTTTTTCGTCGCCTCTTTTCGGATGGTTGGGTTCAGGGTCGGGTGAGTCTCGGGACGATCGATTGGTTGATGGGTTGTGTGAATGACGCGCTGTCATGCGCGCAATTAATAAATGTTGACGTCGCTTCTTTTGTTTCGGTTTCGGACATTTTAGGTGCGGACATCGCGCGGGAATTCTGCTTCGTTCTTTTTGAATTTTTCTTTTTTTTAATTCCTTTTTAAATTTTCTCGAGCCTATACGGCTCTCGGAATTTCGGACTTTCTTTCCAAAACTTGTGCTTTTCGCTTTTCTCGCATTAGATAGGAATTTAGAAATTTTGTAAGTAGGATTTTTTTTTGCTGCGTGGAGCTTTTTACTTACGCGCTTCTTTATGCGGCTGCAACGGAACTCTGATTAGTCGGCGCCTAATAATTGTGTGTGTAACTGTAATTTTGGGAGGGCGCTATTGTAACTATATCTTTCTTCTTGTGCTTCGTCTTTCCCGCCCTTCGTCTCTTTCTTTTGCTGCGTCTTTGGTACCCGCGGTCGGCATCATCGGATGGATGAGTGGAGAGCGGCTACGTCCCCCACGTCGCGATCGGGCCATGTAGACGCAGGCAGTTTCTCCCCCTTCTCTCCTTCTAAGTCCTTGTACTTCCTTGTTCTTCACGCATGCATGGACGCAATAAATTTTGGCTGCGCGATTAGTTCCCTCTCTTAACCAGCTGTTGGAAGCTCGGGGTTGCGCGATTAGAGAGGGTCGGCACACGAGCGAAGTAAGAGGTGAGTAGAGCAGGAGTCGGGCGAACCGACGAGCTGGTGCCAAACGCGCGGGGTTGACGCGGGCCACGACGGAATGTGGGCGCGGGCGAACCTGACGGGTGCGGAAGGACTAAGCGGGGTGACGACTTCATGGGTTGGTGCGTGACGACGGACGGTCCGCATCGGAGAGAGAGAGAGAGGAAGAGGGAGCTGAGGTTGATGGATGCGGATTTGCTGTTTCTTTATCTTTTCTCCCTCCCTGCTCGTGTATATAAATTTTGATTGCGACTCAGGGCGATTTGCCCATTTCTGTTTTTCGGAATCTGGACTTGGATTTTTGCTCACAGTTGTCTTTGCAATTTCCATCTCAGATATGTTGTATGTGTGTGTTGCTGAATGAATGGATGGATGAATGAATGGATGGATGAATGAATGGATGTCGTGTCTGTTTGCCGCCTGATCCTTGCCTTTGCTTCTGGCTCTGATGCACTCGTAAGTAGGATAGGAATTTTAGTTTATCGTTTGATTGAACTGTTGTGATTGCTGCATCTTGCATACTAAAAAATTATGGGATGATTATATGATCGGATACCTGTTTGCCCTAAAGCCGGCGGACACCTTGCGAGCGCGCATGTAAACGCAATCTGATCTACGCCTTTACACGTGTCCACATACGCCGAATCGTCGCCCCTGGAAGGGACTCACAATGGTAGGGATATTGCCTGATTGAATGTGGCCGTTCCGCTTCAAGCAACAAAGCCATCATCCTGTGTGAACACGTGTAAACGTGACTCGATTCGCGCGGCCTGCACGTGCTCACCCACGGTGGTCGCCATCGGCGAAGACAGACCCTTAAACATCTCGCAGCTCTACGATGACACAATGACACACTCCGAGAGCTCAGAGTCGTTGTTGTACAACCCGGGCTATTTCACCCCTTGGATAGAGGAAACCCTCCAAGAGAGATACCCTTGCCTAACAGAGAATCGCCTGTGTCCTAGGGAGTTTCACTGCGCCACCACTAGCAACCCCCGATGCTCTGATTTCCCCGCTCAGGACCACACCCACTACTTCACCCACCCCGGATTTGTCGTTATCTCCACCAACTTCCCTCCTTTCCATCTCCTTCTTCCGTATCATCGACTCAGCGTCGTCCCGTGGAAGGCCATAGCCCCATACTAGACCAGCATGCCTTGCGAAAATTGTCGACGACGCGGCGACCAGAGAGCTCTGGAATCTCAAAGTTCTAACCCGAACGCGCGACGACCAGCGCCATGTGGCAACTTCCGACGTCCTGACTCATCGGAACCCCATCCACCACGGAGGGACATACCAGCGAACCGCTGTCCTCAGAACCGATGGATCGCACGGCCTTGAATGACCCTCGCATGCCATCTGCCTTATGACCAGAGGTGGTCCGCCCTCACTGCCAAATTGCACTCGTGCCCCCGAAAAACTCTGCCACAGGAGATTTCATTTCTGACCTGGGACTCCACCCCCACTTTCCCAAAAATCCTTGGCACACCCCTTGTCGCACTTCCAAGCCCACACTCTACTCCGATCAGGAAGTCGCGCTGGGCGTGAGGTTGGTATTGGAGCCCGACACGTGGCCGGATTTTAGGATTAACAGCACGATAATTGAGCGATCTGGCTAACCGAGGGCGACCTCGACCCTGGAACGCGCGTAGACGCGACCCCGTCATCACCCGAAGTAGATCGGCTAATCGACGGGCAGCCAACATGAACGCTAATCCGAATCCACAGCAGAATGCTAATCAACAAAACCCTAATCAACCGGCCCCACGAGCGCGGGCTTCCATGACGCCACCTGATCTCTATCTGTTCGACCCTGCACATCATCTCGGGGGAGCATGGCTGGCCACGCTCCGGGCACATCAGTACGACGATAACGAAGCTCAGGTGAATATTCCCGCCCGATAAGAAGGAGATACTCATCACTGGTTTAGTACCTATGTGTGGGTAGATCTTCCGACCTTTGAACAAGATTTTCTGAATCGATTCGATTATGTCCATCCAGAGCAAGCACTTTTCAGGATTAAAGACCGAGTTCAAAACCCCCTTCAATCTATCGCAAAATATCGAAACCGATTTTATCGGATGTTTGTGAAAACTTAGCGAGGTGAGCAAGTCGGGTTGTACACGGATAGACTTCGATGTATTTCGAGAAATGATCGATCCGTACCAAGAGAATGGAATATTCGCAGCAGTTGGGGCCAGGTGGCACGTTTATATCAGTTGTATCCATACTGACTCGCTGAAACAGTCGTTCTACCTCTGCCGGGACTATCGTATTTGGCCCTCGAAGGGGCGCATGGTCAGCAGCACAGAATAGACAGTTAGCGGCCACGTGCTTCACATCGACGCGGATATTAGACCAGAACCATCGATTTTGGTCGATAGTTGCCTCGGTGACACGTATCGCGAAATGAGCGGTCTGTTCTTCGTGCGCGGACCTCGTCCGATCATATCTCTGAAAAGGGTGGGGAACCGTCAACCATAACCCTGATCCGCCCGTCTTTCGTTTTTCCAAATGTACGTTGATCCATCGATAGTCTTGGGATCTTTCGGTAGCCCGACGCCTGTCATGCTTAGTGAGATGGTCCAAGGGTAGGCCTGTTAGTTTAGCTAATGAGATTTATCTGTCCATACCTTCGCTCGTCGGTATTTCTCGTCGTATTCAGGGCCGTCCATTCGACAAGCCTCGAATCGAACCTCAGTAGGGAGTTTATTCGTCCTATCCAGAGGGCACTTCCATTCCTTACTACTCATTCGGTATCGAACGCATGCACCATGCGCACGATTGACACACGTGGCACAGTTCACCCAATCGGCAAACTCGGACTCGAAGGGGTAACAATTTACTTCGTCAATTTATGAAATACACGTGCAAAAATAACAAAATTTGTTCGGAAGAGCGGCAAGAAAATCCGAATGGGCGAGGGAATCAGAACAGGCARGAGAGAGTGAGTCAGGGGGAGTTTTCATCGTTCCGAGAGACGTGAATCGGAAAGGGAGGGAGAGGTAGGGTCGGGTGCACGTGTCCACTTAACCCTTTGGTAGGATTTCCACTCGTCCGTATCAAGGCTCGTTMGTTGGTTCKAGGTCGAGCCARGGGGTGACTTCCTCACTCCTTGGCACCTTGTAAGGACGGTGAAGTCATGTCAGTCCGTCTGTGTTGCCGTGTTTCTTGTGTTTCCGATGACGGATGTCAAAGTCCATCCTCTGCAGTATGGTGTCCCATCGCCCGATCATGCCCGAGTAATCCTTGGACTTCTTCAGYGCCAACAGCGGTTCGTGGTCAGTTACCAGCATGAATCTTCGGCCATACAAATATGCTCGGAAGTGACTRATCCCCCACAAGGCTGCATAGCATTCCCTCGTCGGGGCCGCATAGGTGCGCTTCCAGGACGGCACTGTTTTGAACGCGTATTCCACCACGTGTTCGAGGCCGTCGGGTCCCACTTGGGCCAAGATCGCTGAAACCGCCTCCGGTTGCTAATCGGTGATGAGAACAAATGGCTTTTCTGGGTCCGGCCTTATAAGGACCGGGGCTGAAACCAGGGCCGCCTTGAGTTCTCCAAAACCCCGATCGCACTGCGGGGTCCAGATCAACGACTGATCCTTCTTTAGCAGATTCGTGAGCGGTCCCCTTATCGCTGCAAACCCCTTGATGGACCTTCGATAGTACGATGCCAACCCCAAAAAGGCGTGGACTTGCGATATAGACGTCGGCACCGGTGCGTCTCTCACAGTTGTTACTTTCTGGGGCTCCGTCTGCAACCCTTGGATCGTAACGACGTGGCCGAGGAAGGAGATCTCCGTGATGAAAAACTGGCACTTCTCAAGCGCCACTTTGAATCCTGCGTCCTTCAGTGCGTGCAGTGTCTACTCAATGTGTTGCACATGTCCCTCATGAGAAGTAGAAAAGGAGAGACAGTTAACGGGGGCCCAAATATTCATCGTTTTCGTTGGCAATTGTGGTGCGAGTCACTCTCTCGATGCTTTGTCCCTTCTTTCGGCCTCAATGAACCGCCATCGTCTCTCTACCTTCAACCTCCCCGCCGACATCCCCACATTTTGGCAATCGGTGGAGGAAGTCTCCCTGTCCTTCACAATCAAGCCCTTAGATGTGTCGATTCTCGACGCGCCTAAGTGGACGCAGTGGCGGCAAGCTTACGTGGCGCTCAGTTTCTGCCTCCTCGAGATTGCCTTYCATTGGGCGGAGCCTGCCGACAGGAGTGCAGAGGACGAGATCCTGAACGACGAGGTGGAGCTACTGCTCGTCCAGGGGTGGAGGACGGACACGGAGGGAGACTTCTTAGGGATCCTATTTCGGCAAGTGAGTGACGGTCATATGAGCTCCATCAGAGACGAATTGTTGGTGTTCCTGACCCAAGTACTGGACGATCTGCCCCTGGAGATTCTCTTACATTGCGACAAGTGACCTGGGACGAGTGCACTCACCCATACCCTCGAGCCACACCTTCTTTGGTCCACGTGTACGGAATTGGAGGGGAACGACTACTACCGACCCTCGAGGGGTGGGTACCTGACCATTGACGTTACCGGCCTCTCCACGTGGGACCCACTCATCCGGCGCGTCCCCATAGGAGAGACTAGTGAGGAGGGCGATCACCTCCAGTATACGGAAGGCGAGACKACGCCAGAGGAGGACAGATCAGGAGCTTAGTCGGACGATCCCGACTATCGGGAATCAGAAGACGCCGAGTCGGAAGAAGCCAGCGCGGATCGGGTGGAATCAGGAGAGGAGGAAGCAGGATCGGGTGGATCAAGCGGACCCGATGAACTGAGCTCGAGAGAAAGGGAGGTCGTAGCACAAAGAGTACGGCCGGCAGCAGGAGGTAAGCGGCCGATCGAAAAATCAGGGGGGCCACCACCGCAGAAGGACGATCCTGCGCGCAATCCAAAGTCGTTGCGGGAGAAGGACGAGCGAAATGATATCCCCGCGGGGGGATCAAGAACCCGACGCCACCGAAGAAGTCGATCGCCCTCCCAATCCTCCTTGGCCCGACCCACAGCCCTTCGCTTACGTCGAGATGAGGGCACACAGGCTTCGTCCCCGGTCATTATCCCGCCATCCCTCTTTAGAGTGGATTGGCGAGAGTACAATAATATAGAGGTTTACTACATCATCGTGGGCACGATCCCCGCCTGCGAAGAATATGACGACTTCCGCACCGCCAACCGCCGCACCCTTTGCACCCTCTAATCGGATTACCTCGCTTGTCTCCCCCATCAACGTCGACACCCTCGCTTTCCCCACATCCATCGTTCCTTCCATTTCGCCCCACTCCCCTCCAGCGATGGGGAAATTCATCACTTCATGCCCCCTCTTCCCCAAGCCCATCAACTGCCTCCCCGACTGATATTACATTGCCTTGTTTAGGCAATATTTTGGATTGAGCGCACGAATGCTACCATTGGATGACTTCCATACTCAAATCCTACGGTAAGTGGCGCGTGTCAGCTCTGCATCGATCATCGGATAACCGATCGACCCCTAATGAGAGAGCAAGCAGGAGCTTGCTCAAGATTGGAATCCCCTCGGTGTCACATATGTGACGAACTACTTCTGTAACCGCGCGACTTTCCGCGCAAGGCCGCTAGGGGGGGTTGAATACGACAAGTCGAAGGGGTGAGTCGTGCAAAGATGGGTCGGACGGCCTAGTTTCATGGATGCCCTCGTTTCCTTTTGTTTTTGCTGGAAGTTGTCGGATCGGTGTCGGGAAGATCCCGTGCCAACGGTTGGGTAATCGCGTTGTGCCGAGCGCGAAGAATAACCGTACCACAACTTTTTTTTTCCTCTTCTTGTTCTGCTGTGAGCACTAGGAATTTTGGCACGATCATCGTGAGGGAATATCGTTTTTGAATTTTTAACTGATGTCGAGCCCTCACGGGCTCTCGGAATTGATTTCCTTTTCGGAATTTCCTTTTGCAATTAGGACTAAGACTAGGAATTTAGGTACTCAGTTTTTTTTTTTTCACTCAGCGTTCGCACGCATCTTGTTGCGCGGGGAACTGGGTTCTGACTAGATCCTGCCTTTAATCTTGTGCAACTGTCGTTTTTGGCGGGCGCGATCGTAACTGTAATCCTTCTTCCTTTTTGGTTTTCCTATGTTGCCCGCCTTCTTCTTCTTTCTCGTCTCGCATAATCTGTTCTAATTGGCGGAAGCGCCTGCATGACCGAATCGATGCGTGGAGTGTGACTACGACCTCCACGTCGCGGCCTGGCCATGCAGACGTAGGCACTTCCTCTCTTCTGTTCTTGTCCTTCTGGGCTTAATCCGGTACCTTTCGCGCAGGCATGCATGCTATAAATTTTGCAAGCGCGATTAGTTTGCTCTCTACGGATTTCGAGGTTAGCACGATCTGTGAGGGTCGGCTAACAAGCAAGTTTGGAAGGTAAGTGAGTGCTAGAGTTGGGCGATCCGACGAGCTGGTGGCGGGTATGCGGGGTTGACATGCGGGGCCGCGACGGACTGTGGCGCACGGGCGAACCTGGCTTGCATACTTAAACCAAGCGCGGTGACAACTCTATGTTGATATGTGGTGACGGACTGCCGATATCGTGGGTGTTGATGCGAGGCGACGGACTGCGTGCAACGAGAGCAAARAGAGAGAGAGAGAGAGAGAGAGAGAGAGAGAGAGAGAGAGAGAGAGAGAGAGAGAGAGAGAGAGAGAGAGARAGCGGWTGTGTGGRTRCGGGATAAGGTTCTKTTCGWWGWTWSWKCTTT
>BFEA01000178.1:1099955-1113194 GCA_003427395.1 Chara braunii | reverse complement strand
TTTTTTTTTTAATTTATTTCGATTTCGCCCATACCCCCCTCATCCAAAAGTTGATCTTTTTCGTTTTTTTTTTTGTGGGGGGGGTGGGGCCGCGGATGCGCCGCCACGTGACTTCAAAGCCGCGCGTCCGCGGATTCGGCCGCGGATGGCCGCCGATACGGGGGATTCATAGCGGACTCGAGCTTTGATCCTCGGGGAACCACTTGTACACTTATCGCGGATGATTGATTCCTTGAAACCCCCTCGAACCCTATACGAAGCCACCGCCCCTCTTCTCTCGAGATATCGAGAAAATAAGGCGTTCTGTGACATTGTAGGGTTACCTCGCTCCTTGCTGACTACGGGAAAGGAGGTGCGATTGCTACGACTACGGGCCAAAAGCGACGCTTTGGAACCTCCTGAACGCAATGATCCTACGATCTCCGAGCTCGGAATCAAAATCCTTGAAAGGTCGGTGCATTGGGAGGATATCAGTGATGGCGTGACCTTTGAGGAACACGCGGCCATCCAGGAAGAAAACGCACAAATGGTCGTTACCGTATTTTCTTGGCGATCGGATAATTCCTTCATTTTCGTTCCCCTGACGGGAAACAGCAACAGGGTGAACACGAAACATGTAGGAGTTACCATACATGGGCAACTGTACGAGTTGCACGTACCACAGTATGTACTGAATGAGATTCATGGATTGATTGTTGATATACTAACTGAATATCAAGAAGCGATTAGTGTAACCGACACGTACATCGGACTATCCTTGGTCGTCCAACATGAAATTCTGACTGGAACTCACCCGTTGATCCATTGCAAACCATACCGATATTCATCCACGAAACGAAAGATTGCGTTAGAAAGGGTCCAAGAATTTGAGCCTAATGGGTGGATCGAGCCGGCAACTGGACCTTGGTCATTTCCCGTGGTTTTACTTCCGAAGAAAAACAGGTCGATTCGCATCTGCATCAACTATCGAAAATTGAATGATATAACGATCAAGGATGTGTATCCCCTTCCTCGGATTGATGATCTGCTGGATGCGATTGGCTATGCTAATTATGGCAGTAAGTTTGATATTCGTTATGGATTTCACCATATTCTGGTTAAGGAGCAGGATCGACCGAAGACGACCTTCGTGTTATTTGAGGGTACCTAACAGTAGCTTCGCTGCCCGATGGGAATTTGCAATGCCCCAGCCACGTTTCAAAGAGCGATGAATGTCACGTTTCAAAATTTTGTCAACAAGACTAGACTGACGCAGGGTATGATTAACTTATGCGTCATTGTGGATATGGACGATATCCTGGTTTACTCGGAATCGTTCCACGGATATGGTCAGCACATTGAGTGGACACTCGGGGCGTTGAAGGATGCTGGCTTCAAGATCACATTGGAAAAAAGTGAGTTTTTCCTCTCGGAAATCTTATTTTTGGGGTACGTGGTGATGCGAGGAGGCTTACGACCGGATTCGAGAAAGGTCGCGGCGGTCCGAGAAGCCCCCATGCCTACAACATTGACGCAGGTCCAAGACTTTCAGGAACTGGCTTCGTACTACCGATGATTTATCAAGGGTTTTGCGGCTATCGCACGACCTTTAATGAATCTCCTATAAAATTAGGACCCGGAATGTCAGCAGGCCTTTGTCACCTTGAAGGAAGGCTTGGCTACGGTGCCTATTTTGATCCGGCTTGTCCCTGGAAAGCAGTTCAGACTCATTATGGACTGGCAACCTGAAGCAATCTCCGCTATTCTGGCTTAGAATGGGAAAGACGACCGCGAACACGTCATCGAGTATGCTTCGCGATCGGTACTGGACGAGAGAAAAAAACGATTCGACACCGCAGGGAGAGTGCTACGTGGTTGTCTGGGGAATTCAACACTTCCATCCATATCTGTACAGACAAAAGTTTCTCCTCATCACGGATTATGAGCCCTTGCTGGCCCTCAAGAAGCTTACCAACTACACGGGCATGATTGGACGTTGGGCAGTGCAACTGCAAGAGTACGATTTTGACATCGTTCACCCGGAGACAGAAAAGCACGGCAATGCTGACGGGCTGAGACGATTGCATCGGCCCACAAGGTGGCTAAGGGCAACGAGATTAAACCGTGGAAGGAACGAGAACCAAACGGCGAGCCCTTGTACGGACAGGTGACCATCCTTCCTTGACGCACTAAGAACTGATTGGTAGTCGCAATAGCGTTGGGGCAGGAAGGTAATTCTGAAGGCCCTCTTTCTCCCCCTTCGTCTTCGTCTCTTCTTTCCTTGTCCGATAAATTTTGTTATTTCTGTGAAGTAATTTCGAGAGTTTATTCGATTTCTATGCGTCCTAGTGGGGAAGGATATGTCGAATGGGTAGATTGTCAGTGCTGTGTCGCTCAAGCTTACGGCTCCTGCATCCAGTATAGAAATACGACCAAACCTGGTTATGCCCCTTGTGTCGAACTGAAAAAATTTCGACGGAGGCTCGATTCCTTGAAGCCACGTCTGAAGGATTGGAAAAGACCCAATGGTTTAGAAGGGTTGAGGTCTGGACAGATGTTGCCCTGATAGTTATGGTAGTAGGGAACTCCCTCCAAGACTTCACCAAGGAGGACCGGAGGAGGGCCAATGAGAGGGCAAGGGACTATCGATGGAATGAAGGACGGTTAGAAAAATGAAAAATGGAAAGTAGTGGGATCTGGATGTCCGTACCTCATCCGTTCATGAGGTACGATTGGGTTAAGTCGGCCCACGAGAAGACTATGGCCCACTTCGCTGTCCGGATCACGGAGGCGACACTCGATAAAAATGAATAGTATTGGTCAAATGTTCGCGACGATGTTAAATTCATCGTCTGAAACTGCCCCATCTGCGCCGCTGACAAGGCGCGGACTCAGCTGCCTAGATCGATAGTCCCTACCATGGTTGAACGGTCGTTTCAAAGAGTCAGCATGGATACCACCGATATTGTCGTGCCCCTTGGACCGAATAGCTGTGAGTATTCAATCCTTTTGGTTTTCTTATACCATTTCTCGAAATGGATCGAGGCCTATCCGTGTAAGGCGCGACAGGCGGCCGAAATAACGCAATACATCAACCGTTTTCTCGGGATGTACCAGGATACCGAGGAGACCCTGACGGATAATGGGGCAAAACTTAGAGGAGAAGTCTTGAGGAACCTGGTCCTACATGGTATCTGCACTGCTCCCCACATATCACAATCCAACAGACTGGTAGAGAATGCCAATCGAGTGATTAAGACCGCCCTGTGACGTAATATCGTGGCGAATGACACGAGGCCTTGGCCCGATATCGTAGACCATATCTTGGCTGTCCACCGGGGGACACCCCACGAGTCCACGGGTTTGACCCCCTTCCAACTACGGACCAATAGCCTACCTTGTGTAGCCCTACCGAGCCTAAATGATGAGACGACCCTTCCACGATGGACCATTAGGGCGACAATTAAAGATAAGCCCCACCGCCATTTGGAATTGATGGAAAAGGTCCTCCTTTGAGTGGTCCGAAAAAAAGTTAAAAAAACAGCGGATGACGGAAATGGCCCACGATAGACATGTTCGGAGTTATGAGGCCCGAAATGGGAATGTTGGGCCTTGGCCCCAGTATAAATTAGGGAACATGGTGCAGGTGAGGAAATGTGCTCCCCAAGGCAAGCTAGAGCCACAATTCTTCGGGCGATTTCTTGTGGTTGAGCTATGTCCAAGCGGGGTGAACACGATACGGCTTGCGTCGGAGGTGTCGGGAAGTCGATCGGCTCGTCCGATGATTCGACACGTGTTCTACCTTCGTCCTCTCCCCTCTTCCTCTTATCCTCCATCGTCCGCATCGTCCCTCTGCCAAAACGAGGACGACGACTATCTAGAATCCTCCTTCCCCTCTCAACCGTCGTCTTCGACTTCACCTCCATCGACATGAGTTTTTGGACGGAGCAGGTGATCAACGAGCGTTTGATGACCCCGAGGGGGGGTATAGCGACAAGCCGACAGGTGCAGCGACCGCGGTTGAGCCCCGATCTTCTTCGATTTGCATCATTCTTCAGCACAACGGCCATCCACGCAGCAGCGGAGTTCTATTTAGTACACCGAGACGCGACGCGTGTACTGGCCGTGATTTCGGCTCTCCATTGCCTGTCATCACCCGGTGTCAGCCACGTGTCCGTCATCGTCACCTTCTCGGGTGACATTACGACGCTGCACCCGGCAATCCATGCGGACATCTATCGGCAGCTGTGGGGTTGGGCCGAGGAGATCACGGCCACGTGGGTCGAGTTGCTGGCTCGGCGAGCGGAGAGGATCGTGGCCACGAACGACATAGACCTCCGACTCCCCACCTCCTGCAGCACCTCGAAGATCCTTCTCCCGGAGCTCCTCCCCTTCGAGCGGCCCCAATGAACCGTCATCGTGTCTCCCTTTTCAACCTTCCGTCTGATCTCCCCACCCTCAGGCAA
The DNA here is from genome assembly GCA_003427395.1 of Chara braunii. Taxonomy (NCBI): domain Eukaryota; kingdom Viridiplantae; phylum Streptophyta; class Charophyceae; order Charales; family Characeae; genus Chara; species Chara braunii. The sequence continues at coordinate 1,108,749 of BFEA01000178.1, read as the reverse complement.
TCTGCTATCGATCCCGCCCTCTCTTTCCGAATCCGGGAGCTTAGCGTACGGATCTTGGAAGGAGACAAGTGGACCAAGTGGTGGGACGCCTACGTGGAGCTCAACTTTTGTTTGGTGTATGTGGTGTTTCATTGGGCGGAGCCAGCGCCAGAAGCTGAAGGGGGTGAGGTCTCGGACGACGAGGTAGAGTTGTTGATCGTGCAGGCTTGGCGGACGAGTACGGAGGGAGAACTTTTGGGGATACTATTCGGCAAGGTGGAGGACGGTTATTTGGACGCAATCACCGATGAGTTGTTGGTGTTCTTGTTTTTTTTCGTTTTCTGCAAGAACTTTTCGGGATACTATTCGGCAAGGTGGAGGACGAGTTGTTGTGGGAAGATAAGTCGGACGGGAAAATTGCATGGATGTCCTTGTTTCTTTTCGTTTTCTGCTAGAAGTTGTTAGATCGATGTCGAGAAAATCATGTGCCAACGATTGGGTAGTCGCACCTTAGCGAGCACGAAAGATAACTGTATTATAGTTTTTTTCTTGTTCGGCTGTGAGCACTGGGAATTTTGGTGCGATAAGCGCGCGGGAATATCTTTTTTGAATTTCCAACTCAATATCGAGCCCCCACGGGCTCGCAAAATTATTTTTTTTCTTCTGCTTTTTCAGAATTAGGACTTAGGCTAGGGAGTTAGGTACTTTAAGATTTTGTTGCGTCGCGCTTGCATGCATCTTGCTGCGCTGGGGACTGGGCTCTGGCTGAATCGCGCACTGAATTTTGTGTAACTGTCGGACGCAATTGTAACTGTATCTTTCTTCTTTCTTGATTTCCTTGTGTTTGCTCACCTTCTCCTTCTTCCTCGCCTCACATACTTTGTTCTAACTGGCCGGAGCGCCTGCATGACCGGATCTATGCGTAGAGTGTGGCTGCAACCCCCGCACCGGCCTAGACATGCAGATGTAGGCACTTCTTCTCCTGTCCTCTTCTCGTGTCCACCTGGGGTTAATCCCGTACCTTTCGCACAGGCATGCATGCTATAAATTTGGCAAGCGCGATTAGTTTGCTCTCTAAGAATTTCGAGGTAGCACGATCAGTGACGATCGGCCAACGAGCAAGTTGGAAGGTGAGTGAGTACGAGAGTTGGGCGATCCGACGAGCTAGTGCTGAGTATGCGGGGTTGACGTGAGGGTCGCGACGGACTGTGGCGCACGGGCGAACCTGACTTGCATATTCGGACTAAGCGGGGGGACAACTCTGTGTGGATGCGAGGCGACGGACTGCCTGCATCGGGGGACGAGAGAGACAAAGAGAGAGAGAGAGAGCAGTCGTGGGTGTGGGATGAGGTTCTTTCCTTTGTTCGTTGTACATTGGATCCTAATATGGTCGATTTTATCGCGGTGTTTTCCTTTTTGAACTTCTCTTGTAAATCGTATCGGATTTTCCTCGTCGTTTTTATTTCGTATGTATGCACGAAATGAATGTGAATTCCTTTTTATTAGTGATTTTTCCGATTTCCAAATCTTGTTTTGATGTCTGTTTCGTCTCTGACTACTATCCATTCGCGTAGGCTGCATGCTAAGATCTGATTGAAAACGCTCGTTATGGATGTTTGGGTCTAGTTGCTAACTTTCGATCACCAAGAATGTTGTGAGAAGTTGATGATCCTTTCCTCCTTTTCGTCACATGTATGGCATGTAATGATCGGATCTCACCTAACGTAGCATGAGTAGGATATTTACATGTATGTCGAACGCGATCTGTACACTGAACCAATCCGCCGTTTCTCACGTGCGAGCTCACGTACGACCGCGATCTCGAGAAAGTGTACAACTGCGATCTCGAGAAAGCGTATGACAGGTGGTCCTGTGGTCAAGTTGGCCATCAGCTTCTGCACCCCGACCAGCTCCAGGTAGGTGACGGGTCCTACGACAAAGCCCATGTTTTCGAATTTGTTTTGCAGCAAAGCGAGCTCCATTCGTGCTCGTGTATGTTCGGACGTATCCCCCTCTTTAACATGATCCTCGCCTTCGAGGAAGCTGGCAGCGAACTTTCGCTCCATTTCCTATGTGGCGTCCATTATTTGCTGTAAATTGTGGGTAATGGAGGAAAATTGCTTTCGCAATTTGACCCTCATTGCTCGGCTTCGGACTCCGTCAATGAAAAATTCCCTACCGATCGTCTCTTCCCTATGCGATTTGATAAATAATCTGTAGGATCGACTTCGATATTCTGCTACGGATTCAAGCGGCTTCTGTACCCTATCTTTGATCAGGAAGAATGCCGGTTCAGGATGAATATAGTCAAATGGGTGTTAGATTTTTTATTCGAACGTCGGGAGATCTATCCACGTGTACATGCTAAACCAATGGTGTGTGTCTCTGCCCAATCGAGCGGGGACGTTGATCCTGGCTTCATCGTTATCGTATTGTGCTCTCGGAGCGTGGCAAGCTATGCTGCTGCCAGGTGGTGTGCAGGATCACATAAGTATAAATCAGGGGGGGTGGTTGGGGCACGAGCATATGGGGGCTGCGATGGAGACAAATTCGGTTGGTTCACCCCACCTTGCACCTGATTGGCATTCATGTTACCGGCTTGCTCTCCAATGGAGCGACTTCTAGTTATTATCGGATCGTGTGTCCGCGCATTTCTCTGTCTAGCTCGTCCCTGTCTAGGACTCGCCAGATTCGTTGACTGGAGGAGCCAGACCACCTGTCAATCCTCTGTCTTGACATATGTCGGCTCCGATACCAAACTCACGCCGAGCGCGACTTCCTGTTTCGGAGTATTAGGGGGGCCTGGAAGTGCGAAGAGGGGTGTGCCAAGGATTTTAGGAAAGTGGGGGTGGAGTCCTAGGTCAAAGCTGAGATCTCCGCTGGCAGGCTTAGGAGTAGTTGAGAAAAATGGTGATCCCGAATTATATTGGACTTCGGGAGATCGGGATACCTCCGGTATGAGTGTCGTCGTCACGGTCTGTTCCGTCTCTGGTGGACTGGTGGGTCGCTATGGATGTCGTGCTGTTCGAACAACTGCCAGCGCCGCTCGGCCTCAGCTCAGGTTCGTCGGATAAATCACGAAGTCCGATACGCCTGGTGTTGCCGACACTCTTCGCACGGTGCACGGGGCCAATAGCGAGCTATGGAATTCTACGGTACCACTGTGAGCTGATGGTAGGAGAGGAGGAGATGGAAGGGAGGAAAACTGGTATTAACAACGACGAAGCCGAGAGATATGTAATACTGAGTGTTGTTAGTATTCCGGTACTCCGGGCCGCGGGGATTGCTGGTTATGGCCCAGTGAGAAGCCCCCGCGTACAGTTGGTCGTTCTCCGTCAGACAGGGGAATTCAGGGTTTCTCAAGTTTCCCCGCCGTCTGAGCTGTTCATCCTCCTAGTATTCTCGATATTCCAGGTCCCTCAAATTCTTACGATTGGTGATCCAAGAGGGGGGTTTTACAGCCATATCCGATTAGTGAACTCGATCTCCCGCATCCTCATAATGAGTCAAGATCGAGGTCGACTCATGCAGATGCGCGTGTATGTTGCGACTCAGTTTCCCCGAGATCACGGTCGTACGCAAGCGGGCACATCGGCGAAAGCTGATCAGGCACGGGTTCCTCGCGCCAGTGTATTGGTTGTGTCCTACCTGCATGCAACTATTCTACCCATACTATTTCAGGTGGGATCTAGTCATTGCGTTCACTTTCATGTCATTCATGCGACGAACAGAAAGGAGAAGAGCAATCGCCCTGGCATCAAGGGCCAACACCTCATAGGATTATCGATCAAAAATAACGATTAAACTCGAACATCTATGGCGAGTGCTTCCAAGCAGACCCGGGATTATGGCACGACGCAAATGGATACTTCAAAGCGACAAAATTTGAACTAAACAGACATTGCAGAACATGATAAAAAATCTGGAAAGATCACTCGAAGAGGGTTTGCATCCATTTCATGCATACGTAAGAAGCAAAACGACAAAGAAAACTCAAAACGATTTGTAAGAAAACGCTCGAGAGTGCCGAAACAAAATCTGCCAAAATAGCGATTAAAATTATACAGATGATTGGCAGAAGAGACCTCATCCCACACATAGCTGCTCTCTCTCTCTCTCTCTCTCTCTCTCTCTCTCTCTCTCTCTCTCTCTCTCTCTCTCTCTCTCTCTACATTCCCCGATGCGGGCAATCCGTCGCCACGCATCAACACAGAGTTGTCACCCCGCTTGGTTCAAGCATGCAAGCCTAGTTCGGTCGTACGCCACAGTCCGTCAAGGCCTGCAAATCAACCCCGCATACCCGACACCAACTCGTTGGATCACCCAACTCTCTCGTCGACTCACCTCTTCAAGCTGACTCGTTAGCCGACCCTCACTGACCGCGCTAACTCCAAAGTTCATAGAGAGCAAACTAATCGCGCTTACGAAATTTATATCATGCAACCTTGTGCGAGAGATACGGGACTAAGCCCAAGTGGTTAGGAGGAGAAGAGAGGAAGTGCCTATGTGTGCATTGCCAGGCCGCAGCGTGGGGGACGTAGCCACTCTCCACGCATCCATCAGGTCATACAGGCACTCAGGCCGATTAGAGTATTAAGCATGCACGACAAAGAAGAAGAAGAAGGCGGACAAACATGAGGAAATCAAGAAAGAAGAAAGATACAGTTACAATCGCGCCCGCCAAAAGCGACAGTTACACAAGATTAAGGGCGCGCTCCAGTCAGAGCCCAACAAAGTGTGCGCAAGTGAGAAGCGTGGCGCAACAAAATTTGGAGCGCCTAAATTTCTAGCCTAAGTCCTAATTGCAAAAAGACATTCCAAAAAGCCCATAAACAATTCTTCAAGAAAATTTAAAAATGATATTCCAGAGCGATGATCGTGCCAAAAATTCTTAGTGCTCATGACGGAACAAGAAAGAAGCCATGGCAACCGTTGTCCATCGTGCTCACTGAGGCGCGGTTCCTCAATCGTCGACGCGGGACTCTCCTGATACCGACCCGACCGACTCCCACAGAAAAACAAAAGAAATGAGGGTATCCACGCGATTTGCCCGACCGACCCATTTTTCCACTGCTCCTTCTTCGACACGTCCCATTTCCCCCATGCAACGTCGTGCAGAAAGTAGCGCAGTTACGGAAGACAGCTCATCACATATGTGACGCCCAAAGGGTTCCATCCTGTGCAAGCTCCTGCTGCACCCATATCTCTTAAAGGGCAGGAAGAAGGAAGAAGGAGAATTCATTATCTTGCATGTGTTATTACCGTACGATAAGAGAGTGGAAGTCATCCTGCTGACACATCGTGATCCTCAGACTCATCTTTAATGTCCCGAGGGAGGAGGGCAAGGGAGTCGGAATACAAAGGCGGGGGGTGGGGAATGTTCACTTGGGAGTGCCGGGAAGAAGCTCGCCACCCCTGCTACAGTCCCGGGAAGTTCAAGGTACCTGACAGTACGGTGTATGCGCATGAAACGATGGCTGCCATAGGGGAGAGAAGCAAGGTAGTCGGGATAGAAAGTGGAAAAGGTGCGAAGCAAGGGTGCGCAGAATTGCTCGTGATCTGCGCACACAGGAATAGTTCCTGTGATAGTGCAGTAGACTTCGATTACATTGTGATCCCGCCACGTGGCGCTGAAAAGAAGGACGTGAAGGCAAAAAGATCGGAAGACACACTGGGTAGTGGGACGCGGGTACACTGTGACGGCGAGGCGGGTAGTGTAGAATTGGCAGAAGAGGGAAGAGGGGAAGGGATTTCGGGGAAATGCGAGCGGGGTATTGATTTGCCAGAGTGTACGGTAATCAAGGGGACGACGGGGTAATGGCCGGGGACGTAGCCCGATGCCCCGCATCAGCACGTGCTCAAACTGAGGGACGAGGGGAGGGGGAGGGGGAGGGGGAGCGTCTCCGTTGCCTCCGCGTCGGCACGCTCGAAGTCTCTGCAGCGCGGTGCTCATCTTCCTCCGTCGGCGGCTCCAGATCTCGTGTCGGATCGTCCGGAATTGGCAAATCAGTTCCCATCGATTGCTCAAGTGGCCGCTTTCCTTCCTCTATTTCTGCCCTCCGTCGTTCTGCTTCTACAGGGTCCTCTCTCTATGGCTCTGCCTGATCCGCTTCCTCCTCCCCACTTGCTTCTTCTTCCTCGTCTTCTTCCTCTTCTTCTTCTCTTGTTGCCCCCAACTCATGCTCACCATGCTCGCTATAATACTCGTCCTCCTCGGAGGTATCTTCCGATTCGTCCTCCTCTCCCTCGTCTTCTTCTTCCTCTTCCGACGTCGGCTCACCTCAATCAAAGAAGAGGATATCGATTATCTCTACGAGGTTTAGGTAATTACCATGTGACGGGTAATTATGGTTATCCCAATCACCTTCCAAGCACGCCGACCACTGAAGGTACGGCGTCAGACTGCGTGAAAGAATATGCGGCGCCGGACTCTCGTCGCAGTGCGAGATGACGTCGATTGGTAGATCGTCCAGCAGCTACGTCAGGAGGATTAAGAGCTCCCCTACGATCAATTGTCGATGTCCCGCTTCCACTGATCCGGAGACGAATCCCAACAAATCTCCCTCTACCTTCGTTCATGGTGTGGTCTCGCTGTGGTGCTTGTTGTCCCGGGTCCGCTTTAGCTCGATCTTGACTAAACACAAGGACAGAGTCGCATAGGTTTGCCACCACCCTCGCCACTGTTCGGGCTTAATGAGAGGAACCGTCAGCGGCCGCACGCAAAAAGAGAGGCGAGGATGGAGCTCCCACTGCCAGAAGACAGGGAAGACAGAGGGGAGGCTGAAGGTAGAGAAACTATGACGGTTCATTGAGGATGCGAAAAAGCGATGACCGCAAGGAGAGATACCGCGGGATTCTGTCGGAGAGCACGGATGCCGTCCAGGTCAATACTGTTAGTATTGACGATGTCTTCTTCCCGCCGTGCAAGCAGCTGACTCCAGGATCTCGCCAACTCTTCCCCCCAATCTCGCAACGAGACGAGGATGATCGGATGCGCCATGAGATCCACCGTAGTGATGTCTCTGCTGAAGGAGACAATTGTCAAAATGTGGCTGGTCCCTGGCGCCGAGAGCCGCAAATAGGCCAATGCTTCGGCCAATACTTGTGCTCTGTTGTTGGGTATCATGAATTAGAACTCTGCTACTGCATGCACGCTTGCCGTGCTGAAACACTGAGCAAATTGGATGGCGTCCAGGCTGGTACGCGGATAATGAACCTGCCTGATCACCGAGATGTGTCGGCGTGGCGCTAACATCCGCTCACTCAGTTTCTATTCTGTGGAAAAACTCAAGGCGAAGAGGAAGAAGATGATGAATGGGGAGAAGGATGAGAATGGGGAACGTGGCTTTCCCACTCGGACTCAGATTCTGAAGGCGACCCAGTTGGAGAGGGAAGGGAGGAAGCAGAGAGATGGCGGAGATAGGACACGTGGCGCACGGTGCTCACATCGTTAGGTCCGATCTCGATCACTTGAAAGCACCCGAAGAATCGTGGTGCTAGCTTCCCTTGACGAGTACATTTCCTCACCTGCACCAAGTCCCCCAATTATACTGGGGCCGGGGACCTGCATTCCCATTTCGGGCCTCGTAACTGCGGACCTGACGGCCGTGGGCCAATTCCGTCATTTTTTGCCTTTTTCGGGCCAACATTGGAAGGGCCCGCTCCATAAGCTCCAAATCGCGCTTTGCCTTTTCCTTGGCTGTTGCTCTTGTGGGACGTCGGCCGAGTATCGTTTCATCATTCAGGTTCGATACCGAGATGCAAGCTAGGCTGTTGGTTCATAAGTGAAATGGCGAAAGTCCCTTAGATTCATCTGGGATCCCTCAGTGTATAGCCAGGATATGATCTACAATATCAAGCCACGACCTCGTGTCCCTAGCCGCAATATTTCGTCGGAGTGCCGTTTTAATTACCCGGTTGACGTTTTCTACGAGACCGTTCGATTGAGACATATGGGGGGCAGTATTACGAATAGACACTCCATGTACTACTAAACTTCTCATGACTTCCCCCTGAAACTTTGCTCCATTGTCTGTAAGGATTTCCTTAGTTTCCTGACGCATCCCGAGGAAACGGTTGACATACCGCGCTATTTTCGCCGTTTGTCTAGTCCGACATCCACTTCGAAAAGTGGCCGACGAGCACCATGAGAATCGAATACTCACAACTATTCGGTCTAGGGGGCATGACCATGTTCATCGTATCCATGCTAACCCTCTGAAATGGCCGTTGGACTTCGGTGGGAACTATCGACCTAAGCGACTGAATAGGCGCTTTGACAAAAGTGAGATGCAGTCTCCTCGTGTGCTGACTTAACCCAGTCATACCACATAAACGGATGAGGTACTGACATCCAATTCCCAGTACCGTTGGTTTTTCGCTTTTCCAATCGTCCCTGGTTCCATTGGTAGTCCCGGACCCTCTCATTGACCCTTCTACGGTCTTCTTGGAAGAAATCTCGGAGGGGGTTCCCGAATACTGTGGTGATCAAAACGACATCTGTCCATACCTCCGCCCTTGTAAACCTACGGGTCTTTTCTAAACCTTCCAACGTGGCTTCAAGAAAACGGGCTTCAGTAGGAATTTTATCAGATCGACACAAGGGACACAACCAAACCTTATCCGCATTTCGGTACTGAATGTAGGAACCATGGGCCCTGGAGACACATTGCCGACAATCTACCCATTCGACGTACCCTTCGCCGCTGGGACCAGGGTTGTCGAGCCCCGGCCCCGGGGCCCCGGCGGGGTTCCGGGGTTCCGGGGGTGGGCACCCCCAACCCCGGCTCCAGCCCCCCCCGCAAAAAAAAAAAAT
>BFEA01000178.1:1027533-1045413 GCA_003427395.1 Chara braunii | reverse complement strand
CCGGTTACCCTGTATATATATATATATATATATATATATATATATATATATATATATATATATATATATATATATATATATATATATATATATATTATGCTTTCATCATGACTCTTGCGAGGAATTGAGTAAAATCTCGATCCCCCTTATATGCTTGGGTTATGATGAGATTCGTTGGGTGCGCATTTAGTATTTGTGAGGTGCAAATACTACTCGGAAAGTGTGCATTTTAAGTATTGTGTCAGTATGTAAACTCGGCTTGCCTCATTTCAGGATGGGGTGGACTCATCTCACTACACACAGACACACACATATACACATTGAACGCGCGGCAGCACAACCACAGTGACTCTCCGCGAAAGACATCTAGACCCAGCGTAATGGTTCCCTAACATCCTACTTTCATTTCACAAATACTGTCTCGTAGTGTTTGCGTAAGCAGGTTAAACCGAGTCTCGCGATTGAATAACTATAAGTGCAAACTCATGTGCATTTGTGCGTGGTAAATTTCACCCAAAGCTGGAGCTCAGGGGAAACGTCATAAAGCCCTGGCCCATTGCGAGTTGATCAGTGCACGTGACAGGGTGTTCCGCCCAATAAGTTGTAAGTTGACAAGTTTAGTCCATCAACTTGAAAGGTGTCGGGCGCCGCCCTGCCCTTTTATGTTGTGCAATGCCACAGTCATACCTTGCGCCTAGTTCGAAGACTAAGTACATTTGTTCCAACGAAGGTCCATACAGTGAACGAAGGTAACCCGTTCCACTATGTCCCGCCGCACCATCCACCTCATACACAACAAATTGCCATAAAGATTGCCCCTGCCCTTTTATATCGAGCAATGTGACAGTCGTTCCTTGCCCCTACCCAGGACAACATTGCGAAGATGGCGTATAAAGAACCCCTGCCCGTTTATATCGTGCAATGTCATTCCTTGCATGTGGCCAGGAGCATGACATTATCTGTTTCGCCGAAGAAACCTTCTCTGAACGAAGGGTTCACTATATCCGACCATACATGCCCCCTCATAATCGTTTACGGGAACCCGTTTTATACACGCAGCGACTTTGTTAATTCGCATTTAATAACGATCATTCGTGTACGAAGGGCTCAAAATGCCCCACCACACCATTCACACCATCAACACCATATATACAGACAAAGTGCCGCATAATGCGTTATCGGCCTATGTACAGTATCACATTTAAAATAGTTGATTTTTTGGAAAAAAGTTCAGTTTTTACAAATGTGTATTTTTTTAAACATTTTGGGTGGGAACTATTGGCCCTCCTCCCGTCATTGGGCCATTGGGGCATCGGCCTACCGTTCCCCGCCCCGCCACTTCCCTCTGTCTGCCCTTTGTCATTCGAGCACTCCATCATCGAACTGTCGGCGTGCCCTCCTCGTTAAGTCCAGCCTGTTGAAGCGCATGGAGCCCCTCTTCATCATCGCCACCATCCCCGTCCTCGCCACCATCCCCTAGCTGAACCCCATCACCCCCAGCCAATGTGCCACCGGTGAGCAGTTAGCGAGTTCTTCTTCTTCTTCTTCTTCTTCTTCTTCTTCTTTTTCTTCTTCTTCTTCTTTTTCTTCTTCTTCTTCTTCTTCTTTTCTTTTTCTTATTATTATTATTATTATCATTGCTATCTTGGTGGTGGTATGTGTGTGTGTGTGTGTGTGTGTGTGTGTGTGTGTGTGAGAGAGAGAGAGAGAGAGAGAGAGAGGGAAAGTGGTTCGTGAAACTGTCCCCTGATATTTTCTTCTTCCTCTCCCATCCTCCTTTTTCCTCTTCTTCTTTTTCTTCTTCTTCTTCTTCTTCTTCTTCTTCTTCTTCTTCTTCTTCTTCTTCTCTTCTCCTTCTTCTTCTTCTTCTTCTTCTTGTAGTTCGTCTTCTTCTTGAAGTTCTTCTTCTTCTTCCTCTTCTTCTTCTTCTTCTTCTTCTTTTTTTTCTTTTTTTTCTTTTTCTCTCCTTCTTCTTCTTCTTCTTCTTCTTCTTCTTCTTCTTCTTCTTCTTCTATCTCTGATAATCCTACTCATCCCCCATCTTCATCATCTTCTTCTTCTACCTCTCACCTCCTCTTTCTTCATCATCTTCTTCTTTCACATCCCCCCTTCTCCTCCTTTTTCACTGTCTCCTTTTACCTCTCCCCTTCATGCACGCTCATTGACAAGGTAAGCAATGCAAAGGAGCAAAAGGACCAGTGAGGTGATGATAAGAACTGAGACATACACAATGAGATCGACGACATACATGATGACATATGAGAGACAATGTCAGAAACGGTATTCACGTGTTAGTGGTAGCGAGTGCAGATCCGAGGGTTCGATCCCTAGTTCTTATTTTACCCGTATACAGTACCTTTGTCAACCCCAAGAGTTGAACTTGTGACCTTATATTTGCAACAGTTGATAGGCTGTCGTAGGTCTGTAGGTTGTAGGGGTTCGATATGTAGACCTATTGGGTGGAGGTCTTAACAAGTTCTAGAAGTCGTAGTTGTAGCCCTCATGAAAGGTCAAGGTCGTAGCTGCTACAGTGTCGACCGGCCAAGTCCACAACCTTCCGGAAGGTCCGAAAGTGGCCCTTCCAACGTTACTCAGAGTAGACTAGAGGCAAGTGGGCAAGTGGTGAAGTTCACCCTTGCTGAGTCAGCGGTACCCAGTCCCAATCTCACTGAGTCCAGTCAGCAAGTACCATAAGGAACTGTGTGCACCATGGGCCCTGTGGAAAGAGGCAGACCAGCGACTTCCAGAAGTATAAATCAAGAGGCAGCATCCAACCATTCATTCATTCTTGCGTAAGCCATGCGGAAGCGCTGCTTGAGCGACTTGTGCGAGGTGGTCTGCAGAGTGCCCGGAGACAAAGTGGGCGGAAGGAGATAGTTAGCCATAGCCATAGAGGGTTAGCGGCCATAGCCGCCATAGCTGATAGGCGAGTGTGTGTGTGCGTGTGGGATATCCAGGGTGATCCGGAGTTGAGAGAGTGCGAGCAGTGGTGTTGAACAGAGAAACGGTGTCGGCGCGAATACCCTTACAAGGGTATCCGCCCTGGTTTTTGCAGATGACAGAAAAAATAAGTATAGATTAAGGTTGAGTATACCATGCGAGTCGCGGCAGTGTCTGTAGGTTACATTGACTGGATGGTTGACTATAGTAGAGAGTGTATGGGCGTGCGGATTTTGAGGCGCGCGTGATCTTTTACTTTTTGATAGTTGAAGAGTCGGCGTGGTCGCCGACCATAATTTTTATCTTATTTTCTGATTAATTTAGGATTAAAAAGATTATGTCGTGGGGATTGATGTACTTGCCTGGGTCTTGTGCGCACGTGTGGAGGGCGGCGTCGACAACGAGTATGACTGTTGAAAGCACTTCGGTAGGTTGTCGCGTCGCGCAGTGCCTCTTTAATAAGGCATCCGTCAGAGTTGAACCCAGACCCGGGCCTAGCTCTATTGGTTACAGCACCAGACTCTCATCAAAAGAGATTCATGGATCGAGATCGAGCAGCGACGACGTAGGAATATCGGATCGGCGAGGAGGAGCCTAGGAGTTGAGGGCCCGACGGGGCTATTCCCATTGGGTTGTCATCAACGGCGTCAGAATGGTGCCAGTGCTTCTTTTTGTCTTCATTTGTCGTATTCTGGCGACCAATAGCTCCTAAACAACTTCTATTCTATTTTTATTATCATTTTATTGTAACGCCGGATTTAGAGGCCGCCACGACAGTCGAGGACCTTCAGCGTGCGCCTCATATATTTGACCTACGGGATTCCGTGTGTTCGGAACACCGGCGAAGTTTCTCTACTTGGGCTGTTTTGAAACGTGGACCGAAGAGTTCAACGTGCATGCGGGCCATGGGTGATAGGCCCGCTAGGTGGAAGAAAACCTTGAGTGGTGGGGGTTGCCGCCGATGCACTATCTGCCGGCCAGGGTCTGTCGTGAGAGGTTTGAGTGTGAGCATGGCTTGTGGGACCCGGTAGATGGTGGGTCGTACCTAGGCGCAGTAATACAGCGTACCGGGGCGAGGACCGCAAACTGTCGCGGCCATTCGAGGGGAAAAACCTCCTCCACTTCGATCTTCAAAGTTCTCATTTGAATATTTGCTACAACCGCCAAGGCGTGTGCCGCAGCCCGCGCCGCCGAGGCCCACGCCACAGATTGCAGTGGGACTGCGCCTTGATTCCGTGAGATCGGTCGTCGGGAGCCCAGAGGAGGTTGTGTTGGAGGGTTAAGGGGACAGCAGCTAACTGAGCCGATCTACAGCCTCCGGGTATAGGGGCGAAGGACTGATCGGACCACGCAGTTGATCCTTCCCGCAGTCTCCCTCGGGCTGGTAGGAGAAGCTGGGGAAGCCGCTGCGTTGAGACGCCAGCGGACAATAGTAAGAGGGACGAGGGGCGGAGTGGCAAAGACTGTTGGGGCAATAGGGTCGGGCCACTGTGATTATCAGGCACTGCGCTAGAGGCAACGAACGACAACGCAGCGGGGGACACGCGCTAGGCCGGTGAGAGTGAAGCAGAGTAGTGACAGGTAGGAGAGGCTACGGGCGGCTAGGAGAGACAGCAGACTACGAGGATGGTGAAAAGAGGGACGAACCTGGCGCAGTCTCGCGCCAGGTACACTCGAGTATGGGAGATGATGAAAGGAGTGGGCTGGTCGGGCACCGCTCAGCAACAGCGTGCGGAGTGACAGAGCCATGGAGACGGGTGCTACGGCGGTGCAGACCGAGACGGGGGCAACCAGACAATGGGGGCAGGGCGAACCTGAGCGTTGAGAGGGGAGTGAATGAATGAACCCGGGCGGGATCAGCGCCGGGGTGCATTCACAGAAAAAGAGTGGCCGAGCGGAACAAGAGGTGGGCATGGCAGAAAGAGAAGAATGGCTAGCCCACTCGTTTCTTGATGGGTTTGGGTGGGACAAAGCGTGATTCTGAGATTCTGGGATTGGGCGACCTCGATGGTAGAGTCAGATTTAACAAAGGGTTAGTAGGTTTAGAGGTAAGTATGAAATAAGCTGCGCGGAGGTGGCAGAAACGGGCTATGGCAGGCGTGGGAAGAAGCGATATTTCGCTTGATTCTTAACGGAATCAAGCGAAATAAGGTCGTAGACTGTGTTTTTTTTGTATTGCGAATTAGAATGTGAAGTCAGATTGAGCAGAGGATCAGTAGTGTAGGGTGTTAGTAGAGAAAGTGGCCGCGCGAGGTTATGGTGGGGGGAGAGAAGACTGGGAGTGAAAAATCGAGATTTCACTTGATTCTCGGCGGAATCGAGTGAAAGAGGATGGTAGATCAGCATTTTTAGCCCGGGCGAACATGATTGTGGAGTTGGATTTGGGAGATACTTAGTAGGATAAGAGTCAGTAGGGAAGACAACTGCGCGGAGCTGTGGCCGGAACGCGGAGTGACAAGAGGGAAGGATCGAGATATCACTCGATTCCTGATGGAATCGAGTGATGTAAAGATCGAAGTGAGCGTTTCGGTGCATGGCGAGTATGATCGTGATGTTAGTTTTGATAGGAAGTTGGAAAGTTAGTCGGTATAGGAATATAGGATGCGCCGGAGGTAGTAGTTAGTCGGGGTGTAGAGTATGGAGTGAATCTGTCCGTGTTTCAGGGATAGATTCATCTAATTTTGTTGCCCCTGTTGGTGGGAGTATCATGAGGTCGGTTGCGCTGTGCAGAGAGAGAAGGAGAGAGAGAGAAAGAAGACTTAGCTTCCTCGACGGTGGGATTGTAGCCGTCGAAGGGGAAGGTTGGGCAAGGTAAGTGAGGCAGACGTTCCTGGGCGCCGTTTCGCGCCAGATGCACGCGCCCTGAAGGAGCGAGTATGGCGGGATGGAGAGGCTTTAGCTCACTTGTTCCTTGTCGGAATCGAGTGAACTAAAGCAGCAAGAAGGGGTTTTGGCATGGTGTGAGCGCGGTGGTGGATTCTGATGAGGCGTTAGATGAGTAGAACAGAAGGTAAGTGAGAAAAGGGGGTGCGTGGAAGTGTCGGGGCTGGATATGGCCAGACAGGGAAAACGAAGACCGCGTTCGGGTCTTGACGAAATCGGGGAGGGAAAGTAGTAGAGTAGAGGCCCGAAGTCGGGCGAGTTCGGGGGAGGTGTTAGAAGTGGAAGTCGGTGGTAAGAGTTTGAATTACGTTAGTAAGGTGCTGCATATAAAAGGGGTCAGTAGGCAGCACGCGCACAGCAGGCTCGCCGTTCTCTGGAGGCGCGACGATCGGAGCGAGAACGAAAATGGGCTTCGTGTATCTCATGTTTTTGCGTTGATCGCGGTAGCAGTTGATCATAGCCCACGCGATGGTATCAACGAGAAACTCGTCCAAGGATCGGTGGTTGTACGCGTCTTCCCTGTCTGGAATAGCTAATATTCTTTCGGGATGGATGTGCAACACGACGTCCTTCTGCACCCCTCTCTGCATCTCCAAGAAGAACGCATTGTCGAGATTAAAGGCGTTGAGGTTAATCTCCACGTCGTCATCCCCCTCCCCGCTGTCGCCCTCGTCTACTTTCTTCCCCCTCGATGATTTCGACCGTTTCCCGGAAGACTCACCGGTTCTTCGCCGTGTCGACGAGTCTTTTGGCGTTTCATCCCCACCTCCAACCCTTTTCCTCTTCTCAACAGAACCGCCCTCTCGTGTTGTTGGCGTTCGAGCACTCCCTCCTGCCTTTCTTTGTCTTTTCAGAGCACCTACTCCCTCTCGCTCTTCCTCATCTGGCAAGTTGCGCTTGCCTCCCGACTTAGTCTTTTCAGCCGATCTCTCACGGAACAGCCCCTGCTCGGACACCTCCTCCTCACCGGCAACGTTCCCACTTGCTTCTCGTTCCTGGCTCAACTCGGTCTGCAGTTGCGCCGGCGCTGGTCGGGCCCGGCGAGTCGTCTTATCTGACCCACGCACCTCCCGAACCTGCGGACCACCCGCTCAATCTCCAGGCGAAACCTCGGCCACCTGCATGCCACAAACGAACGAACCGATCCTTTCGACCAGACCACGAGGAGTCGTCGATTCTGAGCCCTGTTGCAACCGTTCGCCATCGCTGCCTCCATGTGGCGTCTACTCCCCAAGCAAACCGTGACGGTGAGATACATGCAGGCCCGGTTTCAAAGGAGCACGTGGATGGTCGTCCTCCGAGTCATCTGACATGCCCACCTCTTGATCAGGAGGCGTAGCTGGCAGGCCACCCTGACCTCGCATCCCTCCTTCAGAGCACTCTCCTCCCGCGAACCCAACAGGACCACTGATCGATGTTCCAGGTCCGACGTCCATGGCACTGACAAAGGTACCAGATTTCGCCCAGACCTCGAGGAAGTCTGTGACGTGAACGGCCTTGTCGTGCCCCGGCGCTATTGTATCGGATTCATCCGAGTCTAAAACCAGTTACATATTTGCGCACCCGCAATTTCTACAGCATGTTTGATCGGTGACGGGCAAGGTTTGTAGTCCGGCTGTGCACGTCTAATGTCAAGTCCGATATTTGTCTGTGTCGTTGCGTCGGATTCATCCGACTCTAAAGTTTGTTACATACTTGCGGGCCCGCCATTTCTACACCATACATGTGAAATTGGTGAGGGTGAAGGCTTGTCGTCCGGTTCAAGGCTGGCTATGCATTGTCTTTTTGTTTCGTTGCGCTGCCCTCTATAGTGCTCCCCAACAGGCGGACGCATCTCTGTCGCTTTATCATTGTAAAAGTCCAACTACTGTCTCGGCTGCGATTTGGGTCAACGACTGTTGCTCTGCTCGCAGGAAAAAGTGGAATGCTTCACTGGTGTGATACGACGACGGTCGATCAAGACTTCCCTCCCACGCCAGCTTGCCTTCCGTTACGTTTTCGGCAGGAATTGGCTGGGAAGGGATTGGTTATGGGCATTGGAGTTCCGAGAAGTGCCGATAGTACTTCTTCCCAACTCGAGCCATGTGCTTCCTCTGGAAAACGGTCACGTGACTCAAACACTTGGCATCAACGGAAGAGAACACAGTTGTCCACCTCCACCGCGTATTCGTACATCTGTCGTGGCGTGCTCGAAGACCACAAAAACACTGGAAGCAGGGACCAGTTTCTTAGTGTCGATTGTACATCCAGAGTCTCTTCAGCATGTTCTGAAATGACCGACGCTGGGATGTCGAGCTCCATACCCGAGAGGAATCTCGGTGACTGTACTTATAGTGGGACGGAGTACGTGTATAGTGCGAACAACTTCTCTACTATTGGTTCTTCCTTGGGAGTTGCCGATGGGGGTGATAGGGTTTCCTCGTCTACCCCTCCGCAGTGCCAGGAGAGTCAAGGACCGTCCACGGATGAAATCACTTAATACTGTTATTCACGAGACAGTCAGAGCTCACGCTGCCTCTCCGAAGAGGACCGCCACATATAATACATTTTGTCGGCGCCTATGCCCGGTGAAAGAAGACCCTATTTTATGGCAAACAGAGAACCGACCAAAAAGACACAGCATCGGCGAGCTATGGGCAAACTCAGGATGCAGTCATTTCAGGCAGTGCGAGGGATGTTCTGTTGTAGGCGGATGTGTTGCGCTGAACCGACAGTCGAAGATGTCAGGCCGGTGCGGGAGGTATTCTACTCGAAAAGTTTCGCGGAAAGGACGAAGTGGTGGTTGCAAACCATACATGACGTCACGGTTATGGAAGGTGGTGCTGAGCGGGTCAGGCCTGTAGCTTGAAAATGGAAGATATGAGTGCAGGCGTACTGTAACATTCTCGACATTTCTCGTAACACATTCTATGTCTATAAAAGGATGTACAATAACGGTGTTGTCGTTAGGGAGCATGGGCACTTTGGCTTGTCTAAACCATCCGAAAAAGTCGTCACGATGCTTGCACTGTTGAAACGATTCATCGACGACCACGCCGATAGTATGCCGAATGACATAGTCTGGAAAAATGGTGTCGTCCTCGCCGTAGGATTCCTGCGACATTCACAAAACGAGCAATTTACGAATCATTGCGCTCTGATCTTTTGATGTGTCACTCGGAAGTTGTCTCGGAGTCGACTTTCTACGCTATGTTGAGTAAGCACTTCTGGCACGTGAGTCTAGCTATGTCCAACACATTCATGAAGTGAGCAAAATGTATATTCTACAAGCAGTGCATTGCCAAGTCGAAGTACGAGAGGGACCGTAAGAAATCCAAAGATAGGATGCGGAAACATCAAGAGCTGCAAGTCAACCACAGGCTAGACTATAGCCGCTGCAAAATGGATTCCATCTTCCGGCAGTCCGAGTGTCTGTGCATCATTATTGACGGCATGGATCAAAAGAAAACTACCATACCTCATATAGGACAGGCTAACTACTCGAAGGACTTGCACCACGTGAGGATGATGAAGACTGGTGTCACGGCCGTTCTGGTCCATGGCCGGGATCCGTGTATATATGTTTACACATATTTTCCTTACTACACACACGGTCCCAACAGTACGGCGACATGTTTAATGCAGACTCTTACGGAGATCCAACCCAGTGGGAAACCTCTACCGTCGTTTCTTCGTATTCAAGCTGACAACTGCTTCAAAGAAAACAAGAATAGATTCATCTGCGCATTGGCAGCACTTCTTGTGAAGTTGGGGATTTTCAAGGAAATAGAAATTGGTTTTATGATAGTTGGACACACGCACACAGACGTCGATGCTACATTTAGTGTTTTCTCCAAGAAACTCAAGGACAATAATGCCTACACAATGGATGAGTTGTTCCTTTTGCTAGAGCGGTCTCATAAGACTCCTCCGCGGTGTATTTTTCTTGATAGGATAGCAGACTGGAGAGGTCTTATTTACCCGCATGTTTCAACGTGCATGATAGGGATTTCGAAGCCACATTTGCTAAAATTCTACATGATAGGTGATAGTCCCGCCATGTCCTATAAAGAGTATTACACAGACGCTAAGTGGTTGCCCGAGGATGGTCCTCTTTACTGGTTCAAACAAACAGACAACGGTGGTTACGCTGGTCCGCAGCAACCGGGTGTTCCTCGACGATTACAAGAATGGTTTGGAGGGTGTGAAGAGGTTATGAAAAAAAAAAAGAAACTTGGATGACTTTCCGAGACGAAGAGGTGACTAGAATAGATAGGGCTTTTCGGTTTTGGGAAGATCACGTCAAACACGCGGGGGACATTATCGACAACGGGGTGCCTTCGGCACCCATCACCGCATTCTGGCCAAAGGCCACCCATGTCGTTGAAGACAGGAGTTCTCGCTCTGATTCGGATGCATCCGAATTACAGAGAGAATCTCTATTCGTGAGTCTTCAGAGGGACAAGCCTAAGGCCATCTTTGATCCTTTCGAAGATGTGCATGTCGACAGTTTTGTCATTATGCAACCAACAGACGAGGACATGCATCAAGGAGGGTCTTTTTGGGTTGGCCAGGTTCGCACTGAAGTTGACAAGAACGAAGATTCGCCAACTTACAACCAATTCAAAGCGGAGTACTGGGTTCCAATCGAAAAAGCGAGCACACTAAGAGAATTGTACGCCGACGCTTGGGAAAAAAATGGAAAAAAACTCCGGGGCACGAGGAAGAGTATCAACATGTCACAACCGTTGCGTTTTCTTGGATGGGACAAACGAGGACGAATGTCTGCAAGTCCTCCAAAAAGTTTACCACCGGTCTTGTGATTCCTCAGAAAGTAAGAAAAAATGCAATTCCCACCCTAGAAAACGGCGTTGGCGCTCAAACACAAAGCGTTTCCGGAGAAGGGAGCGGGTAGGAGGCTACCTCATCGAGAGTGTGATGATTGTCGTCTTTTTGTGAGGAGAACGTATTGCCATGCTGGCCTGTGCACACCACGCTTGACTTCATGGAATACATCGCTTAATGATTTGTGCTCTCTGGGTTACGCGCTTCAAATCAACAAGAGTTCTTCATCAATTTTCGACATTGAGCGTGGGGGCGTTTTGGTCGTCGTAGCATGACCTCGGGCTTTCGGTCCTGACCTTGATGTGACGCTTTTATTGTGACTTTTGTCTTTTGCAGTGTGTAGACTTTCCTCTTCTGACGTACTTCGAAAACATGGATGAGATTTTGGGTTACATTGAAATAAAAGTACCTGAACGACTGGCGATCATCACAAAGGGAGGAGCGTTTCCTTTTCAATATGAGACAATCTTCAGGATAGTAGCGGGAGGACGGACAATGTTTGTCATTATGGTGAGGTTTAGTGATCTCAACATTTTCAACATGCGAATATATGAGCGTCGGGGTGAAAATTGGATGCGAGGAGATTTTACAAGAGCTTATGTAAAAGCTTCAGAAGTTCTTTTTGCCTTGAGACGTGTTGTGCTCGGAGCAGGGGGTGACCTTGAGGGTTTCTCGTTTTCCATTACGGAGTTTGAAGGTCTGCCTCAACCTCCAATCTCGGCTTGCATGGTAGACGGTTCGACATGGGAACCGATAGTGAACGCTCTGCGAAGAGGCTTCTTCTGAGGACTTCAACTTTTTAAGACGTTTGGTTACCAGTCTTATGTTTCGAGAATTTTGTGTCATTGTGTCGCATTTGTGAACATTTTCGTAGTATAGTCATTTCTTATTATTTTTAATTTTCACCAGTTTGAGAGACGAGTCTCGACACTTCCCAAGTTTTGTGGTCGAATGTCAGATTAGTTGAAATTTGCATACTGTAAAGTATTAACGAAAGCCACGAGTGTCGACCCTGGCTCATGGTCGGTTGTGGTTAGGATGCATCCGACCCAGAGAATAAGGATACTGTTATGACAACCAAACACAACAGCGTCAAGGGGGAAACTGGATGCTGGGGGATTTTACAGCACCTTATCTGCAAGCTGCAGATGTTCTTGTGTCCTTGAGACGTGCTGTTGTCATGGCTGGGGGAGACGTTCAAGGTTTCTCGATTTTCATGACGGGTTTCGAGGGTCTGCCTCAACCTCCTATCTCGGCTTGCATTGTGCACGGTTCAACATGGGAACGGCTAGTGAACGCTTTCCGAAGAGACTTCTTTAGAAGATTTCAAGTTGGGGACACTTTGGTGACGAGTCTTACGTTTTTAGAGTTCCGTCAGGATGTCGGATTTGTTAATGTTTTCATAGTGTAGGCTTTTTTAGAGAGACATCTCGACATCTCCAAATTTTTGTGTTAGAATGTCCGATTAGTTGAAATTTCCACGGAAACTTTTTGGTTAATTATGGACGGTCCGACATAGCCTTGCCAAATCTTTGGTTAATGGAAACTTTTGAGGTGACTGTTACGAATTCACAATATTGAGACCAGGTAACTGTTATCAGTTTTTACGACGTACTTCTTATTTGTCTCGACAATGGTTGTGTGCCTCCTTATGTAGGCTGGGTGTCCCGCTCTATTTTTAATTTGTCTTCGTTTTTCAAACTAGTTCTCATGAGTTGTCAATTGTCTTCAAAATTCAGTGAGATCTTTCAAAATAATTATAAGGTCTTTGGTCACTTCAACATCTGATAATCTGTACACAGTTTGATTCGGATGTATCCTACGCATTCGTTTGAGTCTTCTCCAATGCCCAATCCTCAGATGATAACGTCTCTAAATAATATGCTCCCCACCACTTCACTCCGTACGATGCCCGTTTGTTTTGAGATATGTTTGGTAAAGTGATAATGTGCATGCAACCGCCATCTAGTTGAAATTTAAGACTGATGGTTACTAGAGTTCTTAAGGGGTTCCCGAGGGTGCACTTTTATTTGTTAACATACATCATTTGATCTCAAAGCAAGGACAGTGGCGGAGTGGTGGGCAGGATTGGGTAGGGATGTTACAAGTTCATGGTTTCGAGGTCGAACCCGGCAAGCGGCAAATGATAACATCTCTGCATAATGTTGCCCACCACTTCACTCCGTCCGATGTCCTTTTGTTTTAAGAAATGTCTGCTAAGCTATAATTGTTCTTGGAATGATAACATATTGGTTAATTTTCCCTCGAAGGGTGATCCGGGCTATGATCATAAGTTCATCTTTTTGATTGAGTCAACCTCAAGGATATTTAATGAATAACACACGGTTTATAACATAACACACAGACACACACACACACACACACACACACACACACACACACACACACACACACACGCAAACACACGCCTGCCACACACACAGAGGCACACAGACACACATGCCACACACACACAGGCACACACAAAGACAGCCATACACACAAACAGAGACACACAACCACACATGAAAACAAAAGTCTGGAAGTGGTCCCAAACGTGCTTATGGCCGACAAGCACCTTTGACTTGCCTGCCACACACACAGAGGCACACACACAGACACAAACAACGACGCACACACAGGCACAGACGCACACACAGACACACACACACACGAAGAGCAACACACACAGACACACACGGGCACAGGGAGACACACACAGACACACACAGACACACACGGGCACAGAGACACACGGGCAAAACAAGCAGGGGTGCTAGGGCCCTGTAACCAGTCTTACCGAGGTTAACATTTGTTTTGGATGGCTTTTTGCGTGCAGTTCATTCGTGACGATGAAGACATCCCGAGGCACGAGGGGTGCAAGCAAGGGGAGGAGTGCAAGAAGAACCCGCACAGTGTCTTCTCGGGGGCAGCCGGCGTGCTTCGAAGGGGTTGTGCAGCGAAGGCGGCCACCGGAGCAGGATGATTTTCCCCAAATGGGAGAAGGAGATGAGGATGAATATGTTTTAGAAGACGGAGAGTTCGTGGCATGAGAAGACATAGGAGAGGAAGAGGAAGGAGAGGGAGAGGAAGGAGATGGAGAGGAAGAGGAAGAGGAAGGAGTAGAAGAAGAAGAAGAAGAAGAAGAAAAAGATGAAGAAGAAGAAAAAGACGAAGAAGAAGAAGAAGAGGAAGAGGACGAGGAAGAAGATCCAATGGAGGAGGACGGTAGCTGGCAGAGAGAGTTCCTCGAGTCGAGGCCCGTTCGCAGCGACTTCAAGTACTTCTTTTGGGCCATGTACGTCACAGCTGGATTATCTTATCTTCACGTCAAAACCAGCGGCAACGGTGTCTATGCACGAATCGGCGAAATTTTATTTGCAGCGCACGTGACTGAAAAATATTTCATCGCGGAGTTGTGGGTCGTTATCAAGGGCAAGCTCACTAAATGCCTGTTGAAGGGGGATAAATTAATGCCCATGAAGATGCCCATCCAAAGCAAGAAGTTGTTGGCATTAAATAAGACTGGTTGCATGGTAAATGCTCTCATCTCCCCTAATTCCCACTGCATGTCTCTCTTCGCAGGAAGTTGCAGAGCTGCAAGTTTCATTCCGTTTCTTTGAAGGCGTAACCGGAAGGAATAGGCCTAAAACTTTCACGGCGTATCCAAGAGTTTAAGGTCACAACTACCGGATACGCCGTGGAAGTTATAGGCCTATAACTACCGGTAACGCCGTGGAAGTTATAGGCCTATAGCTACCGGATACGCCGTGAAAGTTACAAGCCTGAACCTCCATGACCTTTTCGAAAGTTATAGGCCTATGACCTCCATGTTGTTTCCGACAGTTGTAGGCCTGTAACTTCCACTACGTTTTCCTTGTTCCTGGGAAGTTATAGGCCTATAACATTGACTGCGTCCTCCTCGTTTTCAGAAGTTTGACTCTTTGAGGTTGCAGGCCTGTAATGTTTTTTCACATTTGCGTTGTTCTATTGCACTTGTCGTACGCAGTGTTGCTCTTAGTATGTGTTATAGGCCTATAAGTTTCTCTGACACACTTGGTCGACCATTGTTTTTTCTTCTGCTTCCAATGTGTTGCGCAGCCGTTCGTGGAAGGACTTTCTGAGTTCTTACGGACAAATTTGGACGAGAAACTTCTTCCTTTAAAGTATGAAGAGGAAGCAGAAAAATCACAAACTCCGACGATGACGACGACGACGGCCACGAAGGGTGGCTCGGAAGCGAGGTCGCAGCGTCCCAAAGATGTGATTTCTCCTCAAATCATTGTCGGGTCTTCTGGTAGTCTGGAAAGGGGATCGGGCACAAAGACGATTCCCGGGAAGATTCGCGGGAAGAAAACAGTCACACCGAGTCCGCCTCGTCCGGAAGGGCAAGGGGAGGGGAAGGGAAGGGAAGAGGAACTCCAAGTACCCCAAGGTTTCGTGTCGAACGAGCGCACAAAAGATTTGACAAAAACTTGGGAGGAGTTGAAGAGTTTGCAGGAGAAGAAACTTCACACGATTCCTTTTACCTGCCGATGAGATGTTTGAAGAGGCAACCCCTGGTGAATGGGAAAAGACCAATGGAGGTGAGAGAGCTGGACGAGGACCATGTGAAGTCCGTCATGGACTCCATGTTGAAGCAGCCAACTGGAGATCATCTTCCCTTCGTTGGCCTCGTCGACCCTGTCCAGGCCGGGCGCAAAGAAGACGTGAGCTTGACGAAACTGAGAGCCGGCGACTACGACATTTTTGTGCTTGGTGGTGGCCACAGTCGGGAAGCGAGGGAGCGGTTAGCACGCATGAACCCTGACAACGAGGAGTACCAGTACAATGTGTGCTATGTTTACGTTGGCCTCACGATCGATGAGGCGAGGCAGGTTGCCCACAGGCATAACCTTGCGGCGGGTTACCACAGGGACTTGAGCTTCATCGAGAAGCTCAGGTGCTGGCGCCAAGTCTTTGAGAGCAGGGGGTGCGTCAAGTCGCAAGAAGTGAAACTCGCTTGCCTGAAAGAAGCAGGGATTCCGAACGCCGCGAAGAAATTGAACGCCCAAGTCCCGTTGCTGCAGTGTGCTTTCAAACCCCAAGAGATTTGGGATCTCATGTGTAAGATCATGAGCATGTGGCAGAAGGGGGAGGTCAAAGGCCAAAAACTGAAGCCGGCTGCGAGGAGCTTCTTGAACGCGGACCAGGATCTAGAACTGAGCGAGTCCGAGGGCGCGAACAAAAGCCAGCGTGGGAAGAGGCTTGATAGGGAGGCTGCGAAGGAACAAGAAATGACGCTTCTTTATCCACAGGTGCAACTGCAGGGTAACAAGGTCCCCATGGTCGCCGAGGACATGCCAGCGCAACAATGGATAGCCATGGGTAGTATGGCTCCAGAGAACGTCGTCCCTATCCTCCTTGAGGTCATTGCGAAGCAGATCTCGCTTAAGGAGATGGAGAAGAAGTTCCAACTTGTCAAGCAAATCGCCTACGTCTGCAAGGCATTCGCAGTGGGGGTGGGCGCTGCTGACTTCAAGGACGCCGAGAAGGAGTATCCTCTCCACACAAAGAAAAAGATTTTGGAGAAGTTCGTTGGTGGCATCAGAAGGGGTCAGACGAGTATCCCCGCACTGGATGGCCATATTAAACGGGTCATTGAATGGAAGAACAAGGAGAGGAGACTGCAAGCGAAGAACGCTATTCACGCATTCCGTACGAAACCTCTCGTGGAACCGTTCGTCGAGTGGACGGAGGTGACACACGACAACGACTCGACGGAGGTGAAAATTATCAATGGCGACATGCGCTTGTTGTCGAAGTTGCAGACAGAAAAGTTGCCGATATCTCTGGCTATTTTCGACTTCCCTTACGGGTTCGCACACGAGGGCCACGCATCTGATAATGAGCCGTTTCGGGAGTCGGACATTGTGGAGGTTCTTCACAATCTGAAGGACGTTTCCAGTGCCCCGTTGTGGACAGTTGCGGGATTCTGTTCTGTGGACATGCTTCCTTCCATCCGTTCCGCGTTCCGGGAGGTTTGCAATGCAGGGCAGGAGCTTTTGACGTGGTGCAAGCCTAATGTGACGAATCTGGGTAGGCCGCGGCTTGTGAGTGCGACCAAATTCTGCGTGCTCGGCTACTACAGTGAGAGTGGGCAGCGCGACATGGCGCATTACAATTTTGATCCCACTGATATGCGTCACAATTTCCAGCTCTTCAATGCTGTGACGCAGAAGTACCAGCACCCTGGTGGCGGTGTTCTCTGCCCGTACCAGAAGTCGTATACTTTGTACTCCTAACTTGTGAATTATCTCCTGCAGGGGCCTGCGTTCTGGATGGTTTCTCCGGTTCCGGCACAGGCGCCATAGCGTACGTCAAGGCAAATCGGAATTGCCTCGTGGTGGAGATAAACACCAAGTGCGTTAAGGGCATCGCCACGAGGCTTCTGACAGACATCGGCGGCACACTTGCGCGCGAAACGCCAAAGCGGAAAGAAAAGGTCGCACAAGGCAGCCCGACCTCTTAGTTGTCTGGGGATACGAAGTCTGCCGGAAATGAGTATCTATTTATTGGTGGGGGCGTAATTAACACTTACTACCCCAAAACCCGGGGACGCGTGCCAAAGGGCTCGCAAGAGCCGGGTCCCCGACCGAAGGCGCCGACCGGCAATGAGTTTACCACTTTCATCGGCGAACAACCGAACCCTTGGAACCTCGACCTTCTGATTGGTACCACAAAGTTCACTACATTGACCATAGTAAACTCCTTCTCGTTTGATAAAGATGGAAGTCTGATTTAAACGACCATGTACGACATCATATTTGACACCAGCACCCTACGAGGACGTAGCATGTACAATTTTTTGGAAAAACTTGTCACAGTGATCTCTTTTCATAACTACCCTGTCAAAATACACAAAAATTCTATTCATTTAACCATTAAAATGAATTTGTTACGCTTATTCCCAGAAATACAAAATTATTTCGAAATTTTTGAACACCTTCGTGGGTTTCATGTCACTCTTGTCACTTCAGCTAAAACCCGCTGTTCTAACCTACTAAACTATTCTTCCTTGAACCACTTGACATTTCCCCTGGTGGGGTTTGTTTTTCAACCTAACCCCACCCAAAACAGTCACCTAAAACATGGATTTTCTATAAACCAATGGATCGTGAAAAATCTTTATTGCTTGCTATTACTCTCTTTTTTATCACTTTTTTTTTCTTATATCCTTCTCCTTTATTTTTG
>BFEA01000178.1:988730-1006808 GCA_003427395.1 Chara braunii | reverse complement strand
TACGATGCAGCGATGGAAAGAACCTGGACCGGAAAACTCGCCAACAGATGGATGGGACCTTACAGAGTGGTTGAGGCACTCGACTGGGGTGCATATATGATAGCAGAATTGGATGGATCTAAGTTGAAGGACCCAGTGGCGGGCGCTAGGTTAAAGTTGTTTAGGCCCAGGTCCACGCCCGCTTTATCGCTAACCAACTCGAAAGGGAAAGGGAAAGCCATGGTGGAGGATGAAGCCCCCTTGAGGCAATTCGAGGCAGGGGAGAGTTCCAAGAAGAGGAAAAGAATAGAGAAGAGAAAGGTCAAAGGGTTAGCTTTAGAAAGAAAGAAGAGATGGTTATTCGTGCTCAAGCGAGCTAGACGGAGAGTTCGGGTTAGACGTACTGGCGGGTCGACACCCTTCTCGGGGCAAAGACAGAAGAAAAAGAGGATCGTGTCGGGCCCAAAAAACCGGAAGAAACAGGAAAGTCAAGAAGCATCTTCTTAGCCCCAGGACTCATAACAAACTGAAACATAACACAATTGAACGCCGACGTGGGCGACCTTTACGGGCCATCCTCCTGAAGCTCATCCGCTTTGTCTGACATGCCAGGGCTCGACGGGGGCGTCGAGAAGTGGTCCGGGCTAACTATCAGGCGGCCACAAGCAGTGCGCCGCCTGAAATCTACGGTTTAGGGACTTAGGCTCAAAGACAAGTCCGTGCAATGACGGTACTATGATTTGACCATGCAGCAAAAATTAGGGGCACCCCGAGTACCCCTAAGATTAGATATGACGACCGTTGAGACTAACTCTCGAAATTGATAAGAAGGATTACCTTACCGCGGCGGCGTCTATCTCAATACCGGCGACGTTAGCTTGTTTCCGGGACAGCCGCCTGCTGAACAGCAAGATGGAGATGGGCTTCGGTGTGGTTCTTTTACGCTCCACAACTGACGCAAAAGTGGGGCCTCGGATATCATCAATTTTGGTATCAAAATTAAAAAAAAAAAGAACATGAATTAAAGACAAAACAAGAAAAGAGAAAAATGGAACATTCATTAATTTATTCAAAATCTTTGATGTTTGATTTTTAATGGGACCGCCCTCAATTATTGGACTTTTTGACAATGAAGTGAAAAATAAGAAAGAGGGATCAAAGGCGATAAAAGAAAAAGAAAACAAAGAATTTTCGTTATTTAACTGAATTCCATCGGAATTTATTTTTGACAAGATTGCTTTATTTTTCTTATTTTCGATAATGGAACTAAGAAATAAGAAAAATAATTAAAAATAATAAAATGAGAAGGAAACCCACGATTATCTGATAATTAAACTAATTTTTACTTGGTTATTAGCGAGGGGCGCGCCACATTGTTCCAATCCGGGTGTTGTGAGTGAGTGTGGGATGGATGCCTGGCGCGGGATTACCACCGGTGCTATTTTGCCTGGGCTTCATTGCTTGGGTGTTACCGCTGGGTCGATTCGGGCACGGTACTCTGGTTCGGGACAGGCTCGGTATTATTACAACGCATTGTTGCACGGTACTGCACCCAACACCGAGCGGTATGATAATAGTGCAGGTGGCGGTAAATCAGAGCGTTTCTTCGGAACCGGCATTGGAACGCTTGCTGGAACGACACTGGTATGGGACTATTATCGCAACGGCATTGGCATCGGCGCTAATGCAGATTGGCACAACTATTGGTTCGGCATCGACACAAACTGGAACAGTATAGGACTATTCGACCTTGCAATGGGTACCAGTTGGCTACTTACACAGTCCTGGGACGGCAGGCCATGGCCCGGACCTGCTGGGTTAAGAAATTGGTCACTGGTTTGCCGTTGGAACAGCTACCGCAATGGACCAGGGCGCCTGGGGTGACGAGGGCAAGAAATTTTCTTGGCTTGGAGCATTAGGATTGTAGGGACCGCGACGCGGACCGAGTGGAACCAGGGCAGTTGGCCACATGCAGTGGATATAGGAGAAGCAAACGGGTACCAAGGGGAGTTTTGGGGGAAGATGCGTGCCAGGCATACCCAGCATCCCGGAAGTTGACCGGAGACGAGCAAGCAATGAGAGCAAGGACGGAGAAGAGGCGACAGGGCGGAGGCGGTAACTCCGCGCGTGAAGGGAGTGACGTGACGAAAGGAAGCATGCACGGTGTGCTCAGCCCACCGCTGCCAACGCTGGCTGGAGTCCCGAGACACGGACGGTGAACGACGGCGGTGCAGCGAATGTACCTGTTCGCGAAGTACAATGGATCCGTGTTGCGGCAGCGGGTAAGTATGTGCCAAAAGTACGGACGTTTTTGCTGTCCGCTCTTGGACGCAGCCATTAGCGGCACCTGTGACAGTGTGATCATTATCCCTTTCAACCACGCGTCAGACGACGTTTCTCAACTACAGATCAGGTAACTTAAGTGGACTGGTAACGGTTGGCAGTTCGCAGAGGGATTGAAAGAGAGAGGTTGGAATAAAGACTGCGGGCAGGGAGAGACAACGAGAGAAGGGGACTGCTCAGTGGGAGAGAGAGACTGTATGCGAGAAGGAGTGACAGTAAAGAGAGAGAGAGAGAGAAGAACTGAAGGGTGTGAGAAAGAGGGACTGAAGTGTGAGAGGGAGTGACTGTGCAGAGACAAAGAGTGCACAGACTGAGAGAGAGAAGAGAAAAAGAAGAGAGAAGAAAGAGAGAGAGAGAGAGAGAGAGAGAGAGAAAGAGAGAGAGAGAGAGAGAGAGAGAGAGAGAGGGACAGCGCTGACAGTGAGGGACTGCGCTGAGAGAGAGAGAGAGAGAAAGTGCACAGACTAGGGGATGGTGAGGGAGAGAGAGAGTGCATAGACTGAGGGAAAGGGAGAGATAGAGAAAGGGAGAGAAAGGGAGAGAGAGAAACTGGCCAGCAGGTCATTTTCGGAAAAAAATATTTTCGAGAAAATATTGAGAAGAGCCATGATTGGCTCATCTGAGCCTTGCGAACTGACCAAGCAGATCATTTTTCGGGAAATATCATTTTTGAGCAAATATTGAGAAGACCCTTGATTGGCTTGTTCATCTGAGCCTTGCGAACCGATCAGCAGATCATTTTCGGGAAATATCATTTTTGAGAAAATATTGAGAAGAGCCTTGATTGGCCCATCTGAGTCTTGCGAACTGACTAAGCAGATCATTTTTCGGGAAATATCATTTTTGAGAAAATATTGAGAAGACCCTTGATTGGCTTGCTCATATGAGCCTTGCGAACTGATCACCAGATCACTTTCGGGAAATATCATTTTTGAGAAAATATTGAGAAGAACCTTGATTGGCTCGTCTGAGCCTTGCGAACTGATCAGCAGATCATTTTCGGGAAATATCATTTTTGAGAAAATATTGAGAAGACCCTTGATTGGCTTATTGGTCTGAGCCTTGCGAACTGATCAGCAGATCATTTTCGGAAAATATCATTTTTGAGAAAATATTAAGAAGACCCTTGATTGGCGTGCTCATCTGAGCCTTGCGAACTGATCAGCAGATAATTTTCGGGAAATATCATTTTTAAGAAAATATTGAGAAGACCCTTGATTGGCTTGCTCATCTGAGCCTTGGGAACTGACCAAGTAGATCATTTTCGGGAAATATTATTTTTGAGAAAATATTGAGAAGAACCTTGATTGACTCATCTGAGCCTTGCGAACTGACCAGCAGGTCATTTTCGGGAAATATCATTTTTGAGAAAATATTGAGAAGACCCTTGATTGGCTTGCTCATCTGAGCCTTGCGAACTAACCAGCAGATCATTTTCAGGAAAAATCATTTTTTTGAGAAAATATTGAGAAGACCCTTGATTGACTTACTGATCTGAGCCTCGCGAACCGACCAGCAGATCATTTTCGGGAAATATCATTTTTGAGAAAATATTGAGAAGACCCTTGATTGGCTTGCTCATCTGAGCCTTGCGAACTNGCGAACCGACCAGCAGATCATTTTCGGGAAATATCATTTTTGAGAAAATATTGAGAAGACCCTTGATTGGCTTGCTCATCTGAGCCTTGCGAACTGACCAAGCAGATCATTTTTGGGAAATATTTTTTTTGAGAAAATATTGAGAAGAGCCTTTATTGGCTCATCTGAGCCTTGCGAACTGACCAGCAGGTCATTTTC
The DNA here is from genome assembly GCA_003427395.1 of Chara braunii. NCBI lineage: Eukaryota > Viridiplantae > Streptophyta > Charophyceae > Charales > Characeae > Chara > Chara braunii. Next base: position 1,002,689 of record BFEA01000178.1, on the reverse strand, counting down.
GAGAAATATCATTTTTGAGAAAATATTGAGAAGGCCCTTGATTGGCTTGCTCATCTGAGCCTTGCGAACTGACCAGCAGATCATTTCCGAAAAATAACATTTTTGAGAAAATATTGAGAAGACCCTTGATTGGCTTACTGGGCTGAGCCTTGCAAATTGGCCAGCAGGTCATTTTCGGGAAATATCATTTTCGAGAAAATATTGGAAAGAGCCTTGATTGGCTTACTGGTCTGAGCCTTGTGAAGTGGCCAGCAGGTCATTTTCGGGAAATATCATTTTCGGGAAATTATTGGAAAGAGCCTTGATTGGGTTACTGGACAGAGCCTTGCGAACTGGCCAGCAGGTCATTTTCGGGAAATTTCATTTTTCGAGAAATTATTGGAAAGAGCCATGATTGGCTCATCTGAGCCTTGCGAGYTGACCAGCGGATCATTTTCGGGAAATATCATTTTCGAGTAAATATTGAAAAGAGCCTTGAATGGCTCACTGCTCTGAGCCTTGCAAGCTGGCCAGCAGATCATTTTCGGGAAATATCATTTTCGAGAAACTACTGAAAAGACCCTTGATTGGCTCACTGCTCTGAGCCTTGGGAATTGACCAGCAGATCATTTTCCGGAAGCATCATTTTTGAGAAATTATTGAAAAGAGCCTTGATTAGCTCGCCGCTCTTCTGATTGCGCGGAGGTGAGCTGATCCGAAGAGAACGGTAAGAGGATTGAACATTCCTGCGTGACACGGGGGATCAATTCCGACTGAGATTACTGTGAAATTTTCGCAAAGGAAAAGATCTTAAAATTGCCTGTGGTTAAGGACCAAGAGTGACCTTGCTGAAAGGGATAACCCTGCTGGTCGCTGAGGACCTCGGAAGCGGGCGCGGCGAAGTGACAGGCGCCGTAGCCCATGGCTTCAGCGAACGGTAGGTAGCTCCTCCCCGGGTTTCCTCACAACGGTGCCGACTCAAGTAGATAGAAAGGCGCTCGAAACTCCAACAATTGTTGTCGTAAAGCTCAACGAGCTTTTGGACTGCATAGGCGTCGACGTCCTACGGGGGCCTTCCGGGGCTTTCTACACTCAAATGCTCCACAAAAGTTTCTTTGGCCTTTTTCTTAATTGGACCCGCTCCTTGTCTGTTAAGGCTAGTCCACTTGTCGTCGGCTTCCTTGATGGCCATAACCCACTTTCCGTTCTTTACAGCAGGTTGAAATATCATGGGGTGCCAAACGACGTTGTGCCCCCAGTCATCCTATGTTGTCAACCGCTGGTGCTTCCCGTAGAAGAAGGGCCTATCATTCTCCCAGGTATCATGATCCTTTGGGAGTTTGTCAACAGGTGTGTATTCGTAGTCTCTTTCTTTTTCCCCATCACTAGAGGATTGTTCCTCGATTGCGTCGTGCCTAAATACACGCTTTAAACCGACAGGGGACGTGCTATATCTCCTAGAACCACCTTCCTCTTCATCACCAACCTGTGACAGCACCTCAAGAAGTTGCATGGACTCGAAATCGAAGGATTCAAAGTCGTTCACCTCCTCGATGTCTTCGGCGTCAAAAGGGTCCTCCTCGTCAATATGTGCCTTGTAGTTCTCGAGGGTCAATGGTTCTGCCCTCAAAACAAAAACATGCTCCAACCTTTTGTGGAAATTTGAGACCGACTCCCACGGCCCACCGCGGTAACCTTTCAGCACATCGAACACCGGGTTTCTTCGTTGATTGTATCCCATGTCGGTCTGAGCAGGCAGTCCCGGTCAGAAAAGGAAGTCCCAAACCTCCAACCTTTTCTTCTCCGGCAATTTCCAGTACATATCGCGTTTGGGATCCCAGTTCCGTTCGCTGCTACTCTCGACAAAAGAGCGATGGTTGCGAGTGCCCCCATGCGTGTCTTCACGAACTCATGAATGTAATCAATCATCTTCGCCTCATCCTCCAACGCGACGACGTTACGACCACTAAAGAGGAGCTCCCACAGGACAGATGCATGAGCCTTCCCAAAGAAAAAATTTATTTGCCCAACTCTACAAAAGTTGTCGAGTAGGCCAATTAGATGAGATGGATCCGGTTCTTTGTCCCCATAAGCAGCTCCTCGAACACTTGTCACACCGTCCTCCTCCCACTGGCTGCGATGAAACTTGTCCTCGTCTGCCACGTCGAAACAGACCACAACTTATACCGAAGGGTTGGAAGAACAGGCTGCTTTTGAGCAGGCCGTCACTGCGGACTTTGCCGGACTTTGAGCCTTCACACGGGGGGGCTTCGATGGACTACCAGTCTGGAAGACTGCCACTGTGTTGTTTGCCAAGTTCTCGCCATTGAAAACCACGTACAGGCGATCATATTCCTCGACCAGCATATTGCCTTTTCGGACTGTGGCATTCCTTTGTGCATGGCGCACCCACTTCCCTGTCCTCACGTGATGAATGCTAAGCTTGGCCAAGCCTTTCAAGAAACTGAGCTCCCAACGCGATGGGAAAAAAACCATAAGTGCCGACTGGCTTGGCGATAGCGTTCGGATAACACAAAACGAGGATGTGCACGTTGCAAACGTAATGTTGCACTATTGCCCTCATCTCAGTGAGACGAATGTGGGTTTGGGAAGGCAGACAACCGAAAGGAATAAGGCTGGTAATGCAGTTGAGCTTGTGCCATAGGATGTGTCTCACATCCCCGTTGACCCTGATCGTGTTTTGCACTTCTTCCTTCGTTCCTCGCAATATGGAGCGCATACAGTTTTCGAACGCCTTAGGAAACCTCTCATCATCGTACTGTTTCGTCGTCTCGTTGAGGGACTCCTTGTATGAAAGATTACGCTTGCAAGTTCCCACATAGTCCATCACATCGTGGAAGTGCTTCCCAAGTTCGAGCCACACCTGCTTTGTGAGGCCCTGCGGCGCGAACTCCGCCAGAAGTTTCTCTTGGGTCCAGAAAAACGAGCTTTTGCAGTGCCAAGCGTCATCGTCCACCTCTTGTTCGAGAAACAAGATGTAGTGGAACATGCGAAGCATCATTCGATCCACTTTCCTCGTCGCGACCATCTATTTAACTTCCGGCTTATGTTGGCGTCTAAGTGTCTCGCCCGCCGATTACATGAACACTCCCTTGAGTGTGAGAATGTCCTGGAGCATCGACAACTTTTCGCTATCAGTCATATCAGCGAGACCTAGCCAACAAAACATGTCACGCTTCTTCACGACGACGAAGAACTTGTCGTCCAATTGCAATTTCTTTTTGGTGTGAGGCGGAGGGACCGTGACCAACCACCCCATCTTTTTCTTACCAGTTGCCCCTTTCGTGCCCATTTCCTGAATTGCTTGAAGCCTCGAAGATTTGTCTGGCATAGACTTTTCAGGCTTCAACAACGACGTCTTCTTATCTCTGCCTAACAACTTTCCCTCGGCCCACTTATCGTAAAACTCCATCCGTTTCTCGAAAACCTCATCACCCGCCGTCACGAGCGGCAACCATTGCCTCAATGTATTGCAAATAGCCGCAACTTTGTCCTTGTCGGCAAGTGTTGTCGGATTACGCGTCATTCTCCAATGAGCGTCGATGAGATGCTTTCCCAAAATCAGCTTCTAGAACTTGAAAAACTTTTTTTTTTTTCATCCTCCTTACCAGAAGGGTTCCCTTGAACAGCCACCGGTCTCCCCTCATTTTCCCATGCCTCCCGCATATCCTCAAAAGCAGACTTCTGCGAGTGCTGCATGGACATCGTGTGTCTTGTGTTCTCCGATAGACCGACCTGCCATTACCCTCCAAAGTCTTCATCGGAGAACCACACGACTCTCACCGGCCACGAGTGCAACTTCCATAAGGTGAATAATGGTTCATACTTCAATTCCTTCACAGCGGCCACAATGTGTTGTCCGTTGACGGGGTAAAAGAAGTATTTGTCCTTATCCTCTGGCTTGAAGACATCCTTGTGAACCCGCTAAGCTCTCTCCGGATTCCGGGTCACCGGCTTGTAGGTGGGAGCCAGAACCAAAACGTTTTTCGGCCATATTTTTCCCTTCTCATTGTGGAACTACCATATTAATTTATTGCTTTCTTGATATCCTTCGCATTTTCTTGACAGAGACTGTGATGCTTATAATATCTTTCCCACCGCGGGATATTGCAGACCCTCCGAGGGTCGATGACCAGTTGAATTGAGTGCTCTTTCTCCTCGATATCACCATCATCGTTCTCCACGATGTCACCATCATCGTTTCGCTCATATTCCAACCAGAACGTCGCCGCTTCGTCGTACCACTCATCGACACCCTTCACACCACCTTGCCGACTACTCCCCTCACCACCCTTACTCCTCCTTCTAGCTCTCTTAAGACGATCATCATCTTCAACTGCTTGTTTCCTTTTAGATTTCACGGAAGCCCCCGCAGCCGTAATGCCTTGACGATCTGACTCTCCTTTAACCATACCTTCCATGGTCCGTCCTTCGACGATGCTCAAATCGCCGGCCATCTTCGCTTTCTTAGTTGTTGCTCGTTGTTGCTTCGAGTGTTTTTTTTGGGCAGTACCACGTTACCCGACGTCTCGCTCATGCTTGTCAGTCCTCAACTCCCCGGATCCTTTCATCTTCTTCATATATCTGGTTTGTTCCACCACCTCTTCTCGCACCGTTTTCTGTCACTCGCGCTTACTCTCCGAAGAGGTTGCCTCCCCCCCAGAGTTGTCGCGCGAAGCGCCCATCTCTCAAACCTCATCCCCGACGCTCTCGCGTATATCGCCCTTCCCTCCAGCCTCTTTTTCAGAACTGTTTGTTTTTCTTCTTGATTCATCCAGAAGCGAATACGTGTCACCCTGACAGCGCAATTTAAAAAGTGTAGGTGTGATGACGCTCCCTGTGTAATCTCGGTCGCCAGACATGTACTGAGAGGGACTTGTGCCAACATGTAGTTAACTGCTGCCCGCTTGCCCAACCCCCTTAACCCCCGTGTCGTGATATACACTCCTCACCGACGATTGACGACGTTTCTCCCCACCCGGCGAGCCAGACGAAAGTCGTCAAGGATTAGCATCGTACCCCACCTTCGTCAGAGGGGTTTCCTGAGCTAAGCCGGATGACCCCTCAACGGGTGGCAGAAGTTGGAAAACATAACCTCGGGGAAGAATTGGACGCTCTTTTGGCACCTTGAGCGCGAGTTCGAGGTAATCGACAGGAAATCGATTTGACCTCCTCGTGCTATCGTAAAACCCTCGAAAGTGACTGCACAAAAGTATGTTCGAGTCGTACCCCGCGGACTTGTCGATCGAAAGCATCAAACCTTTGGAACCTTCGCAAGCATTCTGCTCAAGTCATAGACAATGTTAGTCTGCAGCTTGAGTGTGTCAGTCGAGACTAGTTTCTTGCATGAAGCATTGGTCTGCTCCCTTAGCGTTCGGAAAGGTAGTAGGCCTAATGAAAGCAGCTGGCCCAACAAGCTTCCCGCTGACAACGAAGTCCAGAAACCATTGTGTATCAGTCGAATGAAGATAATGGGCAGAGGATCCTCCTCCCTTCACGGCACCAGAGACTGCAAGCGCTGGAGCAGGCGAGGGACCTCTTGCCGATGGCGCAGCGCTAGAGGGAAGTGTTTTTCCCACTCTTGGCGAGGATTTATTCGCAGACGTCATTTTGCGCCCAACTGCAGACTGAATCGGATATCTAGAGTTGTGGAAATGATGGAGCACCGCAACAAAGTGCGAACTAACTCGGAGTTGTGGAAATGAAGGACCTAAAAGACGTACCAGATGGGTGTTGCAAATGTAAACGAAGTCCAGCAACTGGGTGACGAGGAGGAAAGACAACAACTCCTCTAACAGAGTTCGAGCAAACTCGCAGTTCTGGATATGAATGACTCACATATAAACAAGAGGGGCCAGCATTACAAGTCACGAAGTGCGACCTAACTCGGAGTTGCGGATACGAAAGACACAAAGTTGGCAATAAAAACGGGGCACTTCTGAACTCCTTGGGAAAAGTCCGAGCTAACTCGGAGTTGTGGACACGATAGGCATACATACAAACCAAACGGCCTTTTCTCTCGAATTGTCCGCCGTATGATCCCAATCCAAACAACGGGTGACCGAGAGGAAAGGTGACCGAGAGGGAAGGCAACCACTTCTCCAGCACTATAGGTCGCAAAGTGCAAACTAGTTCAAAGTTGTGGATGTGAAGGACACAAATAACACAGGATTCGTTTAAACCATACAAAACAAGAAAACCCAACCTTTTGCATAGCGTGAAAAATAAGAACTCAAACTTATATTTCTGGTTTGAAAAAAAGATACATTTTCGACCGCATACCAAAAGACGAAAGCAAAAAATCAGGTAAACAGTCGAGCGATCCTCAAAATGTGGAGGAAAACTCTTGCTTGCGAATATCCTGTTATATGACTATAACTCATTCTCAATCGATTGACAAAAAAACAGAGCTCCAATAAAACAAACTCAAAAGTTGTTAAAAAACAGTTTTTGTAAATTCTGGCATATAGGGCTATGTGTCGTTTCCAGTATTTTATAGATGGGGTAACTTTGGCGCAGTCACCAAAACAGTTTGTAATTGCACTTCAGGCAATCTTGCGAATACAACACACCCCCACGCGACCTTACCCTACCCGAAACGTAGGTCATACACATTCAGCATTACGGGCCCTTTTGCCTCAAGTGCAATTACAAACTCAAACCCTGACTGCGCCGTAGTTTTCTCTTTATAGATTCTATAAAGGAATTTTGAAGTTAACAATAAAATCCTTGCTAAAAAATAAATGTTATGTAAAATAATAGCACAAACAACTTTTGTCTTGGAGACATCTTTAATTCTTAGTCAAACGCAAAGTTAAAAATAAAAAACTAAAAGAAAAAAAAATTAAAAAAATATTAAAGAAGAGGAAGTTTGCCCACAGACTATACACATTATCTTTTGAGATAAAAAAAAGATGTATATTTCAATTTCTAAATATACAACAATACTTTGCCGAGTAATGATTTATTATGGAAAAACCTTATTTTTTCTCACCGCTTCCTATGGTTCTTAAAAATTATTATTTTTATTTTTTTTGTGTTTTTTTTACTTCGCAAAGAATTTTGTTCACACAAAAGCCATAAAAACCATGCGCTCAGAATCCTAAATAGATTTTGTTCAAACCCAATATTTGTTTTTGTTTGGTTTTTACGAATCGTATGTTAAATACAAAGCAAGGGACACATGTGAACATAAATTGTGAATCCATTCGTAGTCCACATAGCGGCACTTACGAACTCCTTGCACAGCTATTCCGAGCGGTTTCGACCTCGTCGGCAACAGATGAGCAGGAACTTCGAATCTATTCGGAGTTCACGCAGCAGCACCTCAGAACTCCTTGCGGAGCTGAGATACGTGGTTCCAACCTCACTAAGGACAGATGAGTATCTATATATATATACACGGTTGTCAGGCCGAACGTACGGAGGCCCCTAAGCTGACCCCCGAACGTTCAGACGTTCGGGTCCCCGTACAGGGCCCGAACTTGACGGGGTTTGGAACCCGCAAAAAATTATTTTTCCACCCAAATATTATTATTTTTTTGTGAATATTTTTTTTTTGAGTTCTTTGTGCTGTAAGGTATCTCCCCCTTTAATTTTGAAGTCATTTCGCTGTACCAAACAAAAATGAAAAATCCTTAAAGGTGGTAGTGTTAAAACTTGCTTGCCCACTCACAAATTTGTTTTTTCTCTCTTTTGACTTTTGGTTTTTCCTTTATTTCGGGGAATAAAACAATTTATTATTTTTTCAAACTTTATTTGTAGATTCTCTATTATGTAAGATACACATATATAAATTTTCATGGCTTACCTTCAGAGCCACAAAAAAATGAAAAATATCCAAAGATGGCGGTGTCAAAAACGTGCTCGCCCATTCAATAATTTAATTTTTATTTTATTTTTTCTAATTTTTCATTATTATTATTTGTTTTTAAAATTTGATTTCTATTTCAAATTTGGTAAAGAATTAAGATATTACGTTGACGCAAATGTGGTTTAGTTTATTCTTCTGCATAACATATATTTGTTTTATATTTTTTGGAATTCGTTTTTTTTTTTTTTTTTTTTTTTTTCGGATCCGTGTTCGACCGAACGGCCGAATGCTTCAAAAGGGGGTGCCGAACGTTCGGGCGTCCGTGTTCGGGCGTTCGGGTTCAGGTGTTCGGCCCGTCCTGAACGCCGGTTACCCTGTATATATATATATATATATACAACAATATAGCGACGTTACAGTGTGCAGGTACAGATAAGGCATCAAGGATTGCGTTCGGACATCCGACACTGATTAAGAGCCGCAAACCAGCTATGGCGAAAGAAAATCGATGAGGCCCCTCACCTTCGTCGTGCGTCGCATGAACGAGCAACGTAGGGCGGATATGGATGTACGCCCAGCGAACCAGTTATGGCAAAAGGAGATCGAGCTACGAAGCGTGAAACGACTACACCCAACGAACCAGTTATGACGAAAGGAAAAAAAGCTACGTAGTGGGAACCAACTATGGCGGTCGGAGGTGGACGGTGAAGAAAGGATATCATAATGCATGAGGTAACAATAGCGCGACTTGACTTGTGGAGCTCCCAAACGGCAAAAGAGAATAAACGCGGGCGGCAAGGCCATTTATACTTTTCCACCAGAAGAACTCTCCAGCTGCAGGCCTCGCATCGGGATCAAGGCGGGTACTGAGAGGGCGTGTGGAACATCAGCATTATGATGGTGAAAGCATCGTCGTCGATTCGGCGGTAGTTGCCTTATTGAACGTCATGGCGTATAAAACCGGAAGGTCAGGCTTGGGCCTCAGATGGTTAGGGGCGTCGAAAATCGTTGGTCGTCGATCTACCAAATTCAGCGGCAGGGATTTAGCGAAGCCACTGATATGCCAAAGGCCCTAGAATTCCCGCCAGTTTCGGCGTGAAATGATTTGACCCTTCCAGAAAATAAGCGACAGTGCAGGTCATTTTCATTGTTCCAGGCTCCACTGTCGATCGTCATGATCCGACGTATACCTCGGCCCTTCGTCACCCTCCGAGGTGGGGCGCAGTAAGCCCGAACGGCCTCGAAACCCAGCGCAGCGGTTCGTTTCGTGCCGAGGCACAAACCCCAACGGTCCTGAAAAATCAGCGCGGCGGTTCTTTGCGAGGGGAGGTCGACACTGGAATTATAAATTTTGGTCTGGAAGTCGTTCATAAATTTTGCAAATGTAAAAGGCGGTGGATATTGATCTTCTGCAATCGCTCCAGCGCTCACACTCCTACGGTCGTGTATTCACCTTCCATCACTGCTCTTGCAAACAGAATTGCATCCATTCGAGAGTGCTCGCCATCGTTATCAACCCGGATCTTAGTCGTCACCATTGCCATCGCTCCCATCGCAGCGCTCACCATCGTCATCGTGGAGCATCGTGGACCGTCGCGGAACACCGCTGACCATCGAGGACCATCGCGAAACTTCGCTTACCATTCTGAACCATCGCTGTCACTCCCGTCTCAGCACTGGCCATCGTGGAACATCGCGGACCATCGTGGGTCATTGTTGCACCATCGTTTTGCCAACTTTCGCCATCTCTTTGCCATCTTTGCTTTATCTTTGCACTATCTTTGCATCATTTTTGTGTCGTGTTTGCATCGTCTTTGCGCCATCTTTGTGCCATCTTCTCGCCATCGCCACGACATCGCTCCGTAATCACTTCGGAGTTCGCACAGCATAATCTTTGTGCCATCACTTCAGAGTTTGTGTGGCGCCATCTTTGCGCCATCGTGTTGTCATCTTTGCGCCATCGCAGAGCCATCTTTGCGCCATCTTCTCGCCATCGCTTCGTTATCTTTGCGTCACGTTGCGCCACTTCATAGTTTGCGCGGTGCCATCTTTTGCGTCATCTTTACGCCATCGAACCATCAACGTGTCATCTTTCACCATCTTTATCCATTGGTGTGTGATCTTTGAGTCGTCGCTGCGACATCTTCATGTTGTCGCTCACCATCTTTGCGACAGCGCTCCGCCATCGTTGCACCATCTATTCCCAGTCCCTGCACCTCCACTTCGGAGTTCTCTCGGTGTCATCAGTGCAACATCTTTGCGCCATCTTAGCAGCATATTTGCGTCATGTTTACATCATCTTTGTGTCATCTTCGCATCATCTTTGTGCCATCTTCGTACTTGCCCATCTTTGTCGCTTCCATCATCTTTGCGCCATCTTTGAATAATTTGTGCATCATTCCCGCCATCTCTGATCATCGATCACCATCGGTTTACATATTTTCTAATTGTACTGTACTATGAGTGGAATTGCCTATATACAAGAATGTTTGTTGGATATGCTTGCAGTTCCGAAATGTCACTGTAGTTCTTATTTTACGAGCGAGCACAAGTGCAGTGAACAAGTCTGACTGAACTCGCACTTCTCCTCGGCAGGAAAAAATGTGGGTCTTTTCTATGCACTTGTAGTTTCTGCGCAAGTGTCGTGAACCAGTCACAGTTAACTCACACTTCTTATGGTGAACAAGTCCGAGTGAACTCGCACTTCTCCCCCACGGAAAAAAATGTAGACCTTTTCTATGCACTTGTAGTTTTGGTGCAAGTGTGGTAAACAAATCCGAGTAAACTCTCACTTCTTCTCGGAGGAAAAAAAAAGTAGACTTGTTTTATGCACTTGTAGTCTCACTTGCAATGTGTTATTCTCTAAATGCGACCCAACATCCGAGTTGTGTGTGCGCGTCTATTCGTATGGTGAATTGATGTCTAGAATGACGCACACTCTCACCTGAATGCAAACACACCCGGTATTCTATGCGCGAGTCTATTCGTTGTTGAACCAACCACGAGCTTGTCAGATATGCTTGAAGATGTGAGATACCTGGATTGGTACACTTATTTTCTAATTGTGCAATATTGTGTTTGGAGTTGCCTACATACAAGAATGATTATCGGATATGCTTGCAGTTTCGAAATGTCAATGTGCTCCTTGTTGTATGCGTTAGTGTCACCGTAGTGAAATAGTCCGAGTAAATTCGTTCTTCTTCTCGACGGAAAAAAAGGTAGACCTTTTCTATGCACTTGTAGTCCCCAGTGCAACGGAAGTGAACAAGTCCGAGTAAATTCGCACTTCTTCTCGACGAAAAAAAATATAGACATTTTTTATGCACTTCTAGTCTCGCCGAAATGCAAATATACTATGTATGCAATGTGCGAGTCTATCCATTTTTTACCCAACCAGGAATCCATTTCAATCATATGGTGAACAAGTGCGAGTCAACTCGCACTTGTGCTCCCAAGATACGTGCTCTATGTGTTGTCTCTTCAGATGACTAAAAGGAAGCATACCTCGTGTTCTATATGCAAGTCTATTCGATGTTGAACCAACCACGAACCTATTCACTCCGACTTGCGCCCTTCCTCCGCCATAAGTGCGAGTTCACTCGGACTTCTCCAAACCACTTGAACATTAAACAAACTATCTCGAAGAGCAGTCATAGGACAAGCGCCGCAGAACAACTGTGAGCGGTGTCGGACTTGTGAGACATAGGTTACATGATCCCAAGAAAATGAAATGGATTCAAATACCGTTGTTTGATTGTTTTGCGAAAAATATTAGAACTGCAAGTTTACTCCCACTTGTTTCTTTTCCCTGACCTCGCTATACGTTGTCGTGATTTTCTTGTTGTACAATTTTCATTGTGAAGTACGACTTACTTCGGTGAGTCGTCTCTTCGCACGGGTGTCTAAACCGTCCCCTACGTCACGCCACCACCATGGTCAGTACAGCGCTATGGAGAAGACGATCCTCGAGAACGTAGTTCTTGTGACAGAAGTCCGAAAGCTCCTTGTGAACGCCCTCATGATTTGAAAAAGGAGTTCTCGTTGTTGACCCGGACAAATCATTCACGCTCCTCAACGATGTCCAATCAGCGTCGTTTTGTTTGCTTTGCCGACGATCCAGACGGTCAGCTCATATCTACAATGCTAATCCACCATAACGACGAGAATCGGGAGATGGAGACAATTCCCGATGGATTGATGTTGGTGGACACAGATTTATATGGTGTGTCCCACACGACTGGATCGGATCTCGTGCGGACAACCGGTTGACTGTGTGAAAGCGTTGAAGTTACCCAATCAGTAGCATTTGTCATTTGACTATAGTTGTTCGTGGGTGGATACTGACTTCCACGACACTTCTCATAGAAACGGGTCTGATCGGGAACAACTGACGAAACGTCTGTGTGAAAGTGTCGAGATAGGATAGAGAATTGCATGTGAAGCCAGGAAAATTGATTCCCCCCTGGGTCTGTTGATTTCGCAGGTCCACGTACTTAATCCATCGATGACAGTCATGGGTGCAACGAGAAATTGGCGGATTGTTGCATAGCACAGCGAACGTGTTCGGAAGTTTCCCGAACGTCCGAACACCAACAGAAAAATTCCCGCGAGAAATAAAAGTTGAAAAAACATTCCATAAAAAAATAATCCTTCATATTTATCAATTATCATTCCAATGTTTGTCCAATTCCAAAATTTTCAGTTTTATTTGATAAGTTCCCGTCTAAATATGAGTTTTCCCTTCCAACTACATCTATTTGTTCAAGATGGAATGGAAGTCTGGACGAGTTTATAAAATGTTTTAATTAAACTTTCATTCTACTACAACAAATATCTTCTAATTTTGATTGGATTAACCTATTTATGACTGAAAATCCTTACTTAGAATGACAGTCCAATTAAAATATTTCTTGAACTCATCCGGACTTTCATTCCATCTCTAGCATGCAGTTCAAATAAGAAGGGATACCCCATTCTTGGAAGGAAAGTTCTCAAGTAAGATGAAAAATTTTAAAATTGGAATGACATTTTTGAAGATGGAATGAAAATTTGAAATTTAGAATGTAATTTTACTATTGAATGAATATTTAATTTTGGGAAATTTTTTCGTTGACGTTCGACCGTTCGCACGAACAACTTTTGCAGGCCTACGAACATGTTCGTCGAGCGGGCGTTACAGGCCCTCCGAGGGTCGGGGTGGGTCCTTGGGGCCGTAGGTGGGGTGTTTGGAGGGCGGGGTTGGGCGGGCGGCCAGGCGGGAAGGGGCAATCGGGTCCCCCGTTCGAATTCGAACGAACAATCAGGTTGCCCCGCCGCTCGTCCCCGCGCAGCGTTCTCCAGCGGAGCATCGAACCCCCGGGTAGGTGTGCCTCCACCTCCTCCTCCTCCTCCTCGTCCTCCTCCACCTCCTCGTCCTCCTCCTTCTCCTCCTCCTCCTCCACCATGTCTTCTTCTTCTTCTTCTTCCTTTTTTTCTCCGTTTTTTCAACTTTTTTTCTTTTTCTTTCTAACTTTTTTAAGTTTGTTCAACTTTCTTCTTCTTTGAATCTTCTTTTTCTTCTTCTCCTGCTTCTTCTTCGTTTTCTACTTTTTTCTTCTACCTCTTCTTCTTCTTCTTCTTCTTCTTCTTCTTCTTCTTCTTCTTCTTCTTCTTCTTCTTCTTCTTCTTCTTCTTCTTCGTCGTCGTCGTCGTCGTTGTCGTCGTCATCGTCGCCCTCTCCTCCTCCTCCTCCTTCCCCTCCTCCTCCTTCTCCTCCTCTTCTACCCCTTCCTCTTCTTCTTCTTCTTCTTCTTCTTCTTCTTCTTCTTCTTCTTCTTTGACGTCGTCGTCGTCGTCATCGCTCAACCCTCCTCCTTCAAGTTGTCCTGCACCTCCTCTTCCTCCTCCTCCTCCTCCTCCCTATCCGGATCCCAACTTCCCTCGTCGTCGCCGTCCCCTCCTCCTCCTCCTCGTCCCCCTCTTCTTCTTCTTCTTCTTCTTCTTCTTCTTCTTCTTCTTCTCCTTCTTCTTCTTTGACGTCGTCATCGTCATCGTCGTTGTCGCCCAACCCTTCTCCTCCTCCTCCTCCTCCTCCTCCTCCTCCTCCTCCTCCCTATTCAGATCCCCACTTCCCCCGTCGTCGCCATCCCCTCGTCCTCCTCCTCCGC
>BFEA01000178.1:940085-951014 GCA_003427395.1 Chara braunii | reverse complement strand
CACACACACACACACACACACACACACACACACACACACACACACAAATACACACACAAATACACATACAAATACACACACACACACACACACACAATCAATCAATCAATCAATCAATGAAGATCAACATCTTGATTGATTGCATGACTGATTAATTGATTGATTAACTGTTTGGTTTTTTCGTTTTTTTTCGTTTTTTTTTTTCGCTTTTTTTCTTTTTTTTGTTTTGTTTTTCGTTTTTTTTTTTTCGTTTTTCGTTTTCTTCTTCTTTTCGTGTGTTTTGTTTTTTTCGTTTTGTTTCTCGTTTTGTTTTTTGTTTTTTTTTGCTTTTTTTGTTTTTTTCGTTTTTTTTTTCGTTTTCGTTTTCGTTTTCTTCTTCTTTTCATTTTCGTTTTCTTTTTCTTTTCATTTTCGTTTTCTTCTTCTTTTCGTTGGAGGGGAGGTGGGAAGTCCGGATTGGGGGGCAAAAGTCGGGACTGGGCGGAAGTCGGGATTGGGGGGAAGTCGGGATAGGGCGGGCGAAAGTCGGGATAGCGGGAGGGGGGGAAGTCGGGATAGGGCGGAAGGAAGTCGGGATAGCGGGAGGGGGAAAGTCGGGATAGGGCTCTCTCTCTCTCTCTCTCACACACACACACACACACATACACACACACACTCTTTGGTCTATCTCTCTCTCTCACACACACATACACACACATTCTCTCTCTCTCTCTCTCTCTCTCTCTCTCTCTCTCTGTCTCACACACACACACACACACATACACCCACACGGAGACGACGCGGCACGTCGACGTCGCCGCGGTCTAGTCGGGATAGGGCTCTCTCTCTCTCTTTCACACACACACACACATACACACATATACTCCTCTCTATCTCTCTCTCTCACATACACATACACACACATTCTCTCTCTCTCTCTCTCTCTCTCTCTCTCTCTCTCACACACACACACACACACACACACACACATACACACACACACACGCACACACACACATGGAGACGACGCGGCACGTCGACGTCGCCGCGGTCTCCTCTCTCTTTCTCTCACACACACACACACACACATGCATAGAAGGAGAGTCAACCCACATTGAAGTTAAGAAGGAGGTGAGCGGAGGCAATAATAAATATTATTATTATTATTTCTTCAAAGGGCAATTTTTTTTCCTAGTTCGTTTTTTTCGATTTTTTTTTTTTTTTTGAAGTTTTCGATTTTTTGTCGATTGTTTTTCGATTTTTTTTTATTTTTCTCTGTGTTTTTCAGTATGTGATTTTTTTTTTTTTTTTTGCTTATACATATTTATAGTTGTTGGTTTCCCGGCTGATAGGCCTTTGTCCGAATACAGACCCAGGACATTGGTGGTTTTATTTGGATTGTTTAGTCTGAAAAAGGCTACTCGTACGGAATGAGCGCGAACTGTCTCAAAGCAGGGTAAAAGCATATCGGACCCTGAACGAGGTAGGATGAGTGGTATTTAAACAACTAATGATACGGTGAAAACCCTCTCTTACCGGCGAAGCAAGCGCGCCGATGCATACGGGTTCTTTATCGAAACGACGAATCCGCGTGCGCAGGCACGTTCGCTCCCCCGGCTGAGATTCCGCGCCCTTCAAAGTAATTGCCAGGATCTCCATTGCGGTATCAGCATCACTTTCTTTCTCCTGCTCATTAGTCCCTGTAGGGATTTCCTTTGGCATAGCACCTTTGATCGCTATTTCACTTGGAGCACGCAGGCTAGTGTGACCAGCAGCATGGAATCTGCCTTCAGCTTCGACGAGATGCTCGACTTGCATTCAGCGGATGTGGGAATCGGTGAAGCGTGTGGAGAAGTGCAGAAGTACGCGCAACCGGAGGTGATAACTATCGTTGTAAAACCTCTCGTCTACCTATCTTCCTAGTCTAAAGTAAAGTTAATAAACTTCAGTATATGGAATGGTTCTCTCATGAGTATTTTCAGTGTTATGAATATTTGTGCTCTCCTTATACGGAACCTCTGATGAGCCAGCCTTCGGCAGGGCTGGCGAAAAACATGTTTAAGGGATTTGCCGATACCCCAGCCAAACATAGCGTCTGAATTTTCACCTACCTTTCTTATTGTAAAATGGTGATAGTTATAAGTGAGGAGAACCACTCTAAAATAAGTATATGGGAGAAAAACTAGCATTAGCTGATTTTTGTCGATTACGGACTTACCACTTGACAAACCCTTGGCTCTTATGATCGGATCTGCCTGTTTAATATTTATGTTGGGAAAGCTCTTCTTGGTCTCCGCTACCTCGTGCGACCTCGTTTCCCATTGTGTTTGTCACTTTTCTGGATGGGGTTTCTTGTTTCTTTTTGTGATGATTTTTTTTTATCGTGTTTGGGAATTGGGAGTTCAACTGTTRTACGCAGGTGATGAGGCATGAGGAMTGAAGGCGTTACGCTGAGGGGGAGCCTCTCGAACGTAATAATGGGGGATGCGTGTCGAGACTTGAGGGAGGATGMGTTCATGGCTAGAATTAGATGGCATGGGTTTCTTGCTGATAGGGGAATGAGTARAGTACGCGTGAATAATGTGGATTGACGGTTTCACAGGGTTGTCCGCGGGGAAAATATCCATCGCATGAGAGAGWGAGAGTAAGTGATTCTGTGTGTGGGTGTRTGTGGGGGGGGAGTTTAATGTTAACAGGACCATAGGCATAAGAGACATAACTGCGATAATCGTTGTACGTGGGTCGCAATCTGCACTAAGCTCATCTGTAGACAACTCCTCTACGATGGTGGAGCTTTTGGTAGTATGYGTTTTTGATGGACGRAACTGTTGAAAGTTKTCGTAGCTTAGGTGGTGGARGGAGTGAGGGATGTAATCCTGTTCCTGTGTTTGTGTTTGTATTCGAGAGGCGTGAACAATTGACTGAGTAGTATCGGCRGTTTYGTGGAATWGCGGGATCGTAATCAGCTGAGTATACTTGTCTTCGTAGGCAGTTTCTCTTCAACAATTCCAGCAATTTCAATTGGGGTTCGTGTGGAATGGAGAAAGTACTATGGRATTCCCTGGGGTTTAGTTTGATGTGAATTCGGTTAAGCTGATGACTTGGACGTTTCGAGAGCTATGTATATGTTGTTTGGTTGTTTGATTTTTTTTGCTGATAGTCGGGTCTAGCGCTTTGATTTCGACTCTATGTCGATTGGATGTGAACCTGATGCTTTATGGTCTGATCTCCTGTAAATGAAATAGTGCCCAATGGCGAACGTCATGCTATCACAATGGATCATGTCATCAGGATGGATGTGAGGGAATGAGGAATTCTATGGTTGCTTTATCGTGTGAGGTGACGATGAACTGGAACACGTATGTATTACGTGTTGAGGCCACAAAAATATTTGTTCACACACATCTACACACACACACCCATTGGGGGAAGTCCCTGTTTGAGCTCCTCTCATGGCTGATACCCATGACCATTCATTCGTGGCTCGCAGAATAAGATAAAGTTTTTTTTCCATACTTTGAATCATCCTCAAATATTCTTACATCTCTCTTGAGACGATTACTATTAATGCATGGCTACTCACAATTGCGACATCTGTTTCGTTTGTGTCAGGACTTTGTCACGACCCAAGTACTATGGATTCCGGATCTTGTCACTGGTGATAAATCCTGGCTGGACAGATTTCACCCTCCGTCCCACCCTACCCAAGCATTGATTGCCTATGCCCAGAAACAAGTAGTAGCAGAGGTTAGGGAGAGGTCGATCCGCCTTGGGTTTCATGCCCGTCCTTTGATTGAGCACCTTTCCTTCAATGATTGGGGCGAACTCATTTACCTCTACCGACACAGAAGGGGAGAGTTTATTGAAAATCTCAATAAAATGGCAAGGGCGACCATGGTAGTGAAGGAGTAGATAGCGAAGGAGGATAAAACGATTGAGGCGACCACTATGCAGGCAGTGACCAAGTTTATTAAAGTCTGGTCCGCTGACTCGCAGTTTCATAAGGATAAGGAAGTCCGTAGGATCATAATTGAGGATGAGGAGGCGTTGGAAGATAACGAGGATAAATTGACGGTGGAGGAAAAGGAGTACTTGAGGAAGAAGGAAGCGGAAGTGGTGAGAGTCAAGGCCTCACTGGAACTAACAAAGAAGAAGACGTATACAGATGTCAGAAGGAACGCCTTCCTTCCTTTGGCTTCGCTCATATGGGTCGAAACCATGTCGACTGCCTTGAATGGCGAGATCAGGACCCTGGATACCTTAAACTTCCATGCTCCAATTGATCAAAGAGGTTATCGTTTGTTAGCTTCACTGACTCAAGATGAGATCGTAGGTGCGTATGATAGAGCGTTTGAGATGAATACCACCACCCCTGATGTCAAGTTTCCTCTCAGAGGAGATGGTGTTTTTCTCCCGCCGATGAGCATGATGAACACAAATAAGTGTAGTCGCCCACGTCCCAACGTGATGATCAAGGGTAACAAAGCACCGCAGAATCCATCAGCTCTTGCGGAGCTGAAAAGGATTTGGAACGTAGGGCGGCCTTACTTGAAGTGTAGATGTACATTGGAGGGCAGCGAGGATTGTTGGACCGGACCGGCATTGTTCGACCATCTTGTCTGGTTCCTTCTCTACCATCTGGATGTCCTCTATCCAGATGCGCCCACACCAAAGGCGAAGATAACATCGCTGATTAAGTGCCTTTCCACGTGCTGGAAGCCGCTCATGCTCACGTCGGTCTCCTTCGGTTGTGTGAGGGAGATATTGATGGTCCTGGCCAGGAAGATCATCGCTGATCCTTCCCTGATAACGGAATCAGTCCTCAATGGGGTGGCTGGTGCCGATCGGAACGCTTTCAAGGAGTGTGCTAAAATTTTCCTTATGGCCAAGTACGTAAAAAAGAGGGCGAGAGCGGTAGAAGGGTCTTCCTCTGGTATGAAGAAAACCAGGCTAGAGGGGCAGGAGACGATGGATAGGTTTGTGAATTCCATCCCCCCTTCCAACCCCGTGAATAGTTTCGATGATTCTACCCCCCCTGCTTCGACTATCACCACGGTCACCGGGATGAGAGTCAGCCTGCCCTCTGGACTTAATGCTGGGAACGGCAAGAACCGGAACAACGTTCAACGGTCAATTTTCTCAAATTGAGGATGCGGCGGATCGCTGTGTGCAGGTACGGAAGGGCGTTCTGGAGGTTTGACCCTCTGGTAGGATCAGATGGGAGAAGCAATCTGACGAAGGAAAAACACCTACCAGATTTGTCCATTTCCATTATGTTGGGAGGATTATGGATGGCATCAAAGTCGCAAGGATTTTTTAGTCTGTCCTTTCGAAATTTGTGAGTGCATCCGTACTAACGGTATTCTTAACTATTCTGTTCGGGTGGAAATATGACGACTCTATCAAGACGCACGTATATAAGCCAACTGCGGTTTTTAAATGCTTTGACCTTAATAGTTGGTACGAGAGATTGTCTGAGGAAGGAGTTTGTCCCTGTACTAAGATTATGCACATGCACCCGTTCTTGAACAACGAGACACCGAGTATGGCTCAACCATGCCCGATGGCATCAACGCACGTACTCACGTTAGATCCAAAAATAGCGAAAAACCCGGAGCTAATAAAAGTGTTCGCGAAGGGATTGAATCACATCCCCCTTAGGCAGGCAAAGAAAAAGGAGGCACTGGATGTTCTTATGAAGGCTTGGTCGGACACTATTCTCGTCATCAAAAATGTTGAATTTGTATCGGATGCCCTGGTTAAACATATGATCAGCATGGTGAGTACTGTGTTAAACATTGAACTTAGCAAGGGACTCAGGAGGTGCTCCGTGACATACCCATCCTTCCAGTTCTGTAGTGATCTTAAGCATCTAACTGAATCTCTCTACATAACCAGAACTGATAAGGCCGCAAACACACCATTTTTCGTTTGCAAACACCTCATTCGTGCCCTAGCTCTGGACAAACTTTCAAGCGAATATTTTGAGATTTCTGATCTATCACCAGAACAGGTGCTCGACGAGGCCAGTAATTCACTAAGAGAAGCATTCCCACAGGTGAGAATGGATTTCCGAAGTCTGCCATATCTCATGGCAAATTTTAAACAGCATAAAATAACCTTTAGATGGTTAACGAATGCCTCTGACTCCTTTCTGACCAGTATGTCATCCCTGATTGATATGGCATTGACAACACTTAAAGATAGGGTTATGCAACATTGCAGGGAATGTACAGAACCTACGACGATCTTTCTACACACTATACAATGAAGACTACAAACAAACCTAATGACAATTAAGTAAACTCTAAACATGCATACAACAGAGCAAGCCCACTCGTCCCTAGAACTGGCCGACACTACGACTGCCACCGCGGCCCGCCGATCGAGGACCATGAGTGACCGATCGTGCCGAAGAAGCCGCTCTCCTCTCTCTCTCTCTCTCTCTCTCTCCGCCTCGCCACGTCAATAGACTCCTCCTCAGTGTCTGCGTCAACGTCTCCCGTAGTGTCTGCAAGACTCGCCAGTGCTGAAGCCTCTCTCAACGCCGCAATCTCTGCCTCGTGGGCTGTTATACGAGCCCCTATCTCCGCCAATGACTCATGACGTCTCTCCCCCACGCGCATAGGCAAAGCCTCCTCGCCAGAGGTGTATGCCCCGCTTTGCACTCCCTCTGGGGCGGTTGGTATGCGGAGATCTCGCATCCTCCTCGGAAGTCCCACTCCCAAAATGCAACACGTGGTGACTATACAGGGTCGGCCACCACTGCCCCCGCTATCACCCTCGGCCCGTCCTCCCTCCTCTCCCTCTCTCTCTGCCATGGCTCTCTCCTGTGCCTCTCTCTCTACCCTCTGTCTCTCCTCTTGGCGTCGTGCCTCAGCTCCAATAACCTCTCTCCTAAGCTTCCCATCCACTCTTCGCACACTCGACCAAGGACGGTGGTCAGACTGCGGGATATCCTGCCGTGAAGGTGCCAACGAGGCAGGCAAGTGTCCTCTCCCAACAACACTCCCTGGTGTCGAATGCCGCGCAACTGTCTGTGCGCTGGGCGTGGCCGAGACTGAACGTCCCGACCTCTCCTCCTCGTGTCCAGCTACCACCTGCGTGTCCGAGACTGAACGTCCCGACCTCTCCTCCTCGTGTCCCGCCCTCTCCTCCTCGTCTCCAGCTACGACCTGCGTGTCCGAGACTGAACGTCCCGCCCTCTCCTTCTCCTAGTGTCCCATCGCGTCCTCCTCCTGTCTCGCCCTCTCCTTCTCTTGTCCAGGTAACACCTGCTCTACCTCCGCACCTGCAGGTGCCATAAGTCCCAGTACAACGTCACGCACAACATCCGACTCCGAGTCCATCGTGCCTGAACCTCCTGCCTCTGAGGTAAGATGAGTCTGGGAGGGAGGCGACCCGCATTATACAGGAGGCGCTGACACACATGGAACATCAGCATGTCCCGTAACGGTCGGTAATGGCGAGAGAGTGGCATGGTGTGTCGTAGCAGTAGGCGATGAAGACACGAGTGGATCATCAGCACGGCCCCCACCTGAAGGCTGCAGGGCAGCATCCGGTCCAATCAAACCCTCCGCACTGTCGTCAACGCCACCTGCACCAATGGTCTCCAACCGTCTCCTGCGCTCCGCCTCTGCCATAAAAGCCACCCTCCCCGCCCACTGCATCTGAGACAAACGACTCTCCTCCTCGGCGTCAATGCGCGCGTCACGCTCTGCCTCGGTCTCCTCCCTTGGCGTGTCACGGGGACAGTAGTCCGCCATGTCACCCACTCGAACGTGCTGACATCTGCCAATGCCGAAGCCAGACATGCCCTCCACACCCACCATGAAGTCCCTCGTTCGCAAGTCCGAAGGCATGTCCTGTGATGTGTGTGTGTGAATAGGAGTGCGCTGCTCAGACTGCTCACCCTCCACCGTGTCGCACTGTATCTCCTCGAGGTGCTGCAAACAACCGGTCTCTATCTGCGGGGCTGTGCTGTCACGACCAACTAGCCTCTCCGACCATCTACGAGGCTGAGCGTCTCTCCCCACCTCAGGCGCCAGCGAATGACATGGACGCAACAAAGGCTCGGCATCCTCCACTGCCTGCTCATCGTCGGTGCTGTCAACACCGAACACCCTCCTCGGCTGTGTGGCACCTCTGGTCATGCTCGTGCCCACGCCACGTCCGGTGCCATGATGTGTGTCAGATGTACCGCGCGGAGGGTCGTGGTATGAGGTCGTGCTGTGCTGCTATGTCCTCCCTGTGCAAAGTAGACTCTCTCTAGCGTCTTGTCTGCACGACATGCGATCTCCTCGAGGTCGGTCCAGTCCTCATCGCCATCAACGGCGTCGTCGCCCGCAGGTCGAGCCGTGTCATCCACAACCTCCTCCTCCGGCACCTGTGCCTCATACGGGAGGAGAACCGCGACTCTCGCACCAAACACCTCTGACACTGGACGAGGCCGACGACTACCTAGCTGCTGTTATCGGCGTCTTGTCGACGCCAACTCCTCCTCCATCACAGATGCGCGGGATCACGCTCCCCATACCAAGGGCGCGGGCTCGTCCTCACCCTCTACCTCATCCAGGGCGTCCAAGTGTCCCCACGGAAGAACATCTCAGAACACTCCAACAGTTTGAGATTGGTGGCAATCTCAACCAGCTGAGCGACCTTTGTGAACTCTAACCTGTTACGCCTAGCCGTGCACACGTGCTCATGTTCCGCCCAGTTCCTCTCTGCGGGAGAGGCCGACGTCCACATGTGCAGCACCTGCGTTGCAATCTCCTGAAGATCGGGGTATGCGCCTCCGTGCTCCTGCCACCAAGCAGCACACCTCGGTGTCTCGTCGTCCCCTCTGCATGCCTGCACCTCCGCGTCCCTCGTGGCAGGGTCGGTCGAAAGAGGACCCATACGTGCGTGAAACTGTCTCATCTGCTCACGCGTGCGCAAGTACCGAGCGCATGCCCGATCTCCCCCCGTCTGGGCAAGGAAGAAGTTGTCGCACTCTTGCACAACCTCCAAATCCTCCGCTGTCCTCACCCTCGCGTCGTAGTAATGACGCCTACGAGGATTGAGGAGATACGCCACGGCGTGCGCCGGCTCCAGCATATGCTGGTGACGGGCGAGGACATGTTCGATGCAATCATCGACTATCTCAGAGGGGATCCTCTCTCTGTCCTGCAAGCATCACGACTCATCCACCACACGTCGACTCCAAGAATAAATCAGGGACATAACAAGCCCTCCCCTATCCATCCACCTGAGCAACTGGTGGATCGGAGTCATCACCAGAATGCCATACTCCACATCCCGCCAAAACAATCTGTTGCGGATAGTCTGGCGCACCCACACCGCCTGGTCGACCAATCGAGACTCCCAGGGAATGCTGTCCCAAGCCTCATCGTGCAGCATCGACTCAAGCGCGTCTCTGCGCTCCTTTAGGCAAAGGAGCATCAAAAACACAGACGTGAATCTCGTCTCCACAGGCTGAACAAGGGATTTGCACTTGCTCTTCGACCTGAAAAGATGAAGAGCAGCGCCGTGCATCTTGATAAACCGCACCAAGGCCCTTCCACGAAGAATGGTCGAGGAAATGCAGTCTACCCGGCGGATCCCTATGTCTGACAATATCGAGTTGCAGACGTGGGTGGCGCATGGGAGCCACATGGTACGACGCAGCTCCGGGCAGCGTCCTTTGCAAGGAGCTTTGCGGCCGACGTGTAGTTGGACGCAGAGCCCGTGCAGATCGCCAACGAATGACTAGGAGGGAAGGACCTAAAAATGACCTTCCATCTCCTCAACACTATCTCCCCCGTCTCAGGAACGGAAGCATATTGACACACGGTGGCATAGAGAAGCGCGCCATGCTTGCCAGCGGCAAGGAAGTTAATGATGGGCCGCAAATCTTTGGACCTCCTGCCATCTGTCAAGATGGTGGCCCCAATTGCCTCGAACGATGCATTCACAGGAGCGAGCCTGGTAGCGACCTGATCGCGCTTCTCAATAACCCTACTCCCCCCAATCTCCTTGTGACTAGGATACACCATCCGTACTCCACGTGGCAACTCAGCCACCACCTTGCGGTGTCTCCTCCAAGAGCTTCTCAGGAAAGCACGGAACGGGATCCCCGCGTCATACACCCACTCCAAAAACGTGCTCCTCGTCTGCTGTTGAGCGTTGCCATCATACACCTCGTCGATGGTCGTTTGTCTACGTCTCTTGTGCCCCTGCGCAGGAATGTCATCGTCCACCTCATCGACGTGCATCTTCCCTCTCGCTCTCTCTCTCTCTGCCCAGCATCGTGAGATCCACCTCCCGTGCCACGCGCAGTCATCACGACCTCCTCCCCCCTCAAATGTGGGGGACTCGAACCACCCTCCCCTCCCACCTCCACAGTGCCTCGCATGGTATCGGCCTCTCGCCTCGCCTCCCGGTCCAAAAACGCCTCCACCTCGTTCACATCGTCCATCATATCGTCATCTTGGTGCGCACCGAGCCCTCCACCTAGCTGCCTCCTCTGCGTGCCCCTCCCCGACAAAGATCGTGCGTCAGCTATGCCCATCTCCTCCATATAACGTAGGATACCCTCCTCGTGACGTGGGTCAAACTTGTATCGCGTCTTGTTCCATATGTCCGCCAAAACGGACAACGGTGCCTGTGAGAGAGAGAGATAGAGAGAAGAGAGTGCGTGTGTGCGTGTGTGAGTGTGTGTGAGAGAGAGAGAGAGAGAGAGAGAGCCCTTTCCCAACTTTCTCCCTCTCACTATCCCGACTTCCCCCCGCCCTATCCCGACTTCCCCCCCTCCCGCTATCCGGACTTTCGCCCGCCCAATCCCGACTTCCCCCTAATCCCGACTTCCCCCCAATCCCGACTTCCCCCCAATCCCGACTTCCCCCCAATCCCGACTTCCCTCCTCCCCTCCAACGAAAAGAAAAAGAAAACGAAAATTAAAACAAGAAGAAA
>BFEA01000178.1:859547-876846 GCA_003427395.1 Chara braunii | reverse complement strand
CACACACACACACACACACACACAGACACACACACACACACACACTTCTCAAACTACTCTTATCTACCTGTAACACCTCTCTCTCTCTCTCTCTCTCTCTCTCTCTCTCTCTCTCTCTCCCCTCGATAAGTTCAACGACGATCTATTTTCTTTTCTTTTTCTTATTTTTTCTCTCTTAGCAATGGCCGGAAAGGCACTGTATTTTGAATTGATGTCCCAACCTCCCATTCTTTTCTTTTTCTTATTTTCTGTCTCTTAGCAATGGGCGGGAAGGCACAGGATTTTGAATTGAGGTCCCACCCTCCCACCCCTCTCCGCCAGGCCGGGTTCGTATCAGGAGCGGTTCAACGTTCTGGACCAGGCATTGGGCCAAACGGGCCTGGCGTTTGAAAGCGGAACTTTCTTGCAAATACGGGGTGGGGTGACATTTGTTCACCGCCTTATACCCGTTTTTTTTTAATCAGTTGCGAGCCATTCAGCCACATGGCATGGGTCAAAGCATGACATCACTTGGGGGGGGGTTGAGCATCCGTGAAGAAGGGCGAGGGCAGATAAAGAGGCCGGCGAAGAAGGGAGACGGGGGAGGGGAGGGGGGGAGAAGGGGGGAGGGATGTTCCACCTGATGACGGAAACACGACCCGTGACGACGTTGGCACCGAAGGAGAACTGTGAGTTTCAGACATCGATTCTTGGGGAAGTAATTCTTTACTTAATTTGTTTCTCTTTTTTTTGGGGACAAGTATTAAGCCGACGTATGAAATGAACAAAGTGAATAGGCACGAAACTCTGGAGAATGAAGCTGATTCCGAAGTTTACCTGAGCGTTCCTTCGTAAGCGGAGCCACAGTTTGCTTGCTGGACATCTATTGAAAGCAAAGGTAAGTCAAGTCAATGCAGAGACGGACAAAGAACTCAGGACTCAAAAACACTGAGCGACCAGAAAAGAGACACTGCCACACGTCCCATTATAAAACACCTCTGCTGGGCTAGAGGCAAGCAAATTATTGGGATAGTTCGTGGAATGGAGAAATCAAACCCCCTCTGGTGAGACAACACTGTCACATAACGCCCATAACATACTACAAATTATCTTATCGCCTCCAGCGTGGGCTTCGTATTGCTGCACTGCGGCAAGGCCTGACACGGCCCATTAACAAAAACGAAAAAAAGAGGACGACACAATCGTGAAGCAAATACGCTTTTGGGATATCCAGAGACGTACCTTCATCGTTGTAGTCGTCTCCTTGGTTCCTTTGCGGTCCTCCGAATGCTTGTATCCCTTGTCGTCGCAGATCATGTGGTCCTCCGTTTCGATGTGCTCCTCGCGAACATCCTTCTTTACCTCCATGCGTTGGTGCTTCGTGTACCCCCTGTGGTCCTCCCGCAACCCATCGCTCTGTTTGTATTGGTGCTCTGACTGCTGTGCTTCATCCTCAGTTCTGTGAACGAGGGAGGTGCTTTCATCGACGATCTTCACCTTACCTTTGTAATCCTGCTTGCGCACTCCCTTCTCAGTTCCTTTCAGCTTGATATCCTTCGTTAACTGCCCGGGTCTGACATATCCTCCGGAGCTGACATATTGGACCTCTCCATCCTCGCCTTCTTGCAGCTTGATGTCCTTCGTTAACTGCCCGGGTCGCACATACCCTCCGGAGCTCACATGATGCACCCCTCCCTCCTTTTCTTTCAGCTTGATGTCCTTCGTTAGTTGTCCGGGTCTGACATATCCTCCTGAGCCAACATATCGTACCCCTCCCTCCTCCTCTCCTTTGAACTTGATATCCTTCGTTAATTGCCCGGGTCTGACATATCCCCCGGAGCTGACATATTGGACATCTCCCTCCTCCCTTTCTTGCAGCTTGATGTCCTTCGTTAACTGCCCGGGTCGCACATACCCTCCGGAGCTGACATGCTGCACCCCTCCCTCCTCCCTTTCTTTCAGCTTGATGTCCTTCGTTAGTTGTCCGGGTCTGACATACCCTCCAGAGCCAACATATCGTACCCCTCCCTCCTCCTCTCCTTTGAACTTGATATCCTTCGTTAATTGCCCAGGTCTGACATATCCCCCGGTGCTGACATATTGGACCTCTGCCTCCTCCCTTTCTTGCAGCTTGATATCCTTTGTTAACTGCCCGGGTCGCACATACACTCCGGAGCTGACATGATGCACCCCTCCCTTCTCCCTTTCTTTCAACTTGATGTCCTTCGTTAGTTGTCCCGGTCTGACATACTCTCCGGAGCCAACATAACGTACCCCTCCGTCCTCCTCTCCTTTGAACTTGATATCCTTCGTTAACTGTCCGGGTCTGACAAATCCCCCCGAGCTGACATATTCGACCTCTCCCTCCTTCGTTTCTTGCAGCTTTATATCCTTTGTTAACTGCCCGGAGCTGACATACCCTCTTTCTCCAACTTTGCAAGATTGCTTGTCACTCGTCTCCTTCTTGCTCTTCTCGACAGTCTTCACCTGCTTGCGATGCTTGCGATCGTCCTCGCTCTCGGTGCTGCTGTCAACCGCCGGCCGCACGTGCTTTGCCTTTTTCTCCACCTTTACACTGGTCGTTTTCGCTTCGGTCTTCACATGCAGGTCGTCAGTATCATCTGAGACAGCACCTTCAGTCTTCTTCTGCTGCCGGCGAACTTCAGCCGTTGCCGTCTTCGACTGCACCTTCACCTCGTGACGACGCGATCTACGATGACGCCTGTCAGAGGCCCTGTCAGAAGAAGACTCAGAGGAAGACCCAGAGGAAGACTCAGACGAAGACTCAGACGAATCCGAGCTGGAGTCCCGCCGACGATCAGCAACGCGCTGCCGACCGTGCTCGTGCTCATGGCGATGATGCTTTTCGACTACCTCTGACTTCTTCTTGCCCTTCTCCTTCCTCAAGACATCCTGCATACGCAACCTCCATTCCTCATCCCCCGAGTCATCGGAAGTAGAAGACGAAGACGAACTCGAGGTAGAAGACGATAGCAAGAGCTTCTCAGTGCAAGTGCGAGTACTGCTGCGCTGCACTGCTGATAACTTGAATGCTTCAGCAATCAATCCCGATTGGGGTCTGCAGGGCAGGAAGGACTCCATTTTCGACACGAGGCTCCTCACGTGCCTCTCGCACTTGAGTCGAGCGAGATCAAAAATGCGTATGGCGAGAAGCAAACGTGCTCGAGGCGCCGTGCCGACGCTGAGACCTTCCTCCACTATCCTCGCCAGAGTGTCCCACTGTTTACTATTCGAGAAGAGACGAAGCCTGGCGAAAGCCCACACCTTCTGCTCAATGAAATCTTTAGCAATCGCTGAACCCGAGTCCCACGCTCCTCCAGAAGACACGTACAGAGAGCGATGCCTGTCGCACGGAGGACACCTCTCATGATCCCACGACATTCGCCACCCTTTAACGGAAACCATCAGCGGATACACGTAGACGTGCGTGTCGAAAACGACAGCGGGTTCAAACTCCCAGTTGCCAAGTTTCTTAAATTTCTCGTTGAACCAGGCAGGAGCAATTTCCGCGTCCTTGCCTGTGATAAATACGATGATGCTCTTGCCCGCAGAACACCATTCTGTATCGCCATCGACGGCGAAGTCCTCTTTGTCGAGCTGAAGATCGACGGTGGAGCTGGACACAACCACTTGATACTCCAGCTGGAGAAGCTTGAGAAGCTGCCGGACTTGTCGCCGACGGAACATTTCCAATTTCTGGAGGATGATTCTTCCGGAACGACTGATATGACGGCTCTTGATGGAGACGGTGCCTGACAGCGCCTCAGTCCAGCCCGGGGTACCCTTGAGAAGAAGCATCTCTCTCACCATCTCCCACCGTTGATTGAAAGCCCATTTCAGAATCGTTTCCGGGACATGCCAGTGGTCGCCGATAGCCTCGGCTTCTTCTTTGCGGAGAGAAAGAACTGTTTCCAAGACGGCGCGTCCACCCTCGGCTTTAGCTTCATGCAGCCTCGAGACGAGCTTCTCATAAGCCTTCCTCGATCCTGCACCGGCGCTTATAGCACTCTCCTTCCTGGCATCCTCGCACCTCGTTACCTCCCAGCCCCACAACCTTTCCCTCACGCCACCGAAGTCGTTGTTCGTCATTGCGTCGACAGACTTCGATCGCAAATACTCGGCGGCTTCCAAGCCCATTGGCCCGACGGCTTGGTAAATCTCGCAGAGAATGTCGTTCTGCCTCTCGCGGGGGCACTTGTCCGGCCCGCGAAGGAGCAATTTGCCAAGCTGAAACATGCACTCGCCTCCAAGCAATTTCAGGCCGTTCAACACGCTCCATTCTTCCTCCGAGATGCGCTCGGCAGCGTCCCCTCCCTTCTTCAGCCCACCGACCAATTGGGTTGCCACCGGCACACTCCCTTTCCCCGCAAGTTCTTCCAACGACTTCATCAACGACTGGAGGCGCTGCGGGTAGCGGGTCGTTCTGGCTTCCTCGACCAATGAGAGACCTACCTCCATGGCTCGGACACCTCCCAGAACCACCAACTTCCCCATCAAGTGCATCTCCCACATTGCTTGATCTGTCCACCTGCAGTACGATTCGCTTCTCTCTTTCACCCTCACATGTCTCCCGCCAGCCGCAGCTGCGCGCCAGCCGACAGTCCACCAAAAGTAATCGATCATCGTGTCGGCAACCTTGAGGCCGACTGGTCCGGCTTCCTGTATCATCTCGGCAACCACCTTCCTCTCCAATTCCCCCAACCTCCTCCATGATCCCTTCACGCTTACCTCCATCTCGCACCTCTTGCTCGCCAGCAACTCCACCAGTCTTTGTCCCGCCTTCACGGCCTTCGTCCCGCCCGACACGTAGAGTTCATTCAGTAGCCCGCGCTGCGTCCATTTGCACACTGCCTTCCCCGCGAGGTGACTCTGACGACCTGCTGCAGAAGCGCCTGACCGTGCCTGACACAGAGCCAAAGCATTGCTGGCCCGATGTTTGCCGCCGGCGACCAAACTGCCTGTTTGCTTCATTGCCCACAAGGCATAGCATAAGCCGATGACATCCTCCGACACTTTCCCTGGAGCAAGCCCCGCAACGGCGTTGTGCAGCGGACCCTTCCTCCCCTCCACCATCTGGTGCAACATTTCATTCCCGCCTTCCTCCGATCCTGCGAACGACAGCGCACCGCGATTCAGCCGGTCGGTTAACAACCACAACAGGCGACGACAAACGAACGTACAATAAGCACCCATTAGAATAAATGGAAATCGGACATACCTTGCGCCACCTGAACGTTCCTTCTGACTCTCGTGCACTGATGCTCTCGACGTCACCTACCGGGCGTAGCTAAAGACGCGATCCCCACCCATCATTCATTGATTACACTAGCTTACGGAAAATAGACGTTGGTTGAGGTAATACCATTCCTTTCTTTGCTCGATTATGTAATCGAGTCGCAAGATGAACGATGGGTCATAACTAATTCTGATGTCGTCGACGTAGGATAGGATTAAGGTTCACAGAGAGAAAAACAACGAATCGACAGTCAGTCGTTTACATATCCGTCGATAGGGATTCTAAGAAGGCTTGCCTCACAAAGTACGATAGGGATGACAGAACACCATCGCATAGCATGCAGTCAGTTTTTAGCATGTTTGCTTTCTAAGGAGCCGAAACACTGCGTGGAAAAGCGCAAACATTCACATAAAAAATCCGAGGAGCCAAGGGGCGAACAGTGGGACGTTGACACGCCGGCACATTCCTGAAATCCGATCGCTCCGCTGCACTGCCTGGCAAACAACAGTAATGTCAACGAAGATTTCAAGGTGGATCGTTCCACTCCACTGCCCGTACAGATATCATATCGGTCAGCGCCAGCGATGATAAGTAGACTGTGAGAAGGCACTATTGCGAGGCCATGTCGGAGGAACGATCCCAACCATTCGCGCTCGTGTACGCCATGGACACATAACCGTTATTGTTCATTGCTTTTTTCGCGTTTTAAAACCACTGCCTCAAAGAATCGCAATGCCTCATTTCAAATTGCCACGCCCACAAAGTGACATGTGATTGGCCGTGCCAGGCGCAAGGCCGCCAAAGTGCCTTCTTCAATAGACTGAAGAAAAAACAAATGGAACTCGACTACATGTGACGAGGCTACATGCCTCGTTAACCAATGCGAGGACGACGAAAAATTCCGCTCCGTCAATAGAATTGCAAATGCGATTATTACCCCGATGATTATCCCGAATATCATTAAATAAGCACACAGTATTTTGAAATAAAACAAAACTCGAAGAAGAAGAAGAAAGCGAACGGGATCAAGCATATCAAATTCCGTGGATTCGCCATGGATGCCCCGGCGCGCGCAGAACAAGGAGGATAATTACGGGGGGACGGGGTGGGAAACAGTATTTTCTGTAGGTTCGCAAAAGTGCCATTCAGACAAGGAAGAGTCGGCAGAGATGTTACTAGCCGAAACTCACCCAGAAGAATCTCTTCCACTCGTTGCCGGACCTCTCCACCACACGCCTGCTCCAAACTCTGCAAAAGCCGAACTGCCAACTCAGACGCGCTTAATCTGGGAGCGGGAAGAGCTGCAGAAGTTTCCCACTCAAGAGCGCAATCATATTCGCGCCAAAAATCGGTATCTTCGGCAATGCGAGAACCCGCCAGCAGACCCCTATACCCAGCCACCTTGAAAAGTCGGGCATAAAGCATATTAACCTCCTTCCTCCGGAACCGACTGGCCGTTTGCGTCAAGGTCTCTCCAACCTGCTTACCACCCCACCACATTCAACGTTTTCCATACCCCCAAACACCAAAATATAAAGTCGCCAATGCATCAAGCAATCAGTGTGTCTGTGTGCATTCCTCTGAATACGACTTGCTCGATAGCTACGGAGAAGCCTTTTGTCCAATTACCACCCCACCACATTCAAACGTTTTTCATCCCCCCAATGCCAAAACATATAATCGCAAATGCATCAAGCAATCAGTGTGTCTGTGTGCGTTTATCTAGAGTCCCAAGTGCATCGATCTTTGACTTCATGGGGGACTTCAGGGGCTACGTCCACTATAGGGAGTCGGGGTGGGGGTGGGGGGGGAGGAGAAGGGATGGGAGGCGTGACTTGGATTCCATTGCCGACCGCTTACAATCATCCGGCCCGAACATCTTACGACCGCACGTTGAAGAACACTAAGCCCAAGCCCCGATGTCAACAACAGAAATAAAAACATGCTTGATTACCGTAGTAACTTACCATCTAACTGATGAATCAACTTTTACAGATATAAAAACATGCGTGATTACTTTTACAGCTGACCATCTAGCCTCCAACGGAGTCCATATGAACCTCATGAGAATCCAACAGGGTCCACAGACAAGCAAAGAAAACGCAATCCCATACAATCATCCGGCCCGAACATCTTACGACCGCAGTTGAAGAACACTAAACCCAAGCCCCGATGTCAATAACAGAAATAAAAACATGCTTGATTACCGTAGTAACTTACCATCTAACTGATGAATCAACTTTTACAGATATAAAAACACGCGTGATTACTTTTACAGCTGACCATGTAGCCTCCAACGGAGTCCATATGAACCTCATGACAATCCAACAGGGTCCACAGACAAGCAAAGGAAACGCAATCCCATTCCACTCACGTAAACAGTAGATGCAATAACAGAGTCAAGAGCAGATAAAAATATGCTTGATTACTGTCACAACTGACTTCGACAATGATGATGAGAAACAGCAACTTCAGACAGCAAGTGAGAGGTTAGAATGCAATGTACTTGTTGATTCATCAGTTTGATAGTCAAGTGGCGATGCAGAATCTCTGAAAGAAAAAACAAAAAAATAGATCCTGGTTAGCTTGGCACATTTCGAACGCATATTTTCACGGGACTCTCTGGAAGGTAGCTTGCCGCAATGGTGCCCGGATTTAGTCCGGAGTATGCCTGACGTGACAACCGCCTTAGACTCTCAAGGAAGCGTTTTAGATTCTCTGGCATTTTTTTTCAATTAGAATTCGGAGGACGCAGCATCCTTTTCACGTTAACCACTTCGATCGGGGAAAGAGAACAATACGAGCCCGATGTCTACACACGCAACTCACTACATCAATCGGATTCATTCAGGGGAGGGGATGAAGAAGAACGGAACGGCGTCGGCGTCGTTCTCTCTCTCTCTCNTCTCTCTCTCTCTCTCTCTCTCTCTCTCTCTCTCTCTCTCTCTCTCTCTCTCTCTCTCTCTCTCTCTATCTATCTATCTATCTATCTATCTCTCCGACCAACACCCCCACAACGGGCCCGGCGACGGTCAATCGATCAATCAATCAATTAATCATCCCACACAGGCATAAGGAGGACATCGACCTAGGGGAGCGGATGAAATAGAATATAACGGGATAAAGATGCAGTCCGGGGAGGAGAAAGATCGCATCCAGGCGCGGCAACAGGACGGAACGAAACATGTCCATCCCGACGCCTCCCTCCAATCACCTGCCCACCGTCGTCGGCCTCCAGACATCACCTCCCTCTCCCCATCATCTTGCTCCTCCCATCGTCGACCTCCAATGTTAGAGCCACGCGACGTGATTGGCGGGGACCAAGAGGGCGGTGGGATTGGGGGAAGATGGAACACGAAGGTTCGACAGGGGATGTAAAATGGAATAGAGATTGTATGCGGATGGTGTCGGGACGGACTGATTATCTATCTCCTTTATAGAGATTGATGCGGATGGTGTCGGGACAGAACAGAGTAGGGATGCGGACTGATTATCTATCTTCTTATGACCCGACGAGGACAGGGACGAGGCACGACGGCCGAAACTCTCTCTCTCTCTCTCTCTCTCTCTCTCTCTCTCTCTCTCTCTCTCTCTCTCTCTCTCTCTCTCTCTCTCTCTCTCTCTCTCTCTCTCGGGGAAACTCTAGCCTGAATAGAAAGCTAGTATATTTGAGAGGAGAACCACACTCAAAATGCGAGAAACAACCATTCGGGCCAATATCCGACATTAGACGATGATTCAAAAAAGAGAACATTGAAAGGAAGTAGCCAGACAACGCACAGAGTGGTGTAATGAGCACAGGTACGAGACACGCTGTAATCGGATCTCTACCAGTGACCCAAAAAAAACGAGAAGTCCGAGGTGGCAGTTGCAGGGCCGTCATAGCACCTTAAGGGCCTCGGAACCGCCAAAGCAATGCAGATCTCTTAAGAGCCTCTTCCTCTCGTCATGATGGAGGTCCCATCTTCCCGTCCAACCGGCGCTTCCTTTGCCTCCCGGCCATGGAAATGACAGTTCATCTACCTGGCACTCGGGCAGCGCCGCACAGCAATCTGCCGATGCCAACGTCAACAATAACCTCCTGCTGTGGTCGCAGGCAACCCCGTCTACCCATGATGGGGGAGAAGACACCCCAGGTGCCGCCGTGGCGTCGCGCGCCATGTTCGCTGCAAGACGCAAAGCACGCAACCCTCCCAAATCTGCAACCTTGTTGTGAATCCTCGTCCTCTCCTTGGAACTGCATGCCTTGCTCACAAACCCACCGCAACTGGGGACAACAAGACCGAGAGCGACGTCTACACATTCGGGACCGCCAAGAAGAAACAACTCCGACACTTTGGCGCGAGTTTTCGAGTCCAAGCATACCAATTTGCAATCGATCGCCTCTCCGCCATGGATATGGCCCCGCCAGGTGGCATACCCCGCGCAGTCATCCATCTCGCTCTGCCACACAATCCGCCTGATACAAGACGAGCAGCCGTCGCAGCCTATTACACGGATTGGAGAGTTACCTAGACCACCGACAGAAGTTCACTACATATAGATAGATCGCCAGACGTACCGGCGAGGGGCTTTTTGCCTGCCAACAAGGAGAGTCTCTCTGCCGAGTGGTGGGGCTCACTCGCAAAGAGGCTTGGATTCAGACCCTGAATCTGAAAGTGTTTTATGCACCGATGCAGAAAAGCAGATCTACCTCGGTACTCTGCACTTCTCCCCAAACAGGTCCAGATTCAAGCGACACTACATATAGATAGATCGCCAGCCGTGCCGGCGAAGGGCTTTTGCCTGCCAACAAGGAGAGTCTCTCTGCGGAGATGTGGGGCTCACTCGCAAAGAGGCTTGGATTCAGACCCTGAATCTGAAAGTGTTTTATGCACCACTCTGCACTTCTTCCCAAACAGGTCCAGATTCAAACGACTTTGCTAGTTGGATGACGCCTCTGGGCCTGAGTCCTAACTTACCGGGCCTTCCTGTTTCTGGGCGCCCGTCTGGAAACGATGGGCCGGGTCGCACCTTTCGGAAATCAGAGTCGAGAACGAAAAACGCGTGTCCTCTAATCAGGGCGTACTCGTACTACGGACCTGGCCGCAGTCGAGCACGAAACGAAAAACGCGTGACCTCTAATCCGGGCGTACTCGCACTATGGGCCTTGCCGTACTACTCACCAAACACGTTGTTGGTGAGGTAGGCATGGCCGCACTACCTCACCAATTCCCTTTTGTCAGAATGTAGTCCGAATTAGGGCCTCGCTACACTACTCTAGACTCTCGAAGTTTGGAGAGTGGGTCGTCGCCGCACAGATGGAGAAACTCTCTAAGCCCGATGGAGAGCTGTCAGAAGGCACGCTATAACGCCACTCTCGAAACGTCTACAGCAGCCCGCCTGCAAACACAAAGGGCCTCGCTGCACTACTCTAGACTCTCGAAATATTTCTAGAGTTCATCTAGCGTTGTCAGAGAGGCTAGACTCTCGAAATACCAACCTTCCCTGCACTTAGGGCCTCGCCACACCACTCTTGAAACCCGGTTTTCAAGAGTTGGAGCCGTCGCCACACAGCCACTTGAGAGTTGTGGCCCGAAAAATCTTTCGAGAGTTGTCAGAACCTCGTTTCCAGAGTAGCTCTCGAAACTCCTTAAGCGCGCAGCCTGCAGCTCCATGCTTTTCAAGTGTCCTCCCGAAGGCACTCGAAGGACTCCCGATTTTTGAGAGCTGTCGGGCCGTTATCCTGACGCCATTCGGAAAAAACAAAGCTGCACGACTGTCGTTTTCCATCGTTTGTCCAACACCATCACGCTTTCGAGAGTGCTGTGTGGCGAGGGGCCCGGAACTCTTGAAAACCCAACTCTTGAGAACGTCTGACAGCTCTTGAAAAATTTCCCCATTTCAAGAGTGGTGTAGCGAGGCCCTTACTCTATAAACTGTTACACTACATGAACTCTCCAAACCCTGCGCGTCATCCCACTCGACAGAAGAGCTGCAGCACTGCACTAAGGCACAAAGTCTGACCACCGGGACAGGAGGTCCACTCTCGAAAAACAAGCGGGTCGACAGCCAACTCCCGAGGACACTTGTGAATCCGTGTTTTGCAGGCGGGCGACTCGACGTTTCGAGAGTGGCCATGTAGCGTGCCCGCTGACAGCTCTCGATGGGGTTTCGAGAGTTTCCCGATCGAGAGCAAGTGCAGCGACGTCGCACTCTCGAAAATTCGAGAGTCTAGAGTAGTGTAGCGAGCCCCGAATTCACAAGTGTCCTCGGGAGTTCCCTGTGACGCCCAACCTCACGCCCAGCGCGACTTCCTGATCGGAGTGGGATGTGGGCCTGGAAGTGCGAAAAGAGGTGTGCCAAGGATTTTTGGGAAAGTGGGGGTGGAGTCTCAGGTCAGAACTGAGATCTCCTGTGGCAAGGTTCTAGGGGCACGGGTGCAATAAGGCTAAGGGCAAGTTCCTTCCGGTCTGTTGGCGTTTATGTCGAGCAGCATAAGGCAGATGGCATCCGCGGTGCATTCAGGGCCATCCGGTCCGTCTGTTTTGGGGGCGGCGGTTCGAGGAGGGGTCTGCCCCGGATGGCTGAGGTGCTGATGAGTCGGGCCTTTGGGGGCCGCCACGTGGCGTCTGTTGTCGTGCGTTTGGGTCAGGCCTCCTGTTTTCAGGGGCTCGTCGGTTGCCACGTTGCCGGCAGTTTCCGCAGGGCGTGCAGGGCCAGTACTCGGCGATGGAATTCCACGAGACAACTGTGAGCTGGTGATACGGAAGAAGGAGGCAGAAGGACGGAAGTTGGTGGCGATGACGACGAAACCGGGGGATATGAAGTAGTGCGAGTTATCCGAAGTGGGAAAATCGGGACACCTTGGATCGTTGGTGGTGGCACAGCGAAACTCCCTGGGGCACAATCGATTCTCGTTTAGGCAGGGGAATTTCGTGCGTCTCTGTCTGAGACACTCTCTCACCCAAGGGTCGAAATACTCCGGGTCCCACGACGAATCTGAGTCCCCTGAGTACGACATCTTGTCATCGCGGTGTGCTGGAATTCTTCCGCACGCATCTCACCAGTAAGGGGGATTTTCCGATGCAATATCGGAACTCTCTTCCGTCTAGGTGCATGGGGGAAGAATTATTCCCGTCTATCTGGTATCGAAGGTGCCAAGCTCGCCAATGGTTACGAAGCGGCGCGCGTGGACACGTGTAGGCTGCGCAAATCAGATCGCGCTCACACGCACCCCTGCGAGGTATTCGCTTATTTCTGGATAATCCACTACTCAATCATCTAATCACTCCGTGATCCAGTACGCAATCGTTCCTGAGCATGCAAGATGCAGTAAAAATAGCAAGGGAAACAATATTGATGACTACGCAAAATTCCTACTATGCTTATGAGTGTATCTCAACGACAAGCAAAACGACGAGCAAAGGCAAGGATCGGGCAAAATGACACGCAATCCGACATGACATTCATTCATCCATTCATTCGACCGAACACACAGCCAACAAAATCGAGATCAATCGCAAACGGGTGTGGGCGAAAAAAACAAACCAAGATTCCGCAATAAAAGAAAACGGGCGAATCGCCCTGAGCTGAGATCAAAATTTATATACAAAAGCAAAGAGGGAGGAAAGACAAAGGAAACAGCAAATCCACGTCCATCAACCTCAGCTCCCTCTTCCTCTCTCTCTCTCTCCGATGCGGACAGTCCGTCGTCGCGCACCAACCCACGAAGTCGTCACCCCGTTTAGTCCTCCCACACCCGTCAGGTTCGCCCGCGCCCACAGTCCGTCGTGGCCCTCGTTAACCCCACGAGTTTGGCACCAACTCGTCGGGTCGCCCGACTCCCACTTCAACTCACCTCTTACTTCGCTCGTGAGCCGACCCTCACTGATGTCGCTACCCCAAGCTTCCAACAGCTGGTTAAGAGAGCTATCTAATCTCGCAATCGGAATTTATAGCGTGCATGCATGCGCGAAGAACAAGGAATTACAAAGACTTAGAAGAAAGATCAGGAGAGGGAGCGCCTACGTTCTGCATGGTCAGATCGCGGTGTGGGGGACGTAGCCTCTCTTCACGCATCGATCCAAACATGCAGTCCGCGGGCTGGCTAGACACAGCAAGAGAAAGCGAGAGCGGGAAAGACGAAGCATAAGAAGAAAGGATACAGTTACAATGACGCCCACACAAAAATACAGTTACACACACGATTAAAGGCGCTGACTAATCAGAGTTCCATTGCAGCCAAACGGAGAAGCACGTAAGCAAAGAGCGCTGCGCGGCAAAGGAAAATCCTCATTGCAAAATTTCTAAACTCTTGTCTAATGCAGAAAAAATGAAAAACACAAATCCCGAAAAGAAAGTTTGAAATTCCGAGAGCCATAGTGGTTCGACAAGATTCGAAAAATAATTCAAAAAGAAATTTAAAAAAGAACGAAGCAAAATTTCCGCGCGGTGTCCGCGCCCAAAAAGTCCAAAACCGAAACAGAAGAAGCGATGTCAACCTTTATTAACTGCGTGCGCGGCGGCGCGCCACTCATACAGCCAATTAACCAATCGATCGGCCCGGGGCTCACCCGGGACCGAACCCAACCATCCGAAAAGACAACGAAAAAGGACGAAGAAGCGAGGACACTGATGCAATTTCCCTTCCATCCCAATCTCCCGTAATTGGCCCATCCTTCCCAGTTTAGGATCCCTCGTTGCTGCCGCACAGAAGATCGAGCGGAACAGAAATCGGTTCGTCACAGCGCGCCTACTGGCTTGTTTTTTCGAGAGTGGACCTCCTGTCCCGGCGGCTAGACCAGCCTAGCGTTGTTCTGTAGCGGAGCAGTACATGTCCTCTGTCATGGCTTCTGTCGAGTCTCACGACGCCCGGGGTTTCTAGAGTGCAGCTAGTGTAACAGGTTCTACAGTAAGTGCAGGGACACATTAGGGCCGTAATGAAACGAGAGAGTGAGGGCATACTCACACAAGGACCAGAAGACCCTAAATCCCAAAATTTGAGTAAGTTTTTGGGTCACTTTGGAGAGGCCCGCTACCCAAATGTCTCAAACGGTGACCCTTTTGTCAGCGGCCTGCGGGGCCACAGGAGGACCATTTCTGATTTTTTTTTATTTTTTTTTTGGGTTTAAGAGCCCTTGTGTAAGCCCTCCATTCCGATGGTGGTAAGAGAACCACCAGAATCGAGGTCTTATCTATCAGGCTGCTCCATCTATTGGTGGGGAGCGGCACCTGCTGGAAACCGGGTCCAGCGTCCCTCGAAAACAACATTCAAGACGAAACATCCGAGTCATTTATTCGTAGGCTGTACCTGTATCTTTTTCCCTCCGGGTTCCCCTTGTCCCATGGAGCTGCCAGTCTTCCCAATCCCGAATTAGGGCACCCATTCCTCATTTAGGCAGCCTTAATATGCAGCCCCCCATTGTACCTCGACACTTTCTATTGTTCCCAGAGGGCCTTCAGTCCCTGTGGACTCTCACTTCATCTTATCCTGCACTATCTTGCCAGATCCAAAAGAACCCATGGTTGGCCTGTGGTCCTATCTGCGCCTTCTGCCAACTGTCGTAGCCGAGGTATATTGAGAGGTAGCTTATCTGTGCATCTTTGCGCGTGTCTCCCTTAAACCCTGTAAACCTCAAAAACCCTATACCCTGCCGAGACTGTGTGTGCCAAATTACTGTACTGTATGTGTCCCTCCCCAAGCACTACGTTTGTGTCCCTCCGTATGGCCGTAGTGCCTCTGTCAGAGTTGTCACTCCGCCGTTGATGTCTTTCTTGTTATACTCTCCTACCGTTGCCAGTCAATCCGCCAGTCCCACTTGAATCATGCTGTAGTCGCCGGGGCGAGTGCCAGGATAGGAGCCGTTGTGCGGGGCGGGTGCAACAGGCCCAGCGAGGTCGGGGGAGGAAGGGGGGGCAACCGGGGCAACGGGGCAGGCGGCACAGGAGTAGGGAGCAGCACAAAGTTGGCGTCGGGTTTCCTTTGCCATTGGGGTTCCGTTGTCCCCCACGGTTTCCATTTAATGTCCAATTTGTTATCTAGTTCCGAGAACAGTTTGGCAGGGTCTTGCCAAGTATGCATGTACGAGTCTCGGATTATTTCCCTGGTAGGAGGGTCTTTTTCCTCCGAAAGATCACGCTTCATCGCCTTCCATGCTTCCTGGGTTTCGGACCTAATCAGGTCTTCCGCTGCTTGTTGCGCCTGCATCAGCCCAAATTGGTGGTCCTTTATCTCAAATGAGCATCTGGCTCTCCAAGCCAGAATTAGAAGGTGCAGCCTCGTGTACGAAAACAGGTTAGTTGCAAATGGTGACCAGTTATCCCGGACATTCCACAACATCTCATACCAGTCATATCGCTCTTTGCGGATGATTTAACCGTACTAATACGTGCCGACCTAGACAGCGTTCACGCCCTCACCCATGTTATCATCTTTGCGCATATCTCCCTTAAACCCTAACCTTAAAAACCCTATACCTTGCCGAGGCTGTGTGTGCCAAATTACTGTACTTTATGTGTCCCTCCCCAAGCACTACGTCTGTGTCCCTCTGTATGGTCGTAGTGCCTCTGTCAGAGTTGTCACTCCACCGTTGATCTCTTTCTTGTTATCCTCTCCTACCGTTGCCCACTTGAATCATGCTGCAGTCGTCGGGGCGAGTGCCAGAATAGGAGCCGGTGTGCGGGCCGGGTGCAACAGGCCCAGCGAGGCCGGGGGAGGAAGGGGGGGCGACCGGGGCAACGGGGCAGGCGGCACAGGGGTAGGGAGCAACACAAAGTTAATTTGTAGGTACGGAACCCGAAAGTCAGCGAAGGGTTTCCTTTGTCATTGGGGTTTCGTTGTCCTCCACGGTTTCCATTTAATGTCCAATTCGTTATCCAGTTCTGAGAATAGTTTGGCAGGGTCTTGCCAAGTATGCATGTACGAGTCTCGGATTATTTCCCTGGTAGGAGGGTCTTTTTCCTTCGAAAGATCACGCTTCATCGCCTTCCATGCTTCCAAGGTTTTAAACCTAATCAAGTCTTACGCTGCTTGTTGCAACTGCATCAGCCCAAATTGGTGGTCCTTTCTCTCAAATGAGTATCTGGCTCTCCAGGCCAGCATTAGAAGGTGCAGCCTCGTGTAAATATCGGTCTCCTGCTGCTTCGAAAGAATCGCCACCTGCTGGCTAACTGGTCACCATTTGCAACTAACCTCTTTTCGTACAAGAGGTTGCACCTTCTAATGCTCGTCTGGAGAGCCAGATGCTCATTTGAGAGAAAGGACCACCAATTTGGGCTGATGCAGGTGCAACAAGCAATGGAAGACCTAATTAGGTCCAAAACCCAAGAAGCATGGAAGGCGATGAAGCGTGATCTTTTGGAGGAAAAAGACCCTCCTACCAGGGAAATAATCTGAGACTCGTACATGCATACTTGGCAAGACCCATCCATCCGGCTCAGAGGATGATGTACAGGATCAACCCCCCGGGGGAATCTTGCGGGATCGGGTGAGACTGGTAACCGACGATACCACCTCGATGCATATGCCACCGGGAGTGATCATACTACCAATAACCCGACAAAAGGAAGGAGGTTAGTGGCTGCTAGGACTTAGACCCCCCCCCGATCGTTCCCAGCATCACCCCCTGGACCCAGATGGCCTCACAGTGGAGGGATGGAGGGGCCGCCGCTCTACAACAGTTATCTTAAAACGCCTTCAGTATTGGCGCAGGGAAACACAACTGGAAGGAGTCCAAGGGGTAGTGCTTCCACGCTCGTTGTCGTTTCCAGAAGGAATTATCCCGGTCATCGTACTCATGAGTCCAAAGGCTACAGTCCCGAAGACAATGACAACATACATGGTTCACTCGTCAACAAATAATGAACCTACCCGCAGACCGATTCAGAACTAATTTCGCCTGGACCAAAACTAGGGTGCTATGGTTCATTCAGATCCTGATGGAAGACAGCTTGCTGGAAGAACCTAGCCAGTGGGACGACCCACCTTTTGTTCTCCCGATAAAGATTGCAAACTGAAACGGTTGGGCCATACACACGTTTGTGACAAAAAAAAAAAAAAAAAAAAAAAAAAAAACACCACAA
>BFEA01000178.1:818842-833235 GCA_003427395.1 Chara braunii | reverse complement strand
AAAAAGTAAAAGAACGCGATCAAATAGCGAGGAAAAGAAAACGAAATACAAATGCAATTGGTACGTAACACGATAGTACAATGGTACTATAACGTGATCAATAATCACAATATGCGTGAGTTCACCACAGTGAAACCATAGTGAAAACGGCGCCGTAGTCTCGTAACCGAGCCACGACAGGGTCGAGACGAGGGTTATGGACCATGAGAGAAGATTAACAAATCATGGAATTTATAAAGAAGAGGTGAAATTGCGCCGAGAGAAAAAGATCATCGTCGGAGGGGCGAAGAATAAGAAGAGTGCCCACGTCTATATGCACGACAGGGTCGAAACTGGTCTTTGGCCGATCTTTTCTTCGTCCAACAAACAGGGGTTCCCTGTCACCAGTGTTGGAAGTGCCAAGAGAAGGTTTTTGATCGATTCTGAGCAGTCGTGGTCTTGGCCAAAAACTGTGTAGAGGTTGTGAGGACAACCCGTTGACGATGATCTCGTCGCCATGTTTGATAACCTCGTCCCAGTAACACAAAACTCTTTCTCTCCCACTCACCTCATGATCGTTGTAATTGCACCATGTGACCGCCTGCTCTCGAGCAACTCGAGGAATCGAATAACCCCGTTTCTGCTGTTACAATAGTCATTTCGAGAAAGGGGTTGCACAGGAGGCGGGTCTAATGGCTACGATAGACCTGCATAGCTTTCATCGTGGTTTTGATTGAACCAATAAATCAGACCTTCGTCGGACAACTTGTTTTCATCATCTCAGAACTATTTGTACCACATGCCCGGATTATCTCCAACCATCAAAAATTTAAGCAAGTGCGATTTTGAAATACCAGTAATATCGGACGCAACGCACGAGTCTACTATACTTATCCAATCTGCCGGTGTATCGAGGAAAATACATTTGGGAGGCTTTTTGTGGGATTGCTTTATGAGCTCGTAGAACTCGTTCATAGTATAAGCGTGTGTGTCTTTCAATTTCTTTGAGAAAACACTGAAAGTAGCGTCCACGACTGTATGGGTATGTCCCACCAGCATGAAACCTATTTCTACCTCTTGGAAAATTTTGAACTTAACCAAGAGTGCAGCTAGCGCACATATGCACTCGTTCTTGTTTTCCGGCCAACAATGATCTGTTTGAATGCGCAAAAACGGTGGCAGTGGCGTCCCGCTCCCTTGAATTCGACAAGGGTTCTCATGAGACAAGTGGTGACTGTAATTGAATCGTGTTTGAAATACGGAAACCACGTGTACACATAAATACTTGGGTCTCTACCATGTGCAATGACACCTATCAGATTCGTCTTCATCATCATCTCGTGCTTAAGTGCTTTCGAGTAGTTCGCTTGGCCAATATGGGGGATAGTCGTCTTTTTTTAATCCATGCCGTCAATATTGAGACACAAACGGTCGTTCGGGCGGACCAGGGAATTAGTCTTTGCCCGACTGTAGTCCAGTCTCTCTTCAACTTGCTGTCTTTGGTGAGCTTCCATCTCCTCATGTGTTCGTTGGTGAGTTCGAGGAAGAGAAACTTAGTGTATATGTTCTTTCAGTACATGACAGACGACACACTTTGTGAATGTGTTTGAGTGTGCAAGTAAAACGTGAAAAAAGTGTGTCTGCCACAATTTATAGAAGTTGGACTCAGACACGACTTCAAGGCCGACAACCACAAAGTCTGATTTAATGAACTCATAAATTGAACACTTTGTAAAAGCAGCAGGCAGTTGAAGTTTTAGTGTTTAAACGCCGTCTTGATGAGCCACCTCATTCGGCATGCTATCTGCGTGATTGTCTATGAATGTTTTCATGCTGGCAAGCATGGCGACCGTCTTATCTTTCGGTTTTTGTATACGCGTCAGTCCGTGCTCGCAACACACAAAGCCATTGTTCAATCATTTTTTGTAGCTATAAAACGTATTGCGAGAGACACTGAGAACATTGCAGTATGCCTTGACGCACATGTGACGTTCCAACTCTACAGGACGGACACGTTTCTGTCCACCTTCATTCAACGTGAAATCTTTAAGGCTTTTCATCCACCACTCTGCCCGCTGTTCAAGACTCTTACTGTAAAATCCTCGTCTAACCTTTCGGACTTCTTCCGACGACACGTTGTAACAACAACGAGCCTTGCAACATGCCATGCCGCGTACCATTAGCAGTTTCTTTTCGGACAGCATGTCTTTCGCTCTTTTGCACTGCTCTACCTTCCTAGCATTCCTATTCGCCATGCCATACGGTCTTCTCTCCCCCAGCAGAGGTGCATGCAAAATTTGTAGTATTACCATTTGTTCTTTATCGGTTTTGCCAGACGCTTCAGACCCAGACTGACTCTCAACATGAATGGCATCACGAGATTGCACTTGCGTTGGACTTGTCCGCGCAGTGGACAACTCCTCTTAAGAATAGTCGGTGTCAACCAACTTTGTACCGCTGTGGCTAGGTTGTTGTAACGACTCACTGGAAGAGGAT
Organism: Chara braunii; assembly: GCA_003427395.1. Lineage (NCBI taxonomy): Eukaryota > Viridiplantae > Streptophyta > Charophyceae > Charales > Characeae > Chara > Chara braunii. The sequence continues at coordinate 830,760 of BFEA01000178.1, read as the reverse complement.
TATTGCCCGGACGAGTAATCAGTGTCCACCAAGTTCTCGGATCCGGTGTCAGAGGTTATTAACGAGGTAGCCATCGACACACAGCAGTTGTTCGCGAAAATTGCGGGGCGCTCCTCGCCATAAACGTGGAACTCGTTTCGGGAGGCAGATGGCTCTTCACCCTTGGACGATGTGGCCAAAGCCCTACGCAAATGGATGCAACCCCCGAAACTCTCACGACAAGCACGACTACGTTTTCTGGTAAACGCAGCAGTGATTTGTTGGAACGGCGAACTGTCGCAAGAGCTCGTCGGGGACAACTGCAGGTCTTCCAGCCGGTGGCCTGTTCGGCGTCCATAGCCAGGTTCATGAGGTCGTTCCTTGAACCGTCCTTTCCGCCTTCATGTAGCCGTCGGTGCCGCGGACGATTTTCACGCTCGTGTAGTCTCCAGACCCTGCAAAATACCGGAGCAAAGTGTAAGCCCGAACACTAAGAACATGTGTCTTTCAACCCCCCTCCCCCCTTTCCCTAAATTCGCGATGCTGCAAGAGAAAGGCGCGAAAACGCAACGGGGTGGCACGAACGATTTGACAAAAAGCGAACTGCGAAGTGTGCCGACATCCAAACTTGCCAGAGATTCGAATCCTTCGACTGTGTTGATTTTTTGTGCCAAAGGGCATCTTAATATTTCTTGCCTCAACTTCGTCGACAAGAATCGTGTCGATAGAAAAAAGGGATCACCTTCCACCTTGTGCTTTTTATGATTTTATGAGTTGGACGTTAAAGTCCGTAGCAGCTGCCAAAGTCAAACCCCTTGACTTGTTGACAGGCCTCCAATGATGGAACCTAGCTGCTACAAAGAGCCTTGGCCCACCTACCACACATCACCGCAGGTTGATGAAGAGGGTAGGTCCCGCAACCGCCTTAGCGATTGTCTAGCGTCGAGAGGTTAGTCCCTCAAGGCGCGTGTCAGCCGACATTTGAGTGTCAAACGGGACCCTCAAAACCATCGAGGACCACGGGCGTATGGGCAGTACACAGTACACCATTACCACGACTTCTTGCGCATTCATGCATGGCTAGTCGTTATGAGGAAGGTTGCATTCGCGCGACATTTGTACGTCGGCTAGCGTTGGACGGCCAAAGGATTTCCCTGACATTTGGTTATGGGTCTGACACCGTATGGACTACGCAAGTCTCGGTTTTGATAGTATCTCGATTCTATGAATTTTAGGCGCTGTGTCACATGTGGCAAGATTGACGCGTTCTAGCAGCTTCCCCCCCCCCCCCCCGTAGCACAGTGCGCAAATCCGCGCACGGATCCGATAGTGACGTGGGGTGGCGCTGCAAGCCTCGGCACTCCACGCGGCTTCGAAACTCGTGTTGTTCCCAGGCGAGGCACACGAACGACCACAACAGTACCTCAGATGGTTACAGGTCGACGGGTTTGTGGCAGAAGAGATAGATTAAGGCCGAGATTACCATCACCGACAATTTCGTTTAGTTCGTTGCGGAAATGAAAATTATGGTTCCATGTCTCACAAGTGATCCCCCACAAACTCCGATTAACTCCAGCGACAAGGCGAGGTTGTGTGCTGAAAATGCCTCTCATGCATCCCCCAGGAACCCCCATTCGGCAAATCGACAATGCACACACGTGCGCTGACAATGTCTACTTCCGCAGTCTTCGGTACAGTCGTGCGTCAACCGCGACAAATAAATGGCGGATCTCCCGAATGGCCACAACAAGCACGATCCTCGAAGTTCGCCGGGATCCGAACTTGTCAGCGATCTGTGTCCCGGGATCGCGAACAGTGCACTGTCAGGAGGCCATTCAACAATCATGCGCGATTATAAAAGAACAAAGTTATAGATTCCTTCAACAACCCCCACAGAACCCAATTCAGTCACCCCCTAAACGACATGCTAGGCCGTGGTTCTCCCCTGGGAGCAAGATCCGGGTCATTTCCCACTTTCAGACGCACACCTCAGAGGTCTAAGGAAAACATGTCTGTGGGGCCCCTAATCAGACACACACCAGACGCGACGGTCGTTTTCTTATTTTGTTGCAGTCGCCAGCAACGACCGTCAAACCGTGATGTTGCCTGAATGTGTTCTCATGAAGTGACGTCGCCAGGAAAAACGGGGCAACCGTCGGTGACTGGGGCTCGCCGGGTTCAGAGCGAAAAATTGTCGTGGCTCATGTGAAATGGGATGTTGGCAATGACAACCACATTTAATTTTGCAAAATTAGGGTCTTGCGTGGCGATGAATTCGGCGTCACGAATTACTTTAAGTCTGCCCCGATCCGAACTTTATAAAATCGGGTATTGCGGCAATTGAGGCTAACTGCTTCTGCAAAAAGCGAGCAGTCGTGCCACTGGCGGACAGTTTCGCCGCCTGCACCTCCTGGCAGAGCAGTGGAACAGCGGGACTGCTGCGCTGAGCCGACAACCGTGGACGAGGAAGTCAGGATGCCGGCGAGCTTCGGTCGAGATGGGCGGAAGGACAGGATTGGTGGGCGGGGTTTAGAGTGGTCGAGGACGACCGATTTTTTTTTGCTTCGAGTCCCCAGCAACGACTGTTAGACCCTGATGTTGCAGGAATGTAATTTTTCCAAAGCGACGTCCCCACGGGGCAACCGTTGATGACTGGGGCTCACAGGGTTGAGGTGGAAAATCCACGAGGCTCGTCATAAACGTTGTTGGCAATCATAACACATTTGATGTTCTCGAATCGGGGTCTTCCGAGTCGATGGATTTGCCGGTACACATCACCTGAAGTCCACCGGGATCCGAGCTTTGTGAAACCATGGATCTCGGCAATTAAGGCTAACTGCAAGTCTGAAAAGTGAGCAGTCATGCCACTAGCGGGGAGGTTGCAACCCGCAAAACGTCCTAAACTGGAGTGGCAGGAAATCTTTAACCTGACCCAAGCACATGAAGTTCGGATGCTGGCGGACTAGCATGACTGCAAGCCATTCTTGTTGAATTGTGAAGGTCGAGGTCGTGAACATGAAGTGCGGATCCCAGCGGACTTGCGGTTGGGCCAAAGATTCGAAACACACACGGTACACAAACTGCTATGAGTCATTTGTGTACTGCGAGCGTTTCTAATCAGTGGCCGAACCGCAAGTCCGTCGGGATCCGCACTTCATGTTCATGGCTGCGACCTTTACAATTCAACATGAATGGCTTGCAGTCATGCTAGTCCGCTGGCATCCAAACTTCATATGCTTATGAGAAGGCACACGTGCAAGATCGGATCCCTGTGGACCACGAAAATCACCTCCAGGACAGTTGCTAGTGAAAAGGCACACGTATCTCGCTCGCGATCACACGTTTCACCGTGCTCGCTGCGCTTTTATTGCGACCCTGTGGTCAAGACTACACTGCGGGACACGCTTGAACGCACACATGGCACACCCGCGATCACACGTGCCGCAATAGACAAATGTTGAAGAGAAGTCAGACGTGTCACACTCGCGACCAGACGCTTGATCGAGGCGGATGCAAGAAGAAGGCGGAAATCGATGGCCCAGTTGCACATTCTGGTCGATGCGGAATGAGGTTCTCGCCGAGGTCTGCCAAGTGGACCACAGTGCACCCTTCGCGGCTGAAGGACCTTGTTCCAAATCGACGATATTTCAAGACAACGAAGACAGCTCAGGAAGCTGTGGTCGTTATCGTGCAATGTCGGTGACGCGGCACGAGGTTTTTGTCCAGCCGCGAATAGCGCCCTGCGGTCCACGTGGTAGACCACGGCGAGAACCTTGTTCCACATCGACCCCAGTGTGCAACTGGGCCATCGGTTTCTGCCTGGTGCTGACCTATAGCCAACGGCAACCTCGTTTTCCATCGACGTCACAACAGGACAATGAACGTAGCAATCGTTGCTCAAGTGTTGTCGAAGCAAACACCCTTACAAGGGTATTTGCTCATGTTTTTGCATTCGATACAGCATCAACACTAGTTACCGTGATAAGGATGGTCTAAAATATAAAATGAGAGTGTTTCGGCGCAGTATTGTGAGACGGCTTCCTCGCCCATTGAGGCCGAGGAGTATCCGTAAGAAAATTTGGTTAGTGCGCATGAGCATTACGGTGACACTCGCTCTGATGGTTAGAATTGGTAGTAATACCCTTCGACCGAAAAGGTCGAGGAGTCGGTTGGGTTGGTGCTGTGTCAGATAGATCTATGCCACACACGAAGACTTAACCGTAAGGACATTTAGTCAGAATAAAGTAATACATGACTGGCCGTATGACCGGAGCGGTTATTAGGTTGTGATCATCAGGGTTGAGGTAGCACCTGGATTGTTGGTGCATGCTCGAGCGATACCTCTGGTTTTACTCGTATGTCGCGAGTGAGGTTGAGGCACTCGGCTTTCCATATGTAGGGCGACATTTGCCTCTTGGGCGGTGACATCCTGACTGCTTGTCCGGTCTAAGCAACCGGTACCCAATCCCTTTCGAAGGGGAAACATCATCACGGATTCTGGTATCAACCGCACAGGCCTAAGACTCAGACTACTTGATGTGGTACCCGCCTATCTACCGGTGTCGGGCCTATAAGAATGCCAACTTTGTTTTCTTCTGCTCGATCTCGAGTACCCGACACATCTACCCCTACTAAGTGCGGTACCGGCTTACCCGCCACTTGTGTGTTTTCCCCGCCTCAATCCTTAATGACGCGGCTATGGCTAAGTACCCGCCCTTCGGACCTCTCGGTCAACTAGGTGCTCTTGCGGGCCACACACACACTCAAGCCGACAAGCACTCAAACAGGCAGGCAGACCGGTAAGCGTACACGCACACAGACTTAGAAAACGGGCTTGACCGAGTCCCACGACTCTATATGGATCTGAGCTGCTCCACTTCTATCTGAAGAAGGAGTTAGCTCAGTAGGTTCGGGTTGAGAATATCAAAGCACGGACTTAGGGATCGAGTCCGCCAGACCTTGAGGTACCTCCTTTTGACAAGGAGTAGCAATGTGGCCGCCCATTTTAGTCCCGACTTGAACTCGTGACCTTGAAATCGGGACCAGTTACGGTCAGGCCGCGTTGTGGCAGATGGCACAACGGGGTAAGTTTTGATTTCTTTTCGTTTTTATTTATTTATTTTATTTTTGTTATTAGTTAGATTCGTTTTTTTTTATTTTTCTTAGTTTTTCTTCTTTTTGCTCTCATGTTTGTTGATTCATAGATTCACTAGTAGTGAATCTGCCTCCGGAATCAAGGTAGATTCGGCAGAGTAGCTCGTGTTGGCAACAAAATGGCAGAGGTTGCGAACGACTAGATGCTTGGGGCTACGACGCGACGACGCGATACTCACTCACGAAGCTACGGGGGGCGGGATGCAGCGAGGAACGAGAGGGGCACATCGGGAAAACAAACAGGGAGAGCGGGGTGTAGCGCGAGGAAGGGAAGGCGGGCTTGATGCGCAGCGAGGAGCGGGAGGCAGAAGAGATGCACAGCAAGGAGCGGGAAGCAGAGGAGGAATGAGCGGGGAGGAAGTCGGGCGCATGGGATAGCGACGGAGGCCGCGTGAGAGAGGAGCGCTGACAGTCAAACAAGCGAGAAGAACAAGAAGCAGAAGCAGAAGCAGCAGCAGCAGCAGCAGCAGAAGAAGAAGAAGAAGAAGAAGAAGAAAAAGAAGAAGAAGAAGAAGAAGAAGAAGAAAAAGAAAAAGAAAAAGAAAAAAAAAAGAAGAAAAAGAAGAAGAAGAAGAAGGAGAAAAGAAAGAGGAAGTGAGCGCAGGGCGGATACGGGCTCGCGATTAGAGAAGGAGGCGAGCAAGAAGAAGAAAAAGAAGAAAAAAAAGAAGAAGAAGAAGAAGAAGAAGAAGAATAAGAAGAAGAAGAAGAAGAAGAGGAGAGGGAGAAGGAGGAAGATGAAGAAGGAAAAGGAGAAACGAGAGGGGGAGCTTAGGACGGAGGTGGTGAGTGCGGAGACTGCGAACGCAAACGAATGGAGAAGCAATAAGAAGATCAAGCAGAGTGAGAAGGGAAAGGAGAACCACGCAGAGATAGCACGATTTGGCAGAAAGTGTGTGCAGGAAGAAAAGCGCGCGGGGGTAGAAGTAGCACACAATAAAGAAGAGGAAGAAGAAGAAGAAGAAGAAGAAGAAGAAGAAGAAGAAGAAGAAGAAGAAGGAGGAGGAGAAGAGGAAGAGAAAGGGTGATGAGGGCTCCCTACCTCGCCTTTGCAATCGCCAATGGCGATGTTCCATGCATGGGATCTGGGATCTTGTACATGAGTTTTGACAGATTGTCTGTACAGACTTTGAGGGGGGATGATTCTAGTTCGCTCGTCTTCTTGCGGTGAGTGGCGCCTGATCACCGACGGCGGTCCGTTTGGCGTTCGTTGGCAGGTGATGGAGGCGGAGGTGTCGTCACCAACTCTCAACTTCGGCACCCTCATCCTGTAGGCTTCGGGGAGAGCGATTTCGACTTTGTTATGGTGTTGTCTTCGTGACCACATTCACAACGGCACGTTCCATTTTTATTGGAAGTGTTGTGATTAAGTAGGGAGGCCTTGCTCTCGTTGTCATCCGAGTGGAATCTTGAAGCAACGCGCCGGCCAACAGGTAAGTCTCCAACCCCCGACTATGTTCATGCTACTCCTATCGATGGACAAGCAAAAACGAGTGAGTCTACCACTAGCAATCGAATAAATCTAACGCTAAGTCATGGAAATATACACTACTACATGTGCAAATGTATGTGTATACGTGTGTGTGTGAACGTGTGTGTATGTGTATGGGTGAGAACATTTGTCTGTATGAAGGAGAGAGAGAGAGAGAGAGAGAGAGAGAGAGAGAGAGAGAGAGAGAGAGAGAGAGAGAGAGAGAGAGAGAGAGAGAGAGAGAGANAGAGAGAGAGAGAGAGAGAGAGAGAGAGAGAGAGAGAGAGAGAGAGAGAGAGAGAGAGAGAGAAAGAAAGAGAGAGAGAGAGAGAAAGAGAGAGAAGTCATCGCGGGAGAAAGTTGTAGGTGGCCGTGAGGGTAGATTGCTGGCAGCGTGAGGAAGGAAACGCTCGAGCATACAGAAAATAGGAAAGTGTGAGGGGGAGATGTGCGAGATAGTTGAGCGCCGCGAAGACGAACGCGAGGGAGAAATGCGCGAAGAGGCGAGGATAACGGAGGCGAAGAACAAGTAGATAGAGAAGGGGAGAAAGGGATAGGAAGCGAACAGTGTATGTTAGGAATATATATATATATATATATATATATATATATATATATATATATTTGACGATATATATATATATTATATGTGTGTGTATATAGTCAAATAATACATATACATACGTGTATATATACATGCAGGCTTACCAGCCCGTACGTACGGAGGTCCCCGGGTAGACCTCCATATGTACGGGCGTTCGGGGTCCCATACGGGGTCCGAACCCGACGGCGTTCGGCCCCCGCCAAAAATTATTTCGGGGCCTAAAAATATATATATTTTTTTTATTTTTCTTTTGTAAGTTCTTTATAATGTGGGGTACATGCCAATGAATGTTCAAGCTATTTGGCTAAGCCAAATAAGAATGAAAAATCGCCAAAGACGGTGGTGTTAGAACGTGCTTGCCCACATTTTTTTTCACTTTTTACTTTTTGCTTTCACTTTAGTTCGGGTTGTAAACATTTTTAGTATTTTTTGAAACTTTTTTAGCGTGTTTTGCATTATGCGAAGTACACATAAGTAAATTTTCAGGCCATTTAGCTATTTCAAAAAAAAATGAAAAATCGCCAAAGATGGCGGTGTTGAAAACGTGTTCGCGAACTCACTAAATTTAAATCGTTTTTTATTTTTTGTTACTTTTATTATTAGTATTTGTTTTTCGTATTTTATTTTTATTTTGAATCTGGCAAGGAATTTGGATGTAATGCTCAGGCAAATCTTGTTTAGTTTATGTTTCTTCATAACATGTCGTTTTTCAAAATTTTTTGATTTTTTTGATTTTTTTGATTTTTTTTTTGATTTTGTTTTTTTGGGGTTCGTGTTCGTCCCGAACGGCCGAACGCATCCCCAAAGGGTCCCATACGTTCGGGCGTTCGGGTTCGGGCATTCGGGTTCGGGCGTTCGGACCGTCTCGAACGCTGGTTACCCTGTATACATGTATATATATATATATATATGAATACATAGTCAAATGGAGCCGCCCTGCGCCATGCTGGATGGGGCGCATGGTGGTTCTTTGGGTGCAAGTGACATCTGTGCGTTCGGGAACGAGGTTGTGAGTGAGGCGGGAGACATACCTGGTGCTGGAAGCGTGCGACATTGGTCGATGTATGCTCGTACTTCGGGAAGCTGTTGTCGTCATTATGCGGCATTGTAGTATAGGGTAGATACGATCTGCTATCTGTAGTCTGGGCGTCGAGCGCCAGGCAGGATATCAACATTGGTTCTTCACTGATGATAATGACGAGACTTTACCAGAATTGTTAATTATGAGCTCTTGGTGCCCTCCTAATTCAGTGAAACTCGTGAGGCAATTCTGCTGACTAGTTCGAGGTCACGACTATCAGGTCTTGCGTATATGATGATGTTTGATTTCTAGAGTTCGCTATGGCTCAGTTTCCTTATATTCTGTTTGAATTTTGTTATTTCTTTTATTATTATTATTGATTGATTGGTATATTATTATTATTATTATTATTATTATTATTATTATTATTATTATTATTATTATTTTATTATTCATTTTTTACCGGTAGGCAGGCTCATTTTCCTTTACATTTCACATACATACAAATAGATGGAGATTCTCGCTGGCGCATAGCGCCCAATTCAAAGCTCGAAGATATGGAGACCAAGATACAGTTCAGATGCAAGCTCGCTTCGACAGACTATGGTGCATCAATACTCATACATCGTAGCTCTTGTCACTGTGTCCAACACCACTGCTCACTTCACTCTTCAACTCCAGATCACCACGAATACCCCACATACACGCTCTATACACCCATTCTCACAAAGACAGAACGACAGACACGAACGGACGAAAAACAGATAGATAGACAGAGGACACAGACAGATATACACAGACAAATACGGACAGACAGAACAGGCGAAGATTGGGACAAACAAACCAAGACAGACTGAATTTGACAAGCGAGACAGAGGGATGAACAACCGGACATACAAACGACAGCAGTCAGACTAAACAGAAACATCCAAACCTACGTTGCATAGAGTACACGTACGAGGGCTTCCCGTACGAAACATACAGGTTATTTTTGTACGGGATCTGTACGGGAACCTGTACGGGAACCTGTACGAGAACCTGTACGGGAACCTGTATGTCTTTCACGCCCACGTACGAAAAAGCAAAAAAAAAACAACAACACAAAACAAGCAACATTTGGTTGAGCATCATCTTCAGATTCTTAAAAGAATTTGAGAAACAAAAAAAAAAAAATACCGGATTAAAAAAAAAAAAAAAAAAAAAAAAAAACTCGTACGGGCCCCCTAGCGTACGAGTAGCGTACGACTGCAAGAGTACGAATCCGTACTCGTACGAGGGTGCGAACAAGTGGCAATGTAGATCCAAACCAATAGAAGGCGGACGGACAGATAGTCGGACAGACTCAGCGAACGAAACAAAAACAGACAGACAGTCAAAACAACGACAAACAAAATAAGACACACAGACGAGGGCGGGTACGAACGAAATAGGCTCAGATGACAGGCGCGCCATCAGACAAACAGACACCTACAGATAACAACAAACAGACAGATACAAACAGTATTAGACAAATAACGAAACTGACAGACAACGTAAACAAAAGCCTTAGGGAGAGGACTGACAAAACGAGCAGACATGCAGACATGACTGAAACAAAGATAGACACGGGCATACAGACACAATCGGACGGACGATCCGACGGACACAGTCGGACGCACGATCCCACAGACACAGTCGGACGAACGATCCGACAGACACAGTCGGACAAATGATCCAACCGACATTGCCAGATAATACGAACCATCAGACAAGGTGAAGCAATCAGGCATAGTCAAACAGACAGGCGAAACACAAATAAACTGATAGCCTGACACAGGCAACCGGACAAGACTGTTAGACACCAATAGACATGATGTCAGATAAGACATAGAGGGAGAGAAAGAGAAAAGAAGGAAGGAAGAAAAGACAGACGCGGACAAATGCAGGCAGGAAAACAGACAACAGGACACTGACCAACAAACATACAAGATAGACGTAAACACACCATTGCACACACAGTTTGGCACACGGTTAGAAACGCCATCAAACACACAATCAGAACACAGTCTAGCATGCAGTCAGATACGCGGTCAGACACGCAGACAACCACACAGACGGACAGAGGACAACACGGAAGGACAGACATAACACACTAACACAGACTAACAGGCAAACAAACAGACAAACACAAACAGACTGATGTACACTAAGGAAGACTATAGAGACAGAGACTTACCTGACGCCGACCCATAAGGTTCAACGTCTTCATATACTTCGGTTTTGCTGCGGACGTCAACGACTGCATTGTCCATTTCATAGATTGGTAGTAGTTGTGTGGCAGCTTGGGCACTAAGCACCAAGAAGGAGAAGGGCTCCAGGTACTTAGCTTCGTGACAGCGAAGGTATGCTCTTATTGACAATTGCATGCAATATTCTGGTTCTCCGTGATTGTAATAGCGGTGCAACTCTGTTTTTCTGGACAGTGTCGGACTTCCAGGCTTTCAATGTGGCCTTGCAAACCAGAATCTGTCAATTCGCTATTGCCCATTTTCCCTGCATTATTGTTAATATTGATATTATTATTATTGTTATTATTATTACCGTTATTATTATTATTATTATTATTATTAGTCTTATTATTAGTGTTAATAAAATAATACTACTAGCGTAATGGCCCCAACAAGCCTCGCACCCGCCCTGAATGAAGGTAGGCCTGAGTATCCACGAGAGGGGCCTATCTTAGCATCTTTCAATGCAGGTCTCAGATAGTGTTGCACGACGGTTTAGTTGAAGTGAGACCGGCACCTCACTTTGGGGATTCTTCCGGACTAAGCAAACCACGCACGTAGGGTCACTCCGGGCACCTGCAGCATAAGTCCGCAACCAGACATTGGGGCACCCTGGACACACACAGCATGAAGCCAGCGCAGCAAGAGGTGGACGCAGGCCGCTGGGAGTGCGCCATTGTCACCGCATCCGCATGCGGGCATTGAGCGATGTGGATCGCAGCAGGCGGCAGAACGCTGATAGGCTATGACCATGCATGCAGAGCTGCAACCATGCACCCACAGGGCTTGCAAACATATGCGCGGAACAGCAAGCATGCGCCTGCATGATCTGCAGGCAGGACGGCAGTCACATACATACACACATAATCTTAGAGACAAACATGCGGGACAAACGAGCGGGTTGCTATGCCCAGGGCGGTGTGGCGAAAGCAGAGAGGGAGAAGGAAGTGAAAATGGAGAAAGGTCTCCAACGGGTGATACGTCAATAAGACATCTTCACTCGCTTGTTCCCTAAAAAGGCTGATCAAAACATTTGACAAAAGTGTTAACTTCCCGATCTTATTTTTACTACCAGAGTTTCCAGGCCGAACATACAGAGGCCCCTAAGCTGACCCCCGAACGTTCGGGCGTTCGGGTCCCCGTACGGGGCCCGAACTCGAAGGGGTTCGGACCCTGCAAAAACTTATTTTGGTACCTAAGAATTATTATTTTTTTCTGATTTTTGTTTTGTGAGTTATCTGTTATGTAAGCTACCTGTCTCTCAATTTTGAAGTCATTCTTTGCAGCCAAACAATAATGAAAAATCGGCAAAGATGGTGGTGTCAAAACTTGCTTTCCCACTTACTAATTTATTTTTTTTCTCTTTTCACTTTTTGTTTTCCCTTTATTTCGGGGCCTGAAAAAACATATTATTTTTTCAAA
>BFEA01000178.1:805619-818612 GCA_003427395.1 Chara braunii | reverse complement strand
TTTTTTTTTGGTTCTTCGTTCGCCGAACGTCTGAACGCGTCGAGAGGGGGTCCCAAACGTTCGGGCGTTCGGGTTCGGGTGTTCGGCCCGTCCCGAACGCCGACAACCCTGATTACTACTATTCTTGTTATTATTTTCCATTACAATTATTATTATTACGATTATTATTACTGTTAATACTATAAATAATTACCATTATTATAGTTATCATTATCTTATTATCATTATTACTTCACTTATTATTATTATTATTATAATAATAATAATAATTATTATTATTATTATTATTATTATTATTATTTATTATTTTCGGTTATTTTACTGTTGCTATTTTTGAGACACCACGATTTGGGAGAGGATCGAAGAGTGAAGAGAGTATGGGGCATTGGAAGTGAGAGAGACGTTGTCACTGTGTGATGGTGCCTGCCTCCTCCATCCTTCCCCATCCTTGTCTTGGTTGATCATCTCTGAGTCCCCATCTCTTTGTCTATGATTGGCTGAATGATAAGTTTTCACTAAGATAATACTGACCTCTGCTAACTCTAAGTACCAGCGATCAGTTGCATAGACCATACATCTCCAAATGCAGGGCGATTGCGGGAACTCTTTCGGAGTTCAGGAGGAACTCTGGAGGCAGGGAACCATAAGGTACGCATCACCTATTCCTTTTTCCAATATACCCTTACAGGCTACTTATGTATGTGCTGACTTGACTAAGGGTTGACAATTAGGTACTCATGTGTGAGTTACCATACCACCGGCCAGATCGACTGTCGTCGTGGCAGGCAGAGATGTCTGGCACTAAATTATGAACTAACTTAGGTACTCATGTGTGAGTTACCTCACTATCTGCCAGATCGACTGTCGTCGTGATGGGCAGAGGTGTCTGGCACTAACTTATGAAGTAAATTAGGTACTTATGTGTGAGTTACCTCACTATCTGCCAGATCGACTGTCGTCGTGACAGGGCAGAGGTGTTTGACACTAACTTATGAACTAAATGAGGTACTAATGTGTGAGTTGCCTTACTGGATCAATTGTCATCGTGAAGGGGAGAAGAGTCTGACACTTAGAAATAATAAAGGGAGGCTTGTGAGGGTCGCCCTGTTAGCCTACCGGACCAGTTTCCGAAGGCGGTAGAAAACCGATGTATGGGTTGGGCGCTTGCTCTTTGAGGCCGGGACGATTGGTATAATCAGAAGATGGCGGTACTCCTGTGTGTGCTACCTCACCACCTTCTGTAGGAGTCATCCTATTATTACTAGTTTAACGGATGGACTACTTATTACCCCTTATTACCCAAGGAAGTAGGGGGCCCCTTGTTGGGGTCTGCCTATTACTTGCTTGATTCTATACTAACTCAAGAGGGGGGTACTCCTGTAGGAATACCCTAAGCACTTGTCTTCCGTCCAAACTAACCCGGTCTCAGGTCGGTCGGCTTCGGAAGAGCAACAGGATACCCTTGTTAGGATTATCCTAATGCACTCATGAAGTAGGCCTTATCACGTGATAGTAGTGGGCTCTTGTGCGGGTCGCCTATTATTCACTCAGACCGTTAATAACCTCTCGGAAGGGGTTGACATTCAGATCTTTCGAGAGTATACCTAAAGCAAGTACTAGGGTGCTTCTGTAGGAGCCTCAACTATTTGTTGAAGGAAGGATGCTCATGTGTGAGCTATCCTGCTATTCTGATTAGATCACATGTGTACATTGAGTGAGACCTAAAAGGGATCAAATACTTATGAGTGACTTACTCGACTGTCTGTTTGATTAACAGATTGCTTGGTATTGATCAAGTAGGAAGAGATTCATGTCTGAATCAACCTACTACTGAAGTATGTTAACACTAATAGAAGAGAAAAGAAGGAACAATGCTCCTGTTGGTGCAAGATTTCAAGTGAATGGAAAAGAAACAAGAAAAGAGAGTTAAGACCGCGGGTGAAAGAAACTTAAGAACCACCGCGTAGTCCATAGTCGTCCATGACTTTCAAATGGAAGGCCACGACGATGAATGAGTTATACCTCATCTACATAAGCGTCAAACGGTGCGTTTATCCCCAAGAGAGAAAATGCAAGGACTGAGAGTAGGGGAAATAAGAGTTTCCTTAAGACGACTTAGGACAGAGGCATGAGACTCCTTAAGTGAAAGGAGAGAGTGACAGACGAGTTAGGGTAGGGTTGTGAAAATAAAACTAGGGAATAGACCTGGGATGTCGATCCCAGAGCTGACTACACATGTCCAAGGACTCGACCCTTAGATATCAACATGTGGAAAATCGAATGGGGATGTTGAATCTTTGTTGACCTGTGTGTGTGCAGGTCCTTGTTTATCTACAGCATTTCAAGGAAGAGGTTCTATAAAAAAAGGGCCCGAATTTCTGTTATCTTTCCATAACAGGTCGGTTGTTACCGATTCAACTTTTCCCCTTTGACTTGATACCCACCTCTAAAGTCAAACCCTGTGGTCAGTAAAACTGTCACCTGTGGTTATTGCCTAAATGGTCCTAGTCACTCTCAAGGGTCCTTTCAAGAAATGTGAGGGGGCTGGGCTTACATCTCAGGAAAGACAAGGTTGTCATACATGGTTTGGGAAGTGAGGGACAAGGTCAATGGTTGATGGTTGACGCGGTTAGTGCATGGCATGTGAACTGTCTTTGCATTATTCTGTGCAGGTCTGTTTTGTGCGTGATTTTGGATTGAACTGAACCTGATCTGTTGAAGAATCTCGGACACACAGCACTTGTGAAAGCAGGAAGGGTTCTTGGAGGTAATAACCTCATCCTCATTATTGTCTTGTATAACTTCTGTATTATCTGATATTTAGTTAAGTCATGGTCTGTTAAGAAAGATAGGACGCCCTTGGTAGAAAGATGGTTTGATTGATATTAGTCAAGAGAATAATACATTACGCAGTTACTGTAGCAGAAGTAGACTGCCTTTTAAAAGTTCGACCTGAATATCTAACGGGTCAGTTCTGGGCGTCTTACCGCGCGTACCCTATTTTATGCTACAGTGATCGAGCAAACGCCATCGGTCGACCTACCTCTACAAAGACATGTAAAAATCTTCACATGTGGGCCGGTAGCTCAGCACGGATACGCCTACCTTAGGGTGGTGACAGCCCCTCGGGTAGAGGTAAGTTGTACCTCGCGGCTCTCCAACCTGTCGTGGGGTGTCGTGAGAGGTATAGCCGGCGCACATGGTCGGAGTGGTGACTAGTTCTTCTTCAAGAATAAATCATGCGTGACACGACCGTGAGGTTCAGTGCTCCCAACGGGGTCTGGGACCGTCGCGCGCAACACGTGGCGCTGTTGCCGGAGACCTTCGGTTGCCTGCCGGGGTCATATGTGAGCGGACCTCGGTCTGGCGAATTGAAGCCCTAGCAAAACGACAAACATAAGATAGACTAATGTATATCCTCCGCTAGTAAGTAAGAGAGCTACTGAAAGTAATTGTCGATCTAAGAGTAGAGTTAGAATGAGTTGAAAGTCATTTGCTTATCGTTCCTGTAAACCTTAGTCTGCTTTTTTATCACTCCCTAGATAGGTCTTGTCGATGTTGTCCGAGAGATTGCTGCTACGATATTCCCTTCTGATAATAACACCTTTTGACGATCTGACACACGCTCATTTTCAGAAGTCCTTATTAAAGGTTACTTGGGTAGCCTATATTACACTATCAAACGTATCGCCTTGTTGATGCAGTACTAGTTAAGGCACTTGGGAACTACGTTGCGTCTCATACTCACCCCCGTACGAGTACAAGTTGTACTCATTTCTTGTACGATACTCGTACTCAAGGCCCGTACGACTTTTTTTTAATTTGTTTTACTATTTTTATTTTTTTTCTCCAATTCTAATAAGATTCTGCAGATGGTGCTCGGACAAATGTTGCTTGTGTTAGAATGTTACATCACATATATTTATTTCGGATTTTTTGGATGACTTTTTTTTTTTTTTTTTTTTTTTTTTTTTTTTGGGGGCGTACAGGTTCCCGTACAAATATTATCTGTACGTTTCGTACGAAAAGGCCCCGTACGTGTACGTTCGGTAACGTAGATTTGAGCAGAGATCAAAGTGCGGTATCCCTCCGGCCATGCCGCGCNTTTCGTACGGAAAGGCCCCGTATGTGTACGTTCGGTAATGTAGCTTGGGAAATTTATCAAAGTGCGGTATCCCTCCGGCCATGCCGCGCGGATCAGGAGCTGGAAGGGGAAGAGGTGGACGGCAAGGAAAGACTACAGATAGACCTATTGATTTGACAAAGGAAAAAGAAGAGCGGGAGGAGGAAGAGGAAGAGGACAAAAAGTGGAAAGAGGTGAGATGGCGTCGACATCAGGAAGACTTGCGCGAACGCACGCCGTCCCCAGGAAGGATGACCTATTATCCATATAAGTACGAACAACATTACGACGCTCCGCCCCCACGGTTCGAACTGCCTCCTCGTACTTACCCAATGGAATATACTTCTCCCTCTTCTTCTACGGCACGCTGGCTTCAGCAGTTGACTGTCCTTCCTCTGTCGCCTCGACCTGCTCTTCCGCCACCACCGCAAGTGCCTGACCCTCCCGTGGTGTCTCAGGCTACACCTCCGGATCATCGGTTATGTATCACCCTGACACTATTCTTCCTATGTCAGATAGAATTGTGCGGGCTGATTTCATACTTAATATACAAAGGGATTATTTAAAGATGTCGTCCCGTCAACACGAATCTTGACCAGGATAAGTAATGATTTAGTACTTGTCTAGGTCATCTGACAAAAATACCCTTGAAGGGGAATAGGTCACGATGATTTATATACTTCTTCCCTTGTCAGTAACAATACCCATAACGAAGGGGGTATCCGTATGGGAAGAAAAAGGGGAGTTGAGGAAAGGTGTTGGCACCTCCTTAGGGATAAGCGATCTAGATAGGTGTGAGGCGATTCCTATGGGTTTTTGTCTTAAATAGGCACAATTTTCTCTTTATAAGTAAAAGTACCAATCAATTAGCTATAGCAAGAGAAGGGAAGGAGAGTTCTAGTAACATGTCAATAAGTGTAAGACATACCTAGGGATACTAGGGGTTCTAAATATAGGTAGAGTGAGTAGGGACCCTCATTTGCTATCGGTTTCTAATAAAGGTTCAGTCTTAGGAAAGAGTCAATATGGGCTGAATCCGTGCTTGGGAAAAATTTAGAGGTCGATTTCTTCTATAAAGGGCAGCCAAAGGCTCCTGATCTTGAGTGCTGTCAGTAAGGCAGTGAGGAGTTTGGTGTTAAATCATCTAGTTCATGTTTAACTTGCTGGCAAGATTCAGGTATGAGGCTATCTGTTAGAATTTATCTACTTCAAGATCATCTACCTGAATCAGAGCGCTTAAAGTTTCTTCCTTTTAAGACCATTCGTTAATCTTATCTATGTGAATTTATTCATCCGTGCTAAGTTTATTTGAGTCAAAGATATTTAATATTATTCATATGAGACTATCTATCTGATGCACTTTTATCATGATTGCTCGCCGAGTTATCCGTCTGAGTTTATTTGTTTAAAACTGTACGACTTGATCCATCCTTATGAACTAATTAATTATGACTATCTGTTTATGTTTATTCACTTGAACCTATATGGTTGGATTGCTCTACCTATACAGAGTAGAAGTGTTACGCAGAATCCACGTTCGATGCGGGTCCGGAAGTGAATGGAGTGACCAACTTCTTGGGAGAAGAGATTCTCTCGAGAAGTGGTCAATGTGTAGAGTCTACTCTTGGGGGAGTTGCAATCCTAAGGTTATCCCTTCCCTGAAATATGGCTTGAATGAGCTATAAATTCGTCTTCTAAAAGTAGTAGTGAGTCCCACACCGGAACTATGTTCCTTGGGTATAGTGGGGTGTTGTCACCTAACCCTTTGGGGAGAGGTGGCTACATTACTATTAACAAGGAGGAAAGTATTTGAGCCTTGTTAGAGTATGGTCTGTTGAGGAGGCTATCTTTGTTAATAGTGATGTAGCCACCTCTCCCCAAAGGGTTAGGTGACAACACCCCACTATACCCAGGAAGCAGGGGGTCATGCCCCAGCTATCTTTGTGTCAAGTGGGTTCATCTGCAGGAGATGGGATATGGATCTTGAAACGTGTATGATGAGGTTGTCTACTAATGGACAAGGGTCTGCAATGAACAAATATTGGAATCGAAGGGTGAAACAGTGTGGCTTGGTCCTTGAGCGGGGCTCCGGAGTCTAAGATGTTAACCCTTCTTGGGATTACACTGCCCCTTGACACAATATACTCCTGTCAAAACCCGAAGAGTAGAATGTAGTACGCTCATTTTTATATCTTAGAAGCATTCATTGTTGAGAAGCTTATTGACCACAGCATGACTGTTGTCTATCGTAGCAGCCACTATAAGTTTCTCGTCATCACCATGCACGCATACACCAATTAAACTTGTCTTTTCTTCTGTTAATACTATTCACTTAACTATTATAAATATTGTTATCACTATGACAGCATATCATTACTATAGGCAGTTTCTCGTCATCACCATGCACGCATACACCAGTTAAACTTGCCTTTTCTTCTGTTAATACTATTCACTTAACTATTATAAACTTTTTATCACTATGACAGCATATCATTACTATAGGCAACAAGTCATTATGATGATTTATGACATTCAATATCCAAAAATTGTGAATGCATCATTACCACAGTATATTATCACCAACTTTTGAATTGTCTTAGACGTTGGAAATAAACAATGATAGAAAGGGATGATTTGAAAACTGCCTTTCAGGAAAAGTAATATCGGAAGGAGAGGTTTTGTTTTGAGAGATATTTGTTGGACGTTTGTCTGTTTGAGTAGGACCTATGGGCAGCTAAAGCACGTTAAAAAAAGGTTCAGATACCAGTTATTTAAGTAGTTAGGGCTTAACATAGAGAAATTAGGAAAGATTTGCACCTAACTGGTGGATGAGCGACTACTTGATCATTTTTTCTAAGTTCTACAATAGGACTCACACATTTTTCTTTCTTCAAATAAAATATTATACTATAGTAGTCGAGTGTGAGGTAAGATCAGCGACATGTTTGTTATTTATTTCCCACTTAGATGCAATGATGAACTTCAGTAGATAGGATAAATGAGATGCTATAAAGTATGTACTCCGATGTATAAGGTATCATGAGATTTTGTTGTCTGTCTTATACTTTTCTGACTCAGCATGTGTACCTTAACAATAGAGGGTAAGAGAGACATGTGACTCGAGATTCAGAATTATTTTTTGCTCGATATTATCGATTCGACTAAGTTTTTCTCCTGAGTCATATATGATTTCTATCCATGGGGTATGCCATCAATGAACACTTTTCACTTTCACATTTGAGTTAGTCATGTGTCTGGTTTTGATTGATCAAGTATGTATTTTGGGTGTGTGTGTCAACTGTGCTATCAAGTCTTGAACTAAGATGCTCATAAAAGCGCATAAGTGTTCAAGAAAGATAGAGTGAAATGTGATGTGTACAATTCAAAAAATGTTTTGCATTGTTGGTCGGTCCTTTTTTGTCTTATGTGGTTATTCTTGAAAAACTGTGTCTGAAATTGGATTCAACGGGGGTTTTCCGTTGAACAGTTCAACTCCCGTTGAACCCTCGTTACAACTGTGTGCTAACCACGTTAGAACGGGGTTCAACTCGACCTGCAAAATTTTTTTTCGCTAGCAAGAAATAATCTAAGAAAAAGAAAAAACAGGGTGTAGATGTTTTTGCGTTTTACATCCCCATATTTTTATTTTTAGTTTTTGAGTACTTAAATTATTTTTAAAATATCAAAAACCTAACCAGACTCAAAACACATCGATTTTTTTTTTCCCCTATACGTATTACCCGAAAAAGTAAGGAGATTTTGGTTCGACTCCACCTCTCCTTCAACCACCAGTGCCTCGCCCAGCTATCAAGTCCGAGGCTCAAACTACAAGCAGCCCGATCATTCCCGAGCCACGGACTTTATTGCCGAGTCTCAGAAAACCGGTAGTGCATTAAAAAAAAAAAAAAAAAACATTCCATTTTCTGCAAAAACAAAATCAGATGAAACCATACATGCCCAATGAGAACGAATATTCCTCGATAAAGAGGAAGATTCATTCTCGTGAGAGAGAGAGAGATAGATAGATAGATAGATAGATAGATAGATAGATAGATAGATAGATAGATAGATAGATAGATAGAGAGAGAGAGAGAGAGAGNAGAGAGAGAGAGAGAGAGAGAGAGAGAGAGAGAGAGAGAGAGAGAGAGAGAGAGAGAAAGAGAGAGATTGGGCATCGGTCAGTGTCTGACTCCCCGAGAGAGAGAGAGAGAGAGAGAGATTGGGCATCAGCCAGTGACTGACTCCGAGTTTGGTGCACCAAACTCGGAATTAGACACTGGCTGATGCCCAATCTCTCTCTTTAATTTATTAATGTCGAAATGACGTCACACCGTTGAGTTTTATGAACTCAACAACGAGAGACCGGACCAGACCCCTGGACTTCGTGGTTAGAGGTTAAAAAAAAAAAAAAAAATTGTCGGTATTCAACTCGAATTCAATGGGATTCAACGAGAATTCAACGGGAATTCAACGGGAATTCAACGGGATGAATTTTTTTTTTTGCTCCACGCGCACTCCACGACGTGTCCGAGGCCCAATGCGCCCTCCCTGTTGAACAGTATTCAATGGGGAGGGTCCGTTCTACTATTCAACGGGGATTCAACTGGGGCCCAAGAGTTATTTAACGGGTACAACGGAGTTGAAACCTTTCTGTTGTACGTTGAATGGACACATAGTTGAAAAGTACCCGAAAATGGGGTATGAGAAAGTCAAAATTTCTGATGCATTTGAGCAACCCTGCGAGAGAGGGAAATGTTTGTTATGAAAGGAATAAATATTTTTTTCTGCCTTCTGACAAAACAAGGAGTCAAACAAATACTTTTAAAACTTTCTTTATGGATATTTTAGTTGGCTTCTTCAGTTGGTTGAAGATCCCCGAGACGTGTGTGTGTCCAGCCTGTGATCGAGGTCTGGGAGACACGACCCCTAAGTGGCTCTGACGGTGCCCCTCGTTCAGTGACAATATGACAATCATCATATATCATTCTTATTGGTGAATTTTTTTCATATATACTTTCAAAGAGGTTAATTCATCCAAACTGACGACGGGATGAGATTCTTTGGTCAAATTGTGTTTTATATATATATTAAATGATCATCGTTCATCCACTTTCGGAGGTCAGTCTGAGGGACTTGAAATTACCAAGCCTATGGTGGAAAATTGGCATCGTTGGGACGTAACTCTCAGCGTGGGCTGCTGACCAAGTACAACCAGACAGCGGTCCTTCCGATTACAGCCTAGAATTGAAACCTGAGGGGAGGCTTCCTTAATGATGGAATTGGTTTAGGTAGATCTCGGAGGGATCAAGAGTCAGGTTTATAATGATAGGAGGATTTTCCCCGATATTGCGTAACCAATACAGGAACCACCGCTAAAATAACAGCGCGGTGGACCGTAGTTTTGGCCTGATCAACCGGCTGTGGTGGGTTGAGGCCAAGGTCGCCGATCCCCTCGCATTAGACTTCAGGTGGAACGGTAAAAATAGAATTATCCCGAAGTGCGATTTCAATAGCGAAATCCCGAACGTACGTCCGGATATAACTTCGAGAAACGGCTAAGTAAAATCCTGAAATCCCGAAGTGCGATTTCGGTAGCGAAATCCCGAAGGTACGTCCGGATATAATTTCGAGAAACGGGTAAGTAAAATCTCAAAATCCCAAAATCCCGAAATGTGATTTCGGTAGCGAAATCCCGAACGTACGTCCGAATATAACTTTAAAAAACGACTAAGTAAAATCCCGAAATACCGAAGTGCGATTTCGGTAGCGAAATCCGAAGGTACGTCTGGATATAATTTCGAGAAACGGTTAAGTAAAATCATGAAATCCCGCAGTGCGATTTCGGTAGCGAAATCCCAAACGCAAGTGCGGATATAACTTCGAGAAACGGTTAAGTAAAATCCCGAAATCCCGAAGTGCGATTTCGGTGGTGAAATCTTGAACGTCCGTCCGAATATAGTTTCGAGAATTGGCTAAGTAAAATCTTGAAATCCTGAAGTGCGATTTCAGAAGCGAAATCATGAACGCACGTGTGGTTATAACTTTGAGAAACGGTTAAGTAAAATCCCGAAATCCCGAAGTATGATTTCGGTGGAAAAATGTCGAACGTACGTCTGGATATAGTTTCGAGAAACGACTAAGTAAAATCCCTAAATCCCAAAGTGCGATTTTCGGTGGCGAAATCCCGAACATATGTCCAGATATAACTTCGAAAAACGGCCAAGTAAAATCCCAAAATCCGGAAGTGCAATTTCGGTAGCGAAATCCCGAAGGTACGTCATGATATAATTTCGAGAAACGGTTAAGTAAAATCCCGAAATTCCAAAGTGCGATTTCGGTAGCGAACGTACGTCCGGATATAACTTTGAGAAACGGCCAAGTAAAATCCCAAAATCCCGAAATGCGATCGGTAGCGAATTCCCGAAGTGCAATCCCGAACGTAAGTCCGGATATAATTTCAAAAAACGGCTAAGTAAAAACCCGAAATCCTGAATGCGATTTCGGTGGCGAAATCCCGAATGTACGTCCAAATAAAACTTCGAGAAACGACTAAGAAAAATCCCAAAATCCCAAAGTGCGATTTCGGTAGCGAAATCCCGAACGTACGTCCGGATATAACTTCGAAGAACATTTCAGAGAGTTTTTTATCATAATAATTGACATTTCGGGTTTCAAAATCACGAATTTGCAAACATGGATTCCGTCTTCACCAACACAAAGCACGAATTCAAGTTTAAAAACCACGAATTTGCTAACATTTCGCTAACAAGTTTTGCTATCCAATTTGGCGTATTTTTCGGGGTCCATTAACAACGAGTGTGTAAATTTTGTTTTGGCGGGCATAATTGCAACTGTAATTGGGCATAATTGCAACTGTAATTCCCTCACTCTTGGTACGTTTTGTGGTGCCTTCGTGTGTGTGTACTTCTTTCTTTGTCATATTTGCCTGAACACAAGCATGGGCGGATCGATGTGTGGAGTGAGGCTACGTCCCCCACGCCGCGGCCTTGCCATGCAATCGTAGGCACTGCCTTCCTCTTTCTTCCCTGTGGTTATACACAGTTCCGGATATCGCGCGCACACGCATGCATGCTATAAATTTTGTAAGCACGATTAAATCGCTCTCTAAACATTTTTGGAAGTTAGCGGTGTCGAGAGGATCGGCTAATGAGTGGAAGTTGGCAGGTGAGTAGAGAGTTGGGCGATCCGACGAGCAGATGTTGAGCGTGTGGGGTTGATGTGGGGCCGCAACGAACTGTAGCAAACAGGCGAACCTGGCTGACATGCTTGGATCAAACGGGGTGACAACTGTGTGTGGGTGCAAGGCGACGGACTGCCCCCATCGAGGTGATGACGAGAGAGAGAGAAAAGCAAGAGAGAGAGAGACGGCAAGTGTGTGATGAGTTTCTTCTTTTGTCCCTCCGAGCCATTTTGATTATTCCCCTTTCCTTTTGAGCAATTTTGGTATTCGGGCGAGTCACCCCTCTTTTCCTTTCTGGATTGGCCTTTCGGACTTGTCATTTGCTCTTTTCTGCTGACGTATATGTTTTCATTTGCTCTCCGCGTGTGTTGATGAGTGATTGTCTTCCACTTCTCCCCTTCTCTGTCTGTTGATGGGACTAATTGATTGATCCCCGGCGATTGGCCCTTGGGTGATTTCGGACGGACAGGCCAAGGAAGTATCGCATGAACCTTGATTCAAAACTAGATGCATGGATGATAGGTGTAGCCCTACTTGTGCATGAATTGGATAGGCATGATAGACTATCGAAAGGTTGCCTTATTATAGGAGGATCTATCTCGCGAGCCACTGGCTTCCACTTGTCTGATCGAAGGACAGGGCTCGCGTATACACGTGTACTAAGTTCGGTCGAAGACGATCACTGCTTACAGGCGCGTCCGCGAACCTTGAACTCGACAAAATCTCGTATGGCCGACGTTCCACCTCAACACTCAATATGAATGTCGACGCCCCCGTTTACATCACTTGCCGTGAGTGTTTGAGGGATCGGGAATTTCAAGGATATTGGGAGCACTCTCGCTTGTCTGCACAGCCCAGGACGGAACCCCAGAACTTCCCTTACATAACGGGAAATGAATGAATCTACGAGTGGGACCTTGACAAGGCCTTGGGACGTATTCCCGATCTCCCCCACTACTATAACCCACACACGCGTCACGTGGTCGCGAAATCCTGGATCATCATCATAGGGGCCGAGTTCCCCCCTATCACCGCATCCTACCCTACCACTCCCTCACCATTGTCCCTTGGCCCGCCATCGCCCCCTACTGGCCCCAACCCCCGTGCTCAGAGTGCCTGCAGGCTATGTTTCCCGCTGGCCGCGGCCGGGTCCGGCCCAGGCCACGGCCGGTCTGGCCGAGTTCTTTCGGCCGAGGCCTCGGCCGATCTGGTGGGCAGTTTCCGGAGCGGGGAGCGGGTTTGCGGTGGGGGGATGGGGGGGCAACCCCTCAAAGATACAGAGCGTTAAAAAAATAAAAAACGGGGTGTTCCTGCACATGGCCCTGGAAGGGTGGGCCGGGAAAATTTGTGCGTCCCCCGCGTGCAGGTTCGTCGATGCGGGGTCGCAGGGAAGAGAATATGGAACACTAGAAAAATAAAATAAAAATATTTGACCCCCGCGGGGGCGGCCCAACGGGGATTGGATGAGGGCCGGGTTGGGGCGGCCCGTGCGGCCAGGTCTGGTCGAAGCTGGGCGGGGCTGCAGATGGCAGACCCCAGGCAGCTCAGGGCCTTAGGCAGGCATCAATTTCATTCATGAGGGTGATCTCTCTCTCTCTCTCTCTCTCTCTCTCTCTCTCTCTCTCTCTCTCTCTCTCTCTCTCTCTCTCTCTCTCTCTCTCTCTCTCTC
>BFEA01000178.1:782926-797192 GCA_003427395.1 Chara braunii | reverse complement strand
AACCACCTGTTTAGGCAGGCTGCATTTTGAAGTGGTGAAGGGTGTCCTGAAATGGTCAAGTGAGAGTTTTGGGCAGTCTGAAAATCCTGAATGGTTTTGAAGTGGTGAAAGGTCTGAAGACCACGAAAACCACCCCTCACCACTTGAGGATGCAGCCTGCCTAAACAGGTGGTTTTCATGGTCTTCGGAGCTTTCACCACTTCAGGACCATTCGGGATTTTTAGACCTGAATGGTCCTGAAGTGGTGAAAGGTATGAAGACCCTGAAAACCACCTTTTTAGGCAGGTTGCATCCTAAAGTGGTGAAGGGTATCCTGAAGTGGTAATAAAAAATACGACTGTTGTTAACTTTCTCTCAGAAAAAGGTCCCTCCCAAGACGAACCAACTGTCCATCATTATAGTTAAAGCCCTCGAGCTAGATCTGTTGGACACACGTAAGTATATAAGTCAGGGAGACAAAGACATTTCGGACACGATACAGGACGTGGCTGCTAAGCGACGATTATGGCTCAGAGCAGTGGGACGATTTTACCCTCGTCCCGATCACGACTATCAAGACGGCCCCGCCCCGGATCCCTCCTCGTATCACTCCTTACCTCTCACGAAACCTCTTCTTCCTCCCAAAGTGGCGCCTGTAAACACAGTCATGACCCAAGACGCCACAACGGTACCTATCACCAACATGCATCTGGCCCAGATGATTCATACCGCTACGACTAAGCAGTCTGAGTGGATGAATAATCTGCTTCAGATGCAGGCTTTCCAGATGGATCAACTGGAACAGATCATGATGAAACTAGTGAAGGCTAATTCCAGCCCTTCTCGCCCTGTTCCGTCTTAGTACCCACTGCTAACCGCCCCTCCCGCAGGGGGACCAGCTCCTCCTGCCGCTCTCCTTTATATGGCTAATCTAGCGGGAAGGATCGAATGCTACAACTGTAAACAACCAGGACACTTCGCGCGAGAATTCCCT
The DNA here is from genome assembly GCA_003427395.1 of Chara braunii. Taxonomy (NCBI): domain Eukaryota; kingdom Viridiplantae; phylum Streptophyta; class Charophyceae; order Charales; family Characeae; genus Chara; species Chara braunii. The sequence goes on along the minus strand of BFEA01000178.1, from coordinate 796,219 downwards.
CAACCGAAACATAATCAACCTCCCCATACAGCCGCGCCTGTGGCCTTGAATCAAGGTCGGGTGGAGAAAGTATTAGAACACGCAAGGGAAGCTTCGCCCTTCATGGCCGATCAATCACCATCCACCGATCCTGTCCCGACTACATCGGGATCATCTTCTGAAGCCGCCGATATCGTCGATCCAGCTGAGTACCTTAACTTGGCCGGACTAATCGGAGCAATCCGACCTGCCAAAGACTAGCTCGATTGGGTCGAGCGCACATCAGAGCCAGGACCACAGTTTCAAACAGGAGAGATCAATGTCCTACAGACACTCAAACAATTGGACATCCGAGTGTCGGTCCCCGTAGGACATTTACTGACCATATCCGAAGCTGCAAATGACAAGCTCCTGCAGCAATGTCAGAAGAATCAAAAGCGCTTTACCTACCAGCACGTTCAGCGTATGCTGAAGAAAAAGAAAGAAGATGAGAGCGAGGTCAGTTCTACCCCTACAACCGAATCTAACGCACCTCAAACGGCGAGAATCGCCGCCATTTCTTGCACTGAGAGAGATCATTTTGTGCGTGTCCAATCAGTCCTATGGAAAAGCGCTGAATGTGACTGCGAGGTCTGGGGTAAACCGTTTGATGCGTTCATTGACACGGGATCATCAGCCGACAGGCCGACTGAACTCTATCCTCCCTCTACCAGGGAAGGACAATTATGTCTCGGCTGATAAAGAAGCCATGAATATCGTTAGAATCATTGAGAACGTTGTGGTCAAGGTAGGTCGGGTACATGTGCTGGTTAACGCATTAGTTATCGACGTACACTCTTATTCGGTACTGTTAGGCCTGCCCTGGACGATGGCGGTAGGAGCACGGATCCACTTCGATTCTAAACAACCCGTCCTCACCCATATGGGGGGGAAACCTCAAACACTACCACTACAAGTCTCTACTTGAACGCCGAAGAAAAATCCCTGTATTGTCCAGATAGGAATGATCCAGATCACGGACCCGGAAGAGTCTCTCCCAAACAATGATGAAGAGCAACACGCTGCGTGGGAAGATGAGTTCGACGAATGCGATTACGAGGAGGAGCTGAGCGGTATGCCTAGTGAAAAAGAATGGGAACAATTAGTCGAAATGTTTGGTTGCGAGACTAAAGAAGAATTTCGAATGATCCCTGCAACCGCTCGAACATTCGATCTGAGCTCGGAAAACAGCGAGCCGAGCCGTATTCTGTTCGCAGAAAGACGGGTCCCCCCCACGACATTCTTGTGAGAACCGATCTTGCAAATTTCAGATATGGCGGATCTTTTGGAACCCCCTCGCACGTTATACGAGGGCGCGCTTTCACTCCGAGCTAGGTATCAGTAGATGAATCAGTATCTGGATCTTTTTGTCTCTCCACCTAGATCCCTACTCACGCAAGGAGCCATGATCACTTTGATCAAGAAAGAAGCAGAGACTCCGATAGAGGATGTTTCGGATCTCATGCAGGAAATAACCGCGTTAATAGGGGTGGAAATAGCAAAAAACATGGTCGACTCTCAAACCGACGCTGAGATTAAGGAGACTGAGATGATTAGCCCAACTGAATCCCGATCACGAAACATGATTTGGATCGAAAAGCCTCTGAACATCGAGAGTAACGCTGTAATTACAATACCCAGTTATGTCCCCCGAGACATCCAAAGATCCCTGATTGATGTTTTTTGCACGGGTATGTCGAGGTATTGAGTGTGCATGATAACAATTTTCGATTATCTAATGTGATTGAGCATGCGATCCTTACGGGGGATCATGCGCCGATTAGTTGCGCTCCTTATCGGTATTCACCGGCGCAAACAGCTGCCGCATTTAAGAGGATTAAGGAATTCGAAGCTAATGGTTGGTTTGAGCCCTCTATCGGACTATGGTCGTTTCCGGTGGTGATTGTACCGAAAAAGACAGGAGGAATTCGCATATGCATTGATTACCGAAAATTGAACGATATCACGATCAAGGATGTGTATCCTCTTCCCCGGATTGATGAGTTGCTGGATGCTGTCGGTAGTGCTCGATTTTTCAGTAAATTTGATGTTTGCCATGGATTCCACTATCTCCTTGTCAGAAAAGAAGACCGCCCAAAAACGACTTACATTCTTTTCGAAGGAACCTGGCAATGGGTCCGATGCCCGATGGGGATTTGCAACGCCCCGGCCACGTTTTAACGCGCTATGAATATGACCTTCCAAAATTTCGTGCAAAAAATGCGGTTGGCGCAGAGCATAATCAATTATTGTGCGATTGTGTATATGAATGATATCCTGGTGTTTTCCAATTTCTACGAGAGACACGTGCAACACATTGAATAGACCTTGCACGCACTGAAGGACGCAGGATTCAAAGTGGCGGTTGAGAAGTGTCCGTTTTTCTGACTGAGATCTCCTTCCTCGGCCACGTGGTTACTGACCAAGGATTGCGGCCGGAGCCCTAGAAAATGACAGCCGTGAAAGACGCGCTAGTGCCGACATCCGTAACACAAGTGCGTGTCTTTTTGGGTTTGGCATCGTACTATCGAAGGTTCATCAAGGGGTTTGCAGCGATCGCGGGACGACTTACGAATCTGCTGAAAAAGGATCAGCTGTTGACCTGGACTCCGTAATGCGACCGGGTTTTCGGAGAACTCAAGGCGGTCTTGATTTCAGCTCCAGTCCTCATAAGACCAGACCTAGAAAAACCCTTTATTCTCATCACCGACTGGCAGCCCGAGGCGGTCTCAGAGATCTTGACCCACGTGGGATCAGGCGGCCTCGAACACGTGGTGGAATACGCGTCCAAGATTATACCATCCTGTAAACGCAACTACTCTACCCCGACGGGGGAATGCTACGCGGCCTTGTGGGGGATCAGTCACTTTCTAGCGTACTTATATGGCCGGAAGTTCACCTTGGTGACCGATCACATACCACTACTGGCACTGAAGAAATCCAAGGATTACTCAGGCATGATCGGGCGATGGGCCACCACGTTGCAGAGCATGGACTTGGACATTCGTCATCGAAAACACGAGAGACACGGCAACGCGGACAAGCTGACACGACTCCATCGTCCTGACAAGGTACCCAAGAGTGAGGAAGTGATCCACCAGCGCGACCCGAAACCAAAGAACGAGCCTCAATACGGACAAGTGGAGATCCTGCCGAAGGGTTAAGTGGACACGTGTACCCAACCCTGTCCCTCTCTATCTTTCTTTTTCGGAACAATGGAAACTCCCCCTGTCTCGATCTCTCCCACCTCTTCTACTCCCCTCGCTCATTCGGATTTTCTCGCCACTCTCCCGGACAAATTTTGTTATTTTTGCATGTGTATTTCCCGAGTTTACGGGGTAGACTGTAACCCCATCCAGTCTGGATTTACTGACTGGGCAGAGTGCGCCACGTGTGTCAATCGTGCACATGGCGCGTGTGTTCGATACAGAACGAATAGTAAGGAGTGGAGATGCCCCCTGTGTAGGACGGACAAACTCCCTACGGAGGTTCGATTCGAGGCTGCCCGAATGGACGGCCCTTAGTACGATGAAAAATATCGACGAGTGGAGGTATGGAGATACATCGATCGATTCCTCAATACTCATCTAGATACAGAGGAGATTCTAACTGATAATGGAGTTGAATTCAAGGCTGAGGTAGAGGAATTACTAATGTGTCGTGGCGGTACTCTCCGACACACCCCTCCCCACATTTCCCAGTCGAATGGATTGGCCGAGAATGCGAATCGCATGATTAAGACCGCCTTCCGTAAGAACTTAGTGGCTCGTGACACGTGTCCGTGGCCTGAGATTGTCTATCAAATTGTCGGAATCCATCAAGCTACCCCTCATGAGTCCACAGGGCTCACCCCCTTCCAGCTTCGAACCAACAACCTTCCATGTATCGATAATCGGGGTACCTCAAAAATTCCCGACAGCATCAGGACACGCGTGCGGCCCTTAAGGCCAAAGCCAAGTGATATGCGAATTTAATGGAAAGAGTCGTTCCTAAGCTGGCCCGGAAAAGACAGAAAATGATTGAACTGGCCCACGGTAGACAGGTCCGTAGCTACGAGGCCCGGAATGGGAATGAGGGCCCACAACACCAATATAAGCTACGGGATCTGATGCAGGTACGCAAATGTGCACGCGACCATAAACTCACTCCCAAATTCTCTGGCTGCTTTCGCGTCATAGAGCTTGGTCCCAACAGGCCAGCACGGTGCGCATCGCACCCGACGCCAGCGCCAGCCATAGCTCCCTTCCAATTGTCCGTCACACCTCCTACCTTCGTCCCCTCCCTCCTTCTGAGAACCTCAACCTATCTACATCTACCTCCCCCTGACCTTCGCCATGAGTTTTATGATTGAGTCGGCCCTTCCTCCTTAGCTTCTTTAACCTCGAACTTTGTCGCAATTTTGCCAAGTCACGCATCCCCGTCTCAGTCCCGATCTTCTCCGATTCGCTCAGCTCTTCCGCGACAGGGCTTGGTGCGCCACCATTGAGATAACTATATCAACTGATCGAGGCTCGGTAGTCATCTTAGCGGAGGCGTCGGGATTTCATCGCTTCTCACGACCTACTCAGAGCGGCGTAACGGTGGTCGTAGCTTTCAGCGGCGATCTGTGTACCATCGGTGCGATGCAGTAATGACCGATCCTTACAAGTGGGGAGAGGAGTTGGCGGCTGATTGGCGGCAGCGACTGACCCAGCCAAGGCGACAAGTAGTGGGGACTGACTGTATTGATACCTTCTCCCTGTGGACCAGCGCCACTGATCGCCCTACTCGCCCGCTTCCCCATCTCCATCCCTACCCTGAGTGCCGATGAATCGTTTCTCCACCTTTTCTCTCCCTTTCGACCTTCCGATCATCTGGCCATCTTGGGCCGACCCCCTTGTCACTCTGGAAATCCGACCCGCCTCAACCCTTCCGTTCAGTCCAGCTTACATCCACAAGTGGGCCGATTTCGCAACGGTTAGTGTGTGTATGGTCACAGTAAAGTGCCACTGGTCGCGGTATTACTATAATCGGGAGTTGGAGAACACTCACGAGATCTCGTTGGTGTTGGCGCAGTTGTGGCTGAACTAGTGACCACCGACAGCACGTTGGTAGGGCTGTTGTGTGGTGAGATCGCTAAGGGCGGACGAGCAACAGTCGCCTACGAACTCCTCATGTTTTTGTCTCATCTCGTCGACGACCTGCCGACGGACATCATCTCCTACAATCCGAGCGATCCAAGGTAGGCTGAACCTGTGACCCCGGAAAGAAAGTTGACGCCAACTGTAATCTGGGCGAACTGTACGGAGGATTACGGGCAGTATCTGAGCGATCACGATCCTACGGTTTGGTGCTACCTGGACGAACTTGCACCGGATAACTCCGACTTCGACGAGTTTTGGAAGGCACATCGAGAGAACAGGGAGCTGTCGTCGGACGACGACCCGGGTCGCATAGCCATCGCAGGGCTATTGGAGGAAGAGGAGTCGGAAGCATGGTCGACAACAAAGGAAGAAGAAGAGGCGTCGGCACCTGGGCCCCGAGAGGCCCCACCAGCACGAGCGCCGCCTTCCGTTCGAGGAGGATCCGCCTTGAATCCCGCCATTCCCTCAGACGCCGCTAGTCGGCACGATGGCGCAACAACCTCCCGCCGGCATCGCCGCTCTCGCTCACCATCTCCCTTCGTTTCCCCCCCCTCCACGCTTCATCCCCGTCCTCTTTCCGGCCCGGACATACCGTCCTCGTCCCGTCTCCCGCCACCCCCTTGATTACCTCTCCTTTCGTCCCCTCCCCCACATGGAATTCCTCCTGGACTATTGCATCTTTGCCACCCGCCTCTTTTGTCATCACTTCGCTGCATGACTCCTATGCACAGTTTTCCCCCATCGTTCCCCCTTCTTCCCTCTCAATATCCTCCTCTTCAGTGTCGCTTGGACACAGTTCAACTATATGGAGTTGTACTGTATCATTTCCGACATTTTTCCCGCCGTGGAAGACTACGAATCCCTAAGGGACAATGTCCTCTGCACCATCCCTTCCTTATACCCTGATTACCTACTATCCCTGTCCCGACCAAATCATCGACTCCTCCGCTTGCACCAGATCGTACATTCCGTTGCTCTCGGTGACGAAGTGGCGGATTACTTCCCTCCGCTCCCATCTGAGTGGCCCCGACCTCTCCATCATCCTCTCCTTGTCGACTACCAGCGGGCGGACTTCCAATGACGAGGCAGGGGTGTAAAGCACACGGAGAACCAACGGACGATGATGGCGTCACATGGACGATCTCCGGCGATCGAAGGGCCAAGGAAATTCCCGCAGCTCGAGCCAGCAGACTCCCGAAAATATTGCAATTAACGTTGGTGTCAACATGAACTCTGGCTCAACTATCTTCGCTGATGCGGACACCTTCTCTCCTGATACGCTTGGTTCCTTATTCATCCTCTCTTCCCCCCCCCCCCTCTCGTCCGCGATGGCATGCAATCAGGAGATCGCATAATTTTGGAACCCCTTGTACGTCACATATGTGACGAACCAGCTTTCGGACCTGCGCCATCTTTCGGACCCCTTCCCTCCCCGTATTTTCTCTGCATCAATCGGCCCCCGAGAATCCCCCTCTCCCCCCCCCCGCCTTCCCTCTGTTTTTGTTCGATTAAAGGTACCTCGTTGAAATCTGTATAGAAGTTCCTGAAATTCTGTCATTTCTTTTAATTTGAAAATGCATGGGAATTTTGTGCGTCATAGTGAGCGCTCTCGGAATTTGGCTCGACAGTTAGGAATTCCGGAATCAACGGAACGAGGCGCGACCTTTCGCGCGCGAATGTTCTCGGCCTCGACATGGAAGATTCTGGGAATTTTGTAGGAATATGGATAGGCGTAGGACTTTCTTTCTTTTCCCTCGTCTACTTTTCGCGCAAATACGGTGATTTCAATTTTTGAATTAGCATAGGATTGGGAAACACTGCAACTGTTTCTGTGCCCATTCTTCTTTTGTTGTTCGGCGCCATGCAAACGAGCTCCCTCCTCCTTCCTTCTTGCACCCCTCTCAGCGCCTTACCTCGCGCGCACATACTTTCTCACTCCCTCCCCCTGTAATTGTTTTTCTCTCTCCTTCCCCATGCGCGCCCTTTTTCTCTTTCGTGATCATCTGAATTCTGGACCCGTTTCGCGCTATCCTTCGCACTCCTCTTCTTCCCGTTCTAAGACCCGCGCTCGAAAAACCCGGTCGATCCTCTCTTCCCATCTAGCTAAGGAGAAGTGTCGTCTAAGAGGAGATTCCTATTGCGCGACGATTCTGATTAGCTGAGATCGAGTTGTGAAGGATCAACATGGCTTTCAACGGGCAATTACTCTCAAGCCCTCCCTTACCCTCCTCTACCCTACTCTTCATATTTCCCCGCATCTCTCTCCCTTCTCGCAACTATAAATTCCGCTGGCTCATCTGCAAATCTCTCTCTCAACTCGTCAACCAGCTTCCGGGAAGCAGTGGCAAGATGATTTGTGTATAATGCGAGTCGGAAAGTCCTGACAGGTGGACTGTAGACTGGCTGGCTGTGCGCTAGATCGCCACGACGGACTGCGGGATCCGGGCAAGCCACATCGAGGCTAAGTTGGCGAGGTAACGATCGCAGTGGTGGGTGGTGACACGCGACAGCCAGGATCGTCGGTGCATGAATGAGGATGAGAGATCCGAGTTGAGTGGATGACTGACCCGGGGCCTTGTTGCGAATCCATTCGTTGGTGTGAGCTCACGGCAGTAAAGCCGGACCTTCTTTGCATTTCACGATCTCAGTGTAACTCGTCCTTCCTTGCTTGATATTCTCACCTGTCTCTTCCTCCCTCCATCCCTTCTCTCGCTGATATGAATAACTATGCATGATGAATCAATTTTTTGCTTGTGATGGAATGAGCACTTGTGAATGCGTGCTCGGAAGAACTTCTTCCGGAACTCTTCCATTAGTTTCCTGGGTAATCCCCGAACCTACTGCGATTTGATCGTCTTGTCTTGTGAACGGTGGATGTGCGTGTAGCGACCCTCAACGATTTAAAGGGATTGCGATTACTTGCCCTTGACAGGACAGGACAGGGGTATTGCATGTCTGTCATTTTCGCAGCTTCCACAGTGAATGCATGCATATGGGATGAAAATGATCGAGCAAGGAACTCGTCTTGATTAGGATACTGTCCGGACGGATCGACGACTGGGGCAATGTTGTTGGGATTTTGTTCAAAAATGCAAGAGTGTTTAGATCTGTTGACGTTGTGATTACGGCAGAGTACCCCGGGAGCTGCCGTTCGGGATGCACTCCACAAACCATCTGCCTTATGTTGCACAACATATGCAAGCCTACCCTCGAAGAATAATGAGGGACTCCAAAGCCACGTGCGATCGGAACACGTGAACAGTGGTCGCGTCTCACCACACATGAGTTTTTGTCTCTCTCTCTGAATTTTCCTTTCCTTCTTCGTTTTTAAGAGTTTTGATTATGTCTCTCTGGTTGGTTGTGTGTGTTATGACTAGTATCGATTCTGGGCCTACGATAAATGATTGAGAATATCTTTGGCGCCTTATTGACTGCAATGTGGACTGACGAGATCAACTCGACTAGGCGCCGGCCTCCCGTATCCCCACCTCGCCCCTTCCCGTATAGCGAGGAAAGGACGCGTGTGTGTGAGTGGGACGTATGAGAAGTCGTCGCAAAGATCGGTGGGCAATATTACTTCCGTCCTGAAAATCGGTGTTCTGGGTTTGTCGGTGCCGGGTTTGTCATTATCGATATGCATTCTCCGCCATATTCGTTTCTATTCCTGTTTAACGAGTATATCAACATCCCGTGGTCGGCGGTGGCGCCCCATTGGCGTAAAAATGTGTGTAGTGATTGCCAACGCTTCGACCATTACCAATCAAAGGGCTTCCACTACCGAGTACGGAATGAGGACGAGCATAAGAAAAGGGCCACGCGATTAAGGCCGTCTACGTCAGATTCGGAATTGTGCAACGTGCGGCGTCGGGAGTTAGTCCGAAAACGGGATACTAAGTACGTGCCCGCCCCCTTTCACTCCAAACGAAGAATCGTGGCTCGGTGGGAGGTTCGACAACATTTTCTGGATTGAATTCAAACTTCTCCTCATCGTGAATCACGCGCGCGCACTTCTTCGTAACCCGCGTTGCAACCGACGAGTCCTCTTACTTCATCAGACCAACACGGGGGATTTCAATTCTGTATGTGTCCCCACTCTGAATTTCCCAAAAATCCTTGGCACACCCCATCTTGTTGTTTTTCAGGGCCTTTTTCCGCACCCTTAACACTCCGAGCGGAAAACAGCAGAGGGCGTGAGGTTGGTATCGGAGCTGACACGTGTCGGTTCTGACGATAGTAAGACGAGCTGTCGAGAAGAAAATCAGCTAAACAATCTAATCGCCTCAGTCTTCCTGTCACTCGGCAGAGGTCCGTCGAGGCTTGGATAGAGATGCCCATGGCCGATGCTAATGGAACACCTTCCCGGGTGATGGTAAGCATCCCCGCTACCTTTTCATTCTATCCCAACTACACTCATCCGGAGGCATGGCTTGAAGCAGTGCAAGCGCAGGGTTATATCGTCGAGGATCTTCCCCGCTTCATCACCCTATTACTCCGAAATACTGCGCACGATTGGTTCAAAAGGCAGAGATGGGTGGATTGGGATACCTTGAAGAGAGCGTTCCTAGCACGATTCGACGCGGTCTGCGAAGATGCTGCATGGTTCGTATTGAAAACCCGTCCACAAGAACCAGGGGAACTATTTCACGACTTTGTGGATCGATTTCAGACCGCCTTGGACAAATCAGGATGGGAAGAAAACGCTGTCCGAGAGTTGTTCATCGATCATCTCCACAATCCCGTGTTGAAGGCGAAGTTGCAGAAAAAGGTCCCTGTCAAGACGAACCAACTGACCCTCATTATAGCTAAAGCCCTTGAGCTAGATCTATTGGACATGCGTAAGTATATTAGTTAGGGAGACGAAGACATTTCGGACACGATCGAGGATGTGGCTGCTAAGCGGCGGTCATGGCTAAGAGCGGTGGGACGATTTTACCCTCGTCCTGATCACGATTATCAAGACGGCCCCGCCCCGGATCCCTCCCCGTATCACTCCCTACCTCTCACGAAACCTCCTCTTCCTCCCAAAGTCACAGTAGCGCCTGTAAACACAGTCATGACCCAAGACGCCACAACGGTACCTATCACCAACATGCATCTGGTCCAGATGATTTATACCGCTACGACTTAACAGTCTGAGTGGATGGGTGATCTGCTTCAGATGCAGGCTTCCCAGATGGATCGACTGAAACAGATCATGACGAAACTAGTGAAGGCTAATTCCAACCCTTCTCGCCCTGTTCCCTCTCAATATGCGCTGCTAACCGCCCCTCCCTCAGGGGGACCAGGTCCTCCTGCCGCTCCCCTTGATATGGCTAATCCAGCACGAAGGATCGAATGCTAGAACTGTAAACAACCGGGACACTTCGCACGAGAATGCCCTCAACTGAAACGTAATCAGCCTCCCCATGCAGCCGCGCCCGTGGCCTTGAATCAAGGTCGCGTGGCCGCAGTATTAGAACACACAAGGGAAGCTTCGCCCTGGAGAGCCTCGGACTTTCGAAAATGGTGATTTCAGGAAAGGGGTTTCAGGACAGGGATTTTGATCTGGCCCTTTCTGTGCCTATATATTTCCCACTGCTACCTTCCGGGCTGAATTGTGAGGTCCCCGGCCTCTGTCTTTTGAGCTTTAATGAGAAGCCCTATGAGGGCCCCTTTTGATGCAAAAAAAAATAAAAAATAAAAAATAAAAAAAATAAATGGTGGTTTCTACAGTGGTGTGGCCAGCCCCTTCAACGGATACAGTGCAGCACCCTAGATGTAAAAGCGGGCTACAACATTCTAAGGGCCTTGCCACACCACTCAAGACAAGGTATGTGAAAAAGACAAGACTGGCAGGTGCATCTGGCCTTGTTCTTGCAGGATGTTCATTCTCATTTTGTGCATTTCAAGATTGGTGTGGCTATGCCCTTAGGACCTTTACGACCTTCTAAGGGCCTCTCCACACTACTGTCCCAAAGGAAAAATTACAAGTGCATCTTCCTGCAGAGAACGGCAGGATGCATAAGTTACTAAGAATAGCAAGGGATGTAGCGAGGCCCTAAATGAATCTGGACCAGATCAGTCCGGAGGTAATTTGTTCGGTTCAGAGACAGTCCAGATACAGAATGTTGGTGACTGGCTACGTCCTTACCGTACGAAGGCGCGTTTCAGGCCAACTTGGTCTGAAGCGATCAGGGTGACGACGTTGAATCGGGTCTTGCGTTCGGGTCCTTCAAAAAAGAAAGCGGTCCAGAAGTATCTGACAGCAAATGCCCCCAGTTCCATGTGGAAGCGCTACCCGAACTGTGGGGTCCAGTTCAGAATGTGGGTCGTCGCCAGTCATTCGGCAAGCCCAGGGGCGTCAGAGGCCCGCTGGAGGCTGGCGAATCGAGTTTTGGGGGTAGTACTCACCCCACTCTCCTGCGAAACGTTTTTCATTTCTTTTCTTCTTCTTTTTTTTTTTTTTTTTTTTACACGTTTTTTTTCTTTTTTTCTTTTTCTTTTTTGGAGAACCTTAAACTTTTCATTACATCATAACCGAAGGGTACAGGGCCGGGAAACCCCACAACAATCCCGAGATGTACTGGGGCCATTACCCAGCTTAGGCTCCTGGAAAACGGGTCCAGTGTCCCTTCATAATGACAGTTCCCCAAAATAGAAAAAAAAGGGGATGTTACCCAGAGAACGCCAATACCCCCAGCAATTCCCATCCGAACCAAGTTTTTCGCGTCTGAGAAGTACAGTGGGACCTACCGGGGACAAGTACAGTGGGACCTACCGTGGGCAAGGTCCCACTTGCACGGATTAGGAGATTTCAGCCGTTGATCTTGGCTATCTACGGTCTTTATCTCTTAATTCGTGGAAGTGGGACCTAGCCGCGGGTCTGCGTATTCCCGCCACCGTCGGCGGTCAACAATGAAGAACAAACGCCAGTGGGACCTACGTTAGCCCCAGGAAAACGCGGCGCGGGGATGGATTTGAAGAGTTCGGGAAAGGAAAAAAAAAAAAAAGAGTTCGGGGAAAACGCGGATTCAGTAAAAACGCGGGTTTTCCAGCAGTGGCGCAGGTTGGTTCTCTCACCACCACGAGACCGAAGGGCACTTAAAAAAAACAAAAAAAAACAAAAAACGCGGCGGTCAGGAGGAGGCCATTTCTGTCCTGATACCCGCAACGACTGAACAGAAGCCGGGTAGAGGGAGGCGAAGTATCCCTGTGGACTACTCACCACATGCACAACGGACAGCAGCGGGAAGAAATTTAGTGAGAACCCCAGAGTCTAGTATCACATAAATACACGATGAAGAAATGGATGACATCAAGGTGATCGTGAACACACAGGCCTTTGTCTTGTGTGAGGGCTTAACCGTAGAGGAGTTTTGTCCCACCGAGACAGTAGGGACTTGCGAGTGGAAGCGATAGTGCTAGGAGCGGACTATCGGCTGCCGTTTTGCCGCTGTGAAATTTGGCTTCGGTCGAGGGTGGACGAAGGCGCGAACATATCATTAATCAACAATGGCGCGCAGGGCGTTGCTTATCGGCGCTAGCTATGGCGACAACAGCGATCTGCCTACTCTGCATGGAGCGGTCAATGATGTCTTGCAGGCGAAGATAGCGCTCACGACGGTGTATGGATTTGCAGAGGCTGACGTATGCGTGCTGGCCGATGGAGAAGTGGATGCGAGCTGCGTTAAGGCTTGCACAACGCCGCCCACGAAAGCTTGCATCCTGGCGGCGCTTGATTGGTTGGTCAAGGGTGCGTGCGCAGGTGATGTGCTGTTCTTCCACTTTTCTGGATATGGTACGCGTGTTCCCTCGGCATCGTCGTGCGACTCTCTCGAGGAGGCTCTCCTTCCATCCGACGCTACGGTGTCCGATGTGTGTGGTTTCGGGAACGTTGTCGAGCAGAGTGTTTTCAGTGCCAAATTCGCCGGCATTCCCAAGGGCGTGACGGTCGTTCACGTGTTCGACACAGCCTTCAAAGGTGCCGCGAAGTGCGCCCTCGCCGGTGAGTATTAACAAGCCAACTCTCATGCAATCTCTTGTCTGTCGCTTCTGCGCTCATTGTCATCTTCATTTCCTCGCTCTCTCTTTCTCTATCCTACCTCTCTCTTCCTCTCTGTGTAGGCATTGTTAGTTGCATTTGCTAGACGCGCTCGTTGCTTGCTCTCTCCCC
>BFEA01000178.1:741235-751346 GCA_003427395.1 Chara braunii | reverse complement strand
TTTTTTTTTTTTTTTTTTTTTTTTTTTAATTATGACCGGTTTTTTGACATCAGGCGATTTCACATCAGCCCATTTCACATCAGCCCGTTTCACATCTGGCTAGCGGTGGAGCAGTGTCCATAATGATGCCTGCATTTTTTTGAACGTTTCCTGCTGCCATGACTGTCAGTTGGTAGGCAAGGGTTATGGCAGATGCTGCTGGGTGGTTTTGCTGTGTCTTGGACTCTTCATACTCACACCTGGGCGATTGAAGTCCGTTTAAGTCAAGCAAGTGCTAGTGCTGGTGTCAGGGCATGCTCACACTCGAATTTTTTTGACTGAGCTCTGGACGTGATTACGGTAAAGTACATCCACTTTTTCGTAATTGCAGTTCACATATATTGAGGAAGGCGCTACTAGTGTGAGCATGGCCTGAGTATGCTCTTACTTCTTAGAGTTGGAATTTGGCTTCTTGTCGTTGTTTACTTAGGACATGCTCAAGCTAGCATTTTGCTAAATGCATCTGACCGCAATTACGGCCAACCTACATGCATCTGACTCCAATGACGTCCAAAGCTTAGTCAAAAAAGTCGTAGTATGAGTATACCCTTAGTCTCCTCATTCGGACTAGAGCAGCACAACATTTCAGCAGTTCATGGGTGTACGGACTGAGGGCATTAGTGTGAGTATACCCTCAGTTAGACCTAAGTTCGCATCCATCTGCCCTGTTCAGCTGTGGGGAGCCCTCCTCCCATCCCATGTTATGTCTGTAGAAGTTGAAGCACATCCAGAGCTCAGTTGAAAAAATTCGAGTGTGAGCAAAAACAAATGTCCCCCAAGCAAAATGAACGACCACAAAAAAAGCACCCACAGTCCTGGACCCTAACAGCCTCAACCCCCCTTCCGGGCATAGCAAACAAACCAATCTATACCTGAACCCGGGCTCCACATGAATAAACGAAAGTCCATGGCTGCGCCACCACGTTTGGCGTGGTCTAGCAGTTATGGGTTTCCAGCTCCGCAAGACCCTGCAGGCCTGAGCCAGGTCCCTCCGGGCTAAGTGTCGTTGTCTACTCAGTTCGGGAAGTAGTACCCGACCTCGTGACCCCTATTGCAGGATGACGGGACCTCTTACCTATCCCACCGAGATTAACCAGCGGGGCCCAACCACGTCTCTCAGTGGTCCGCGGGGAATGTGTGACGCGCAACCTCATGCCCTGTGTTGCCTTCCGTTCGGAGTGCTAAGGGTGCGGAAAGAAGGCCCAGGAAAACAGCAAGATGAGGTGTGCCAAGGATTTTTGGAAAATTGAGTGTGGGGACACAGACAGAACTGAAATCCCCAGTGTTGGCCCGATGAAGTAAGTCGGCTGCTTTCGCGCGTCGCGGAATGCGCGCGCGGGCACGACGCAAAAAGAGAAAAAAATTCAAATTCAATCCAAAAAGTATTGCCAAACTCCCCACCGCACTACGGCTCTTCCTTTAGAGCGAAAGGGCTTCGGTACACTCTGCGTGTCCTGCTTCTGTATCAAGTCCCGACGTCGCTCGTTGGTCAGTTCTGAGTCCGACGTGGAGGGTCTCAGCCGCGTTCGGTATTCGGTATCAAGTCCCGACGTCTCCTTGTGCTCGTCTTCACTCTGTATTCGGTATAGAAGCCCTTTGATTCGTAGCGGTCGAAACGCGGACACTTAGTGCACAGGGTTCGAGGCCAATGGGGCACCACCTCCGTCCACGGAATGACGATCATCTCGTTAAATGAAAATAATACTGAGTAAGGCGGGTAGTGCGTATCGACAATGACAAAGCCCGCGTCCACGAATCCAGAACAACAATTTTCGGGAGTGAAGTAATATCGTCCGCCGATCCGTGCGACAGCTTCTCGCACGTCCCACTCGCAAAAACGTGTCCTTTCCTCATTGTAAGGGAAAGGCGCGTTGGCGTGGGAGATACGGGAGGCTGGCGCCCAATCGAGGTGTGCCCGTCAGTCCACATGTCAATCAATCGGAATGAATTTGCAAAAACCTCGGGACGTCATCAAAAAGCATAATCATAAAAACCAACTAACATTTTCCTTCCTTTCGACACGAGGGAAGCATCTTGCAGAGCCCGTTCAACCATGCAATAATCGGGTTGGAGTTTCGAGGGATCAACCCGAGACTCAGGTTCAGCAGGCCAGATCGACAAAAATCCGAGGCGCCTGGCTCTTTCGAGGTTGCCCCGTAGACTGTCTGGAGATGTCGTGCAGTATAAGGCAGATGGCACGCGCAGTGCATTCAGAACAACAGATCTAAACACTCTTGCATTCTCGAACAAGATCCCGTCGAGCTCTAGGTCTAACCAAAACGAAATTCGCATACAAGCATCTTCCTTTCCCTGCACATATCCACTGTGGAAGGTGCAAAAATGACAATGGTGCATCAGAAACAAATCGGGGGATAGTACACTCGCATCCACCGTTCACAAGACAAGAGGATTGAGTTCCTTTACATCCGGGGATTACCCAGGAAACTAATGGAAGATTCCTGGAAGAAGTTCTTCCGCGCAAAGAATCGCAAGGATTCACTTCTGTTCACAGGGGAAGTCGGACTCATAACACATCGTCATTCAGATCACAGAGAGAAAGCCTTAGGGGAGAGATGGACGAGAAATATCGAGACAGGAGTCACTGGGATCCGACAAGGGAACGTTCGGCCTCACAGCCATGAACTCACACCAAAAAAATGATCCGCGACCATGAAGACGCATTCGCCGTGAAATTCCAATATGGCCTTGGGCCAATCATCCATTCAACTCCAATTACCGATCCTCATACCCGCACCGACGATCCCAGCCGTCGCGTGCTAACTTTCGCCGCTGCGATCGTCACCCCTCTGACGCAAGCTAGGCACGGCTCGCCCGGATTCCACAGTCCGTCGTGGCGATCAAGCGCGCAACCTGCCAGCCTATAGTCAGCCCGTCAAGACTGTTCGACTCGCACCAAACGCATCACCTAGCCACTGCTTCCCGGAAGCTGGCTTGGGAGTTGAAAACGCAAGAGAGATTTGCGGATGCGCTTGCGGAATTTATAGTTGCGAGAAGGAGGCAGAAGGAAGAGAAGGTGGAGGGAAAATCAAGGTGTAGGAGGAGAGGATTCAGCGGGGGGCGCTCAAGAGAAGCCATGTTGATCTTTCGGAACCCAATGTTCAGCCAATCAGATTCGTCACGCAATAGGAAGATCCTCTTACTCAATGCGTCTGATTGGTGAGCGGGGGTAATCGAGGGATCAAGCGGGTTTCGAGAGTTGAGGTTGAAGAGTTAGAAGGAAAGAGGCGCGAGAAGCAGCGCAAGACGGGTCCAAGATTCAGATCATCAAGAAAGGAAAAACAGGCGCACAAAGAGCAGAGAGAGGGAAAACAGTTGCGATAGGAGAGGAAGGGGAGGGGGAAGGGAGAGAGAAGAGAGCACGAGGGAAAAACGATGCGGGAAATAAGGAGGAGGAAGCTCGAATGCGCGGCGCCGACAACAAGAGAAAAAGACACCAAAATAGTTACAGCTTGTCTATGTCCTAAACCAGTTCAAAAATTGAAAGTCGACGCGGAAAAATGAAGTCACCTTATCCGCGCGCAAAAGTCGACGTGGGAAAAGAACGTCCTATGCCTGTCCGTATTCTCACAAAATTCCTAGAGTTTTCTCCGACGTGACCGAGAACGTTCATGCACAAAAAGGACACGTCGGGTTCCGCTTATTCCGGAATTCCTAACTGTCGAGCCCGATTCCTAGTGCGCTCACTAAGACGCACACAATTTCCCATGCATTTCCCGTATTACAAAAAGCAGAATTCCAAGAATCAATAGAACCTCCGGAAAATGGGGGCCTAACCAAGGCACCTAAAATCAAGGAAAGCGACGGGGGTTCTCTTGGGCCAGTATGATACAAAGGAAAAAATTGAGCCAAGGGGTACGAAAGATAGCACGGGGTTGGAAAGTGGTTCGTCACATATGTGACGTGAGGGGGTTCCAAAACTATGCGATCTCCTGATTGTATGAAACCTTGAAGAAAGGAAGTGCAAGGAGACGAAGAAGCAGGAAGAGGAGAAGCTTAGATCAGCACAATCTATGTCAACAGAGAAAACAGAGCCGGGGCATGAGTTGGCGACAACATCCGTGGCAAGGTCTCCATAATGCATGCCGGCTCGTGCTGTCTCGGATCCCATCCTCTGTAGTCCTGTCATATGCAACCCCCTGCCCTTCAATCTTCGGAGGTTGTCCAGGTGGCACCATCATGGTCCATCAGGTCTCCGTGTGCTCTACACTCCCAGTCCAGCGCAATCCGTCGAATCAGAGCATGCGTTGACGTCATCGTCAATGGCATGATCTTCGCGAAACTACTGATTCGTGTTGCTCGGGGAACGCGTGTCGATCTCTCCAATCGATCGCCACGGAGAGCCTTCCATATGCCACTTACCGTGAGAAAAAGTGTGGACGTCATCCGATGTGGCAAGCTTAATCACCTAATCCCAGAACGGTCATTGACAAGAAGAAGGTGGGATGCGCTGCCGTCGTGACACGTGGCGGGTATCAGCGTCGCGTGGGAATGGGAAAGTAGACATTGTACATGGAGGGGTGTCGACGGGGAGGATTGGGAGGAAGTAGGGGTAAGTAGCGGTTCATCCCTTCCTCTGTCACTAGGAGCTCCTCGTAGCGGATGATCGGATGAAAGCGGGGAAATCGGTCGCCGCTGTGAGGGAGGGAGGCGAGATAGTCAGAGTAGAGGGTGGAGAAAGAGCAGAAGAGCGCCGAGCGAAATAACTCGTGATTGCGGCATACGGGGATGGTTCCTATGATTACGCAGTAGACTTCTACTGCGTTGCTCTGCTCCCATGCGGCACTAAACAAAATAACAAGCAAACAGAACGTGGGGGTTGCACATTGAAGGGAAGGATGGGGATGGACGGTGACAGCGAGGCGCGTGGAGTAGAAGTGATGGAAGGTATTGGGAGGGAAGGGATTGCGAGTGAAGGTGACGGGGGTAGAGATCTGATGGAGGGTGAGGTAATCAAGGGGACGGCAGGATAAGGACCGGGGACGAAGGCCGATCCCCCGCATCGGTACGTGGACGAACTGGAGGACGGGCTGAGGTGGAGGGGGAGGGCGATCGGCTCCGTTTCCGTCGCGATGAGCTCGGAGTCGTGGCCGCAGGGTCGCCATCTTCGGGCTTGGGGGGCTCCGGATTCCGGTTCGGGTCGTCGTTGATGCGCAGGTTCGCCCCACTGGCGAACTCCAGCTGGCTTTTCCCGGCGGCGATCTCTTCCCTCTTACGTGCCGCCTCGGAATCTTCCGCCTTAGTGCCTGTGCGCGCCGCTTCTTCCGACAAGGCTTCCCACCCCGATCCGGCTTCCTCCTCTTCGTCGTCTTCTGCTTCTTCTTCGTCTTCTTCCTCTTCCTCCTCTACACTCTGCTCTCCTTTGTTGTGCTCACTATAACTCCCCTTCTCCAACGTTTCTTCTTCGGCGTCGCCTTCTTCTTCTTCATCGTCTTCGTCCGCCTGCTCAGATGTATCTTGCTTTGGATAGAAGGCAAGATTGATGACTCCGTTCGGCTTCAAGTACTACTGCTGCGACGGCAGGGCGTTTTCACTCCCTGGCTCTTTCAAGCACGCAGTCCACTGAAGATGCGGGGCCAAGGTCCGAGTAAGGATGTGCGGAGCCGGACTCTCGTCACTTTGCGAAACGACGTCGAGAGAGAGGTCATCAACTAGCTGCGCGAGCGGGATGACAAGTTCCTGGACAATTAGCTAGCGATGGCCCGGCCGCACCGATCCAAAAAGAAAACCGAGAAAATCGCCCTCTACGTCAGTTCTCTAAGCCTGGATAATCAGCAGCTCCAGGTACTCAATCCACGCCTGATGCTCGTCGGTTCGCGTGCACGTCACTGTCACTCTGGCCAAGCACACAGACAGATCAACAAAAGTCTCGCGCCACGCCCGCCAATGCCTGGGATCGAGGAGCGGAACTGTAAGGGGCTCGAGCAATAAAGAAAGATGAGGATGAAGTTTGGATTTCCATAAGGTGGGGAAGAGAGAGGGAAGGCCGAAGGTGGAGAGAGGGGCGAGAGGAGCGGCGCGGTTCATTGGGGGCGTTGGAAGGGGACGAGTGTGGGAAGCACCACTGTCGGCTGGCGCATAGAGGTGCGGATCTCGTCGAAGTCAGTCCCGTCCATCGGGACTAGGCTGTACCCGAGGTGCACAAAACGGTGATGCCACTCAGCGAATAACTGCGGCGACCACTCTCGTAAAAAGGTCAGGATCGCGGTATGCCAAAGCGGGCTGACTGCGCTGATATCACCGCTGAAGGCAGCGACCGTGGTGACGTGGCTCGTTCATGGAGCCGCCCGCCGATGAAATGCCACCACCTCTGCCAATACTACTGCCTGCGGACTCCCGGCGAGTCGGAACGCAGCGGCGGCACACACCCTTGGTGCAGAAGAACTGCGCGAGTCGTCGAAGATCAGGACTGAGCCGCGGATGACGAGCTTGCTGGATCTCCGAGATGTAGCCACGTGGCTGCAGCAGATGATTGCCAAGGGCTTGCTCTGTGATGAAACTCATGGTGAGGACGGGGAAGAAGATGAGAGATGGGAACAAGAGGAAGAGAACGAGGCGGGGGCTAGATCGTCGTCGTTCTCTTCTTCAGTGGAGAAGGGAGACGGAGGGAGATCAGAAGGAGGGAAGGGACGAATATAAGAGGTATGGCGGACGATAGGGACAGAGCTATGGCTGGCGCTGGCCTCGGGCGCAATGCGCACCGTGTTGGCACCGTTTGGTCCGAGCTCGACAACGCGGAAACAGCCAGAGAACTTGGGAGCGAATTTCTGGTCGTGTGCATATTTACGTACCTGCACCAAGTCCCCTAGTTTATATTGATATCAGGGACCAGCATTTCCATTTCGGGCCTCGTAGCTACGGACTTGCCTCCCGTGGGCTAGATCAGTCATTTTCTATCTCGTTTGGGCTAGCTTTGGGACGACCCTTTCCATTAAATCGGTGTACCTTTTGGCCTTGGACTTAAGGGCAGCGGGCGTGTCTCTACCCCCTGCTTCGGCAATTTTGGAGTTGCCCCGGTAATCAACACATGGGAGGCTATTGGTGCGAAGCTGAAAGGGGGTGAACCCCGTGGATTCGTGAGGGGTGGCCCGATGAATTCCGACGATTTGGTATACGATCTCGGGCCACGGACGCGTGTCATGCGCTGCTAGATTTCTACAAAGGGCAGTCTTAATCATGCGATTGGCATTTTCGGCCAACCCATTCGACAAGGAAACGTGGGGTGCTGTGTATCGAAGTGTAATGCCTCGGCGTGCGAGCAACTCCTCCACCTCGCCTCTGAATTAGGACCCATTCTCGGTTAGAATCTCTTCCGTATCTAGGTGGGTATAGAGGAACCAATCGATGTACGTGGCTATCTCTGCGGCCTTACGGGATTGCAGGGGTAGACCTCGATGTATTTGGAAAAATGTCTTTTAAAACTAGAAGGATGGAATATTCGCAACGGTGTGGGCCAGGTGGCACGTCGATATCTGCCGTATCCATACTGACTCGCTGGAAAGGGCGCTCTACTTCCGTCGGTACTATCGTGTTTGGTCCCCGTATTGGGGTACGATCGGCGGCACAGACCAGACAGTTGGCGACTACGTATCTGACATTGTCCCGTATATTACACCAGAACCATCGATTCTGATCTATAGTTGCTTCAGTGACATGTATCGCGAAGTGAGCGGCCTGCTCTTTGTGAGCAGATCGGATCCAATCATATCTCTGGAATGGATGGGGAACCGTCAACCACAAACCCGATCCGTCAGTTTTACTCTTTTCCAGGTGACCGTTGATCCATCGGTAATCCCGGGATCTCTCGGTAGCCCGACGTCTGTCGTGCTTAGTGAGATGATCCAATGGTAAACCAGCCAATTCAGCTAATAGAATTTTATCCGTCCAGACTTTCGCTCATCGGTATTTCTCGTCATATTCAGGGTCGTCCGTTCGGGCAGCCTCGAATCGAACCTCGATAGGGAGTTTGTTCATTCTACACAGAGGGCACTTCCATTCCATACTATACGTTCGGTATCGAACTCATGCACCGTGTGCACGATTGACACACATGGCACAGTCCACCCAATCAACGAATCCGGTCTCAAAAGGATGACAGTCCACCTCATAAACCCATGTAATACACGTACAAAAATGACAGAATTTATCGGGAAGGGTGGCGAAGAAGGCCGAGGAGGCGAGAGGGGCGGAATCAGCAGGGGAAGAGGGGGTCACAGAGACAGGTGGGGTAGCCATGATGAGAGGGGAGGAGAGAAAGAGAGAGAGAGCAGGGTTGCAGAGAGGGTAGAGCAAAGGCCCCGTGCCACTCACTCCTTCGACAGAATTTCCACTTGCCCGTACCGCGGTCCGTTCTTATCCTTTGGCTCGTTCCACGGAATCACCTCCTTTCTCTTGGGGACCTTCTCGGGTCGGTGCAGTCGTGTCAACCCGTCAGCATTCCCGTACCTCTCGTGCTTCCGATGACGAATGTGAAAGTCCATGCTCTTTAGCACCGTTGCCCATCTCCCGATCATGCCTGAGTAATCCTTAGATTTCTTCAGGGATAATAATGGCTCATGATCGGTGACCAGCATGAACTTCCGCCCATACAGATAGGCTCAAAAGTGACTGATCCCCCACAGAGCCGCATAGCATTCTCCTGTTGGGGCGGCGTAATTGCGCTTGTAGGCAGGCACCGACTTAGACGCTTATTCCACCACGCATTTGAGCCCGCCTGGTCCCACCTGGGCCAAGATCGTTGAGATTGCCTCCGGCTGCCAGTCCGTGATGAGGACTGTGTAACCGGTTGAACGCGCCGAACGCGCGTTCTCGTTCAAACGCGGCCGTTCATAGCCCTCGGGGCCGCGTTCAATCGTGTTCAAACGCGCTGCGCACCACGTGGTACAAAAAAATTGAACGTGACCTCGGGGAGCGCATGCGCGCATCGCGGACTATGGGGTGGTGGACCTCGTTCAACAAACCCCAAAAGTGCAAAAAAAAAAAAAACCGGAGGCCCACCCCCGCTCCCGCATCACCCCTTGCCATATGAAAGGTCCTTTTTTTTGGAAGGGGCGCCAATGGGGAAATTCCCCTAACAGGGCTCAGACGGCCCATGCATGCTATCTGGAGGGTCCTCGCAGCACTAAGTGCAGACCCTCCCTCAAAATCGAGGCACGCAGTCAGTATTGTGTAGAGCACGAGCTGCCCGAATATATCCTCAGGATTCAAGTTCAGGTCTGTGTTTCAGCAGTTATGGGTTGCTCATGTTCGTGTTGGTCTCTGCACAGTCTGCACGTGATTCTCAGGGCTTGGCTGCTGCACTACTCACCAAATGTGCAAAACTATAATGAATCTTCTGCAGAACATGGAATAATACGCTGCCATATGTTTTGCCTGTGCTGTGTAGAGGCCCTTAGGGCCACTGCATATGGAAGCAAAACGAACGGGAAGGGGAGAAAACAAAGAAGAGAAAAAGAAAAAAAACTAAAAGCAAACAAACAAACAAACAAACAAAAAAGAAACTTACCTACAATTTCTGCATACCCCCGAGTTCTGGGGGTAGGTTCATCCAGGTTGCCCATCCTCAGATGGTCTGTGAGGGTTGTAACCCCTGATGAGTTGGTGAAGGCCCGACGAAAGAGCCTGTCGGGACCATCCCTTCCCTCTTCCTCTCTCTCTCTCTCTCTCTCTCTCTCTCTCTCTCTCTCTCTCTCTCTCTCTCTCAACTCCCAACTTCCCACCTCACGTCTGTATCTGGTGCAGAAATGCACCAGATCCAAAGGCAACCAAGTTCTGTAAGACCCTGTATGGAACCGCAATCTCAGCATAAATCCCCCCCCTTCTTCCTTCAGCCCGTTCCTAAGACGCGAACGGCTCTCTAAAAAAAAAGGAAAAAAATCTAAAAAAATCTAACTAGGGCCCCGCTGCACTAATCATGGCCGTGTATTTTTCCATATTCTAGCTGAAGATTCACTCTCGTTTTGCAGACTTCGAGAGTAGTGCAGCGAGGATCTTTTGTGTGCTTTTGGGGACACTAAGTCCCCTGCCACTTCTGTGGGCGCCATCTGGCGCCGTT
>BFEA01000178.1:716094-740795 GCA_003427395.1 Chara braunii | reverse complement strand
TTTTTTTTTTTTACCGTTTTGTCTGGGGCATTGGCCCACAGCCCCCCCCCAAGCAGCACTGCCGCTCCCCCCACTGCCCACAGCCCCCCGAAGCACCGCCGCTGCTCCCCACACTGCCCAGACCCCCCCCCCACCCCGCGCACGCCCCTCCGCAAACGCGTCAATCGCGTTTACCGGCGTTCATTGAATGTGCGTTCAGCGCGTTAAAAAACTGAACGCAAAACCCGCGCTCAATGAACGTGCGGTAACATAGGATGAGGACAAAAAGTTTTTCGGGATCCGGCCTTATAAGGACCGGAGCCAAAATAAGAGCTGCCTTGAGTTTCGAAAACGCTTGATCACACTCTGGCGTCCAAATCAACGGTTGATACTTTTTCAGCAGATTCGTGAAGGGACCCACAATAGTTGCGAAGCCCTTGATAAACTTTCGGTAGTACGAGGCCAGGCCCAGAAAGGCGCGAACTTGCGTGATAGTCGTTGGCACAGGCGCGTCTCTCACAGCTGCCACCTTTTGCGGTTCCGGTCTAAGTCCCTCGTTTGTCACCACGTGTCCTAGGAAGGAAATGGTGGTGAGAAAGAACTGGCATTTCTCAAGCGCCACCTTGAAACCGACATCCCTCAATGCATGCGGCCTCCATTCGATGTGTTGCACATGCCCCTCGTAAGAACTCGAATACACCAGAATATCATCCATGTACACAATCACGCAATAGTTGATGATACTCTGCGCCAGACGTGTCTTCCGCACAAAGTTATGAAAAGCCATGTTCATGGCTCGCTGAAAGGTTGCGGGAGCATTGCAGATGCCCATTGGACATCGAATCCATTGCCAAGTACCTTCAAACAACACAAACGCCGTTTTCGGACGATCCTCCTCTCGAACAAGAAGGTGATGGAACCCATGACGAACATCAAACTTACTGAGAAATCGAGCACTCCCAATCGCATCCAACAGCTCATCAATCTGAGGAAGGGGGTACACATCTTTGATCGTGATATCGTAATACTATCGATAATCGATACATATGCGAATTCCTCCGGCCTTTTTGGGCACGATTACCACCGGAAACGACCAACTTGAAGGTCCTTTAGCGGGTTCGATCCATCCATTAGCTTCGAATTCCTTAATTCACTGAAACGCGACCGCCCGTTGGGCTGGCGAGTATCGATAAGGAATGCAGCTAATGGGTGGATGATCCCCCGTAAGGATGGCATGCTCAATCACGTTAGACAATCCGATATCGTTATCGTGCACACTTAATACTTCTAAGTACCCATTCAAGACATTAATCAGTGATTTCTGAAATTCCAGGGGGACGTGATTCGGCAGAGTGACTGTCGGTCGATCAGGTATCTCAAGGGGCATGTCGATCCAATCATCAGGTTGATTCCGTCGGTCATGGACGCTAGAGAAAATAGAGCTGCTAGTGCGAACAGAAAATACAGTTGCAATCATCTGGGATTCAGTAGGGCTAATCATTTCGGTCTCTTTAATTTCGGCGTCAGTTTCTGAGTGGGCTGTAGTTTCTTCCACGGTTAGTCCTGTCAAATCCGCCATTTCCTGCATTAGATCGGGCACATCGTCGACGGGAGCTTCGGCTTCTTGTTTTATTAGAGCGATGGTCGCTCCTGTTGTAAGCAGCGACCTCGGAGGGAAAACAAAAACTTCCAGGTATTTTTTCACCTGTTGATAGCGCGCTCGGAGGGAAAGTGTTCCCTCGTACAAAGTGCGAAGGGGTTCCAAATCGTCTACCAAGTCCGATATTTACAAGATGGGTTCGCCGAGAAAGGGCAAGGGACTGACCTGGGTTTCCGTAGGCACGAGCATGTTATTTCCCAGACTCAAGTGAAAAGTTCGTGTGGTTCTGGGAACCATCCGAAATTCCTCTCGAGCTTCGTGCTCGAAAAGTTCGACTAAGTGTTTCCACTTACTCTCACTAGGCATCTCTTCTTCGAACTTCTATTCTTCGAATCCGCTACTATTACCCGGAGATGGAAATTCCTCGTGATCGGGACCTTGAATCATCCCTATTAGAGCAGAATTAGAAGTCTTTTTTACTGTTCGCGTTGAAATCCGCAACAGAACTGTCTGAGGCTTTCCTCCTGTTTGCGAAAGCACCAACTGTTTGGAATCGAAATGCATGCGGGCACCTACCGCCATTGCCCAAGGCAGTCCCAACAACACCGAGTATCAGTGCACATCTATGACCAAGGCGTTAACGAGGACGTGTACTCGTCCAACTTTCACGGCCACATTCTCAATGACTCCTACGATATTCATTGCTTCCTCGTCAGCAGAGACGTCGTTGTCTTTGCCAGATTGAGGGAGAATCGAGTTGAATCGTCCCATTCTTTTCACCGTATCGAATGATATAGCGACCGCCGAGGACCCAGTATCGATGAGGGCGTTAAAATGTTTGCCCCATACTTCATAATCATATTCAACATTTTTCCACAACACTGGTCGAGCTCGCACGAAATGATATTTCTCAGCTAAGGAAATCATAGCTACTCGCGGGGCTTCGGGTTCTCGCGGTGCAACACCCTCTACTTCTTCCTCCTTCTTCTTTTTCAACATTCGTTGTATGCGCTGGTATGTAAAGCGCTTTTGATTCTTCTGATATTGTTGCAGCAGCTTGTCATTTGCAGCTTTGGCTATGGTGAGCAAATGTCCCACTGGGACCGGAACGCGAATGTCTAGTTGCTTAAGCGTTTTCAACACATTCATTTCTCCTGTCCGAAACTGTGGTCCGGGGCTAGATTCGCGCTCGACCCATTCAAGATCGTCATGAGCCGGTTGGATTGCTCCGAACATGCCGGCGAGATGAAGGTATTCCGCCGGGTCAACCATGTAAGTGGCTTCGGAAGAGGAAGTCCCTAAGGTTGATGCAACTGCAATTGAGGGGGAAGGTCGCTCAGGGGCGTATGCAATGATCTCCTCGTTTCGGGCTGTATCCATTAGTGCAGCTATTCGTCCTTGATTCAGAGCTACGGGGGTTGCGGCAGGTGGGGGCTGATTTCGTTTTGGCTGCGGACAGTCCCGGACAAAATGCCCGGGCTGTTTGCAATTGTAACGCTCGATCTTCCCTGCCAGGTGAGCTGCATGAGGGAACTGTGGCGCATGTCCAGGTGCAGGCGAGGCAGGCAAAAGCGGAAACGATGCAAGGGCAGGTCGAGCAGGAGCCAAGTTGGGCATAATTAACCTAGTCATTATCTGTTCCATTCGATCCATGTGAGCCGCCTGCATTTCGACCAGATTGCTCATCCATTCAGATTGTTTGTTAGTAGTTGTATGGATCATATGTGCCAAATGTATATTGGTTATGGACATAGAGGCAGGATCTCGGGTGCTTTTGGGGCTAACAGTTGCTATCGGTTGGTCCATAGAGCGAATCAAAGGAGGGGGAGAAGGAGCTGACGGGATATCAGAGGCGACCCCTTCGGGAAGGTCATGATCCGGCCGGGGATAGATTCGTTCTACCGCTCGCAACCACAATCGTCGTTTCGCCGCTACATCCTGAATCGTGTCTGTAATGTCTTTGTCTCCCTAACTGATATACTTCTTTGTATCCGTCAGGTCTAACTTAAGCGCTTTGGTAATGATAGCGGATAGCTGGTTCGTTTTAGGGGGGACCTTTTTCTGCAGCTTAGCTTTTAGCGTCGGGTTTCGTAGATGATCGATGAACAAGTCTCGGGCGGAACTTTCATCTCGCCCTTATTTGTCCAACGTAGTTTGAAATCGATCCACAAAGTCAGGCAACAATTCCCTTGGTTCTTGCGGTCCAGTTTTGAGTACATACCAAGCAGCATCTTCGCTGACCATATCAAATCTGGCCAAGAACGCTCGCTTGAAGGTATTCCAATCTACCCATTTGTGTTTCCTTAACCAATCATGCGCCGTGTTGCAAAGGAGCAAGGGGATGACATGGGGGAGATCTTCCGCGCTATAACCTTGAGCTTGGACGACTTCCAACCAAGCTTCGGGGTGGGTGTGATTGGGAAAGAAGGGAAAAGCGACGGGAATACTGACAATCACCCTGGGGGGTACTGCGTTTCCATCGGCCATTGGCATAGCCGGTCTAGCCTCGGCAGATCTTGATTTGGTCACCGGGCGATCTCGACGAGCAGGTTGAGGACTTCTTCTACCTCTCGTCAGCTCGACTTACTATCATCAGAACTGACACGAGTCGGCTCCGATACCAACCTCATGCCCTGTGCTGTCTTCCGTTCGGAGTCCTAAGGGTGCGGAAAGAAGGCCCAGGAAAACAGCAAGATGGGGTGTGCCAAGGATTTTTGGAAAATAGAGTGTGGGGACACAGACAGAACTCAAATCCCCCGTGTTGGCCCGATGAAGTAAGTCGGCTGCTTTCGCACGTCGCAGGATGCGCGCGCGGGCACGACGCGAAAAGAGAAAAAAATCCAAATTCAATCCAAAAAGTATTGCCAAACTCCCCACCGTGCTACGGCTCTTCGTTTAGAGCGAAAGGGCTTCGGTACACTCCGCGTGTCCCGCTTCTGTATCAAGTCCCGACGTCGCTCGTTGGTCAGTTCTGAGTCCGACGTGGAGGGTCTCAGCCGCGTTCGGTATTCGGTATCAAGTCTCGACGTCTCCTTGTGCTCGTCTTCACTCTGTATTCGGTAGTGGAAACCCTTTGATTCGTAGCGGTCGAAACGCTGACACTTAGTGCACAGGGTTCGAGGCCAATGGGGCGCCACTGCCGTCCACGGAATGACGATCATCTCGTTAAATGGCAATAATACTGAGTAAGGCGGGAAGTGCGTATCGACAATGACAAAGCCCGCGTCCATGAATCCAGAACAACAATTTTCGGGAGTGAAGTAATATCGTCCGCCGATCCGTGCGACAGCTTCTCGTACGTCCCACTCGCAAAAACGTGTCCTTTCCTCATTGTAAGGGAAAGGCGCGTTGGCGTGGGAGATACAGGAGGCTGGCGCCCAATCGAGGTGCGCCCGTCAGTCCACATGTCAATCAATTGGAATGAGTTTGCAAGAATCTCGGGACGTCATCAAAAAGCACAATCATAAAAACCAACTAACATTTTCCTTCCTTTCGACACGAGGGAAGCATCTTGCAGAGCCCGTTCAACCATGCAATAATCGGGTTGGAGTTTCGAGGGATCAACCCGMGACTCAGGTTCAGCAGGCCAGATCGACAAAAATCCGAGGCGCCTGGCTCTTTCGAGGTTGCCCCGTAGACTGTCTGGAGATGTCGTGCAGTATAAGGCAGATGGCACGCGCAATGCATTCAGAACAACAGATCTAAACACTCTAGCATTCTCGAACAAGATCCCGTCGAGCTCTGGGTCTAACCAAAACGAAATTCGCATACAAGCATCTTCCTTTCCTGCACATATCCACTGTGGAAGGTGCAAAAATGACAATGGTGCATCAGAAACAAATCGGGGGATAGTACACTCGCATCCACTGTTCACAAGACAAGAGGATTGAGTTCCTTTACATCCGGGGATTACCAAGGAAACTAATGGAAGAGTTCCGGAAGAAGTTCTTCCGCGCAGGGAATCACAAGGATTCACTTCGGTTCACAGGGGAAGTCAGACTCATAACACATCGTCATTCAGATCACAGAGAGAAAGCCTTAGGGGAGAGATGGACGAGAGATATCGAGACAGGAGTCACTGGGATCCGACAAGGGAACGTTCGGCCTCACAGCCATGAACTCACACCAAAAAAATGATCCGCAACCATGAAGACGCATTCGCCATGAAATTCCAATATGGCCCTGGGCCAATCATCCATTCAACTCCAATTACCGATCCTCATACCCGCACCGACGATCCCGGTTGTCGCGTGCTAACTTCCGCCGCTGCGATCGTCATCCCGCTGACGCAAGCTCGGCACTGCTCGCCCGGATCCCACAGTCCGTCGTGACGATCAAGCGAGCAGCCGGCCAGCCTATAGTCAGCCCGTCAAGACTTTTCGACTCGCACCAAACTCATCACCTAGCCACTGCTTCCCAGAAGCTGGCTTGGGAGTTGAAAACGCAAGAGAGATTTGCGGACGCACTTGCGGAATTTATAGTTGCGAGAAGGGAGGCAGAAGGAAGAGAAGGCGGAGGGAAAATCGAGGTGTAGGAGGAGAGGATTCAGCGGGGGGCGCTCAAGAGAAGCCATGTTGATCCTTCGGAACCCAATGTTCAGCCAATCAGATTTGTCGCGTAATAGGAAGATCCTCTTACTCACGCGTCTGATTGGTGAGCTGGGGTAATTGAGGGATCAACCGGGTTTCGAGAGCCAAGCTTGAAGAGCGAGAAGGAAAGAGGCGCGAGAGGCAGCGCAAGACGGGTCCAAGATTCAGATCATCAAGAAAGGAAAAACAGGCGCGCAAAGAGCAGAGAGATGGAAAACAGTTGTGATAGGAGAGGAAGGGGAGGGGGAAGGGAGAGAGAAGAGAAAAACGGGGGAAGAACGACGCGGGAAATAAGGAGGAGGAAGCTCGAATGCGTGGCGCTGACAACAAGAGAAAAAAGCACCAAAACAGTTACAGCTTGCCTATGTCCTAAACCAATTCAAAAATTGAAATCACCGGATCCGCGCGCGAAAGTCGACGTGGGAAAAAAAAGTCCTATGCCTGTCTGTATTCTCACAAAATTCCTAGAGTTTTCTCCTACGTGACCGAGAACATTCATGCACAAAAAGGACACGTCGGGTTCCGCTTATTCCGGAATTCCTAACTGTCGAGCCTGATTCCTAGTGCGCTCGCTAAGGCGCACACAATTTCCCATACATTTCCCGAATTACAAAAACCAGAATTCCAAGAATCAATAGAACCTCCGAAAAATGGGGGCCTAACCAAGGCACCTGAAATCAAGGAAAGCGACGGGGGCTTTGTTGGGCCAGTATGATACGAAGGAAAGAATTGAGCCAAGGGGTACGAAAGATAGCACGGGGTCGGGAAGTGGTTCGTCACATGGGCTTCTAAGGAATAGAACCCACGACCTTCTCAATGCTATTTATGTGCGCTACCAACTTATCTATGAGACGCATGTGTTTAGGTGCTCTACCAACTGCAGACCCGTACTTTTTTGTATTTTTTATTCCTCTATCTTTTATCATTTTTATTTATTTATTTATTTATTTATTTATTTATTTATTTATTTATTTATTTATTTATTTTTTATTCCCCTTAACAGGCTGTCAATTTATTTCAGGGGCCCAGTAATCTATATTCTTCTCTTAATCTTCGATTGCATATATTCTATCTCATCCTCTCGCTACTCTATGTATAGTACGGGGGAACACCAACCAAACTTGGAACTCTCCCCAGCCCACGGGGTAGGTTTGCACCACAGCAGTGGTGCGAGAGCAAGGCTTGTATCAGCCGCTCATCACGATGATGCAGGGTGATCAGGCAGTGCCGATGGGGGAAACCCGCGATGCTAGTGTCGAGCATCTTTGGCCAGAAACTTGCACCTTCCTCTACCCCCCTCCAACCCCACATTAGCGGTGTCTAATGGCGAATATCATTGCTGCATAGCAGCCAACAATATTTGGCCAAGGTCCTGCCAATGCTGGATTGGAGAGCCAACGGGTTATCTCTAGCTGGTAGAACACCAAGCTTGCCCTGGCAGGTACGTGAGGCCAATTGGGATTGAACCCACACCCTCCTTAATGCAACTTTTGTGCCTTACCAACTGAGCTAATTCTTTCAATTCGCCTTGACTACCTACCTACCTACCACTACTCCTAGGGCTTATACAGGGGATCCCTGCCAACATGGCTTTGCTGTCTCCCTCCACCCAGCCCCGGCCCTACCCATGGTGGGAAAGGATAGGGTGGGGCTGCCGGTCCGGGTCCGGCTAATGCAAAGACCGAGCATTTTGCCAGTAGCTCGGCCTCCCTTTTCATTGTCCGGCACCCCCAACAGAATGACAGCAGCGTCTAAGGCCAACTATCTCCCACACACGACACACAACCCACTCACATTCACAATCACACCCATGTTTGCCAAGCACCCTGCTAGAGGCACCTCTTTTCTTTTTTTTCCACCTATATTAAGGGCCTCGTTGGACACATTTGGGGCTGTCTCTGGGCCCCACGAAGGGTCCACGGCCAGTTGCATAAGATTATTGCTGATCGCGGGGTGGGGTGGAATCGGTGGTCCATGGGCTTTTGTCCGTGTGGACAGGCGTGTGTGATAAGCTTGGATCCGTACTCAGCGGCTTCCCGTACCCGTAGGGGAAAATCCCAAAAATCCCATGTTAGCCTCAGAGTACGAGTTCTAGATGATTGGAAAAAACAGGGTTTATTTTTTCTTTTTCTCCAATTCTCTTTTTCTTTTTCTTCTTTTTCTTTCCTGAAAAGAGAAGAGGGACTTGTCAGGACTGCCCCTGATGTCTTTCTTGCGTGGCTGGTTAGGGACTGTGCCGAGAAATCCAAGAAACAGTTAGAAATTAGTCTTGGTAGGAATTTTGAAACTTTTGTGCGTGCGGCTGTTTTTGAAAATTTTGTGTGCCTCGTAAACCCGTTCCTCTGCTTTGCATCCCTGTACCATCTTCCCTTCTTGTTGCGCAATCGGTGCGAGTACCCTTACAAGGGTACCCGCCCTGGTTTTTGCAAGCGACAGAAAATAGTTTGGTAAAGTCTAAGTATACCGCGCTAGGCGCGGCCGTGTCTGGGATCTACGTTGACTGGATGGTTGACTAGAGTAAAGAGTGCGTGGGCGCACAGGTTTAAGGCGCGCGTGATTCTTTTCTGCTGTTGATCATCGGTTGTTTGTTTAATGGTATTATTAATATTTATTTATATTTGATTAAGCAGGAATTAGGGGATATGTTCTTTTGATGGAGATGTTTGACCGAGTCGAGCGTGCGTGCGGAGAACGATCCCGACGACGGCATCGGCAACGACGGCGCGACTTTGTGCGGTGAGCGGGGTGTCGTAGGATGGCGCGCGGGGCAATTATGGCACGGTATAAGCAAGCCGGCGCGGGCACAGGGAGCCGCGCAGCTGGTTTGTTGGCCCAAAGCGCCACGCCGCACTACCTATATGGTATTCTGCGGGACTCAGTCCTAGGCTTGGGCTTAGCCCCATTGGTTATGGTAGGGGACTAGCATGGCAAAGGTTTGGGGATCGAGGCCAGCGGGCGTCGACGCAGCAGCAGCGGAGTAGCGTGGAGCGAAAGCTTAAGGGGTTGAGGGCCCTATGGGGCTATCCCGCTCGATTTGTTTACGGGCGCGGCGGCGGGCCCAATCCGCGGGGTTGGCAAGGTGCCAGCAGCCCCGCGGTTCCCCGACGACTACTTTTATTTTATTTTTATTTCCCTTTTTTTGGCTCTTGGTCCCTTTGTTGTCGCGTCCCATTTTGGGACGCGAGGCTGCGGTAGGAGCGCGAGGGGGTGTGTTGTATTCACGAGATTGCAAAAAGCGCAATTACAAACTGTTTTCGTAGCAGTGCCGAGGTTACCCCTTTTCAGTACTATGGGGAACCCCGCAGCAGCCGTGTATGTACTCAAGCCCCCAATGAGGGAACGCACGGGAATCGCTTCCGCCAGCAGGGGGGGTAGAGACTGCAGTAGGTAGGCGGATCGGCCGCGGGTTAGCCGGTAGCTTCAGGGTCGGCCTTTTTCAACGGGCCAGTTACTGTGCCCCGCCTGAGGTCCCCTCCCCCTATGAACATCAGCAGCCTCTGCTCGGTGCCACTCGAGGGGAGGGTGGAAAACCGAACCCGACCAGCAAGCTGTGTCGAGTGCGCTCGGAGGACCGACGGGCGGCGTTACGTAGCAGGGGGACTCGGGGCTGCTGAGGCGGAGGCCGATGGTTGGTGACCGAACTGACTCTTCGCCTGGACGAGAGGAGGAATTCTCCTCAAAATCTGCCCTCCGGGGCGGACCGAGCTGTCGGAAGGGGCATTGTGAGAACGCAAGGTGGTATTGGGCGAGGCGTCGGCTGCGCTATTGCGGGCGGAAAGACGAGGGGGACGAGACGAACCAGGGTGGGAAGGCGCGCCAGATGCACAGCGAGTGAGGCGGAGTGAGGATGGCAGCGGGTGAGCCGGGAGCTGGCGGAGAGGGAGGAGGCCGACGGGGAGGCCGACGGAGAGGCCGCTATCGGGCAACTGTCGGGCAGAGCAGGGCAGCCTCGTGTGGTGTGACGATGCAGCATGGTGACGAGATGAACCCGGGCGCAGAACCACGTCCAGGTGCATGCGAATGAGGGTGAAGAAGGTGATAGCGGGAAGTGAAGGAGGCGAGGAGCAGTGGGAGTACACAGGCAGCAAGGGAGGCGGTAGGCGCTGGTACTAAGCGGGGTGCAAGGGCTGTGAAGGGAAGGAATGAACCTGGCGCGATTTCGCGCCGGGTACATGCGAAGGATGGCACGGCAGAGCAGGCGAGGAGATAAGTATGGCGGGGGGGGGTGAGATCGTGAATCCACCGTTCCTTATTGGAATTCGGTGGGAAAGAGTGTTAGACTGGGGTTTCAGCCCCGGGCGACCACAGCGGTAGCGTTAGTTTTAGTAGTAGATCAATAGGATTAGAGTTAGTAGAGAAGAATCGCGCGCCGGGATATGGCGGGAGAAGGAAAGATGGAATGAAGAATCGAGATTTCACTCGATTCTTGATAGAATCGAGTGAGAGAAAGTGGTAGGCAGGGGTTTAAGTGTAGGGCGAGAGTGTTAGTAACGTTAGATTTGACAGTAGGTTAGTGAGTTAAAAGTTAGTAAGAAGGGAAGATCCGCGGAGCTATGGTGGAGGGGAGAGTAGCGAGGCAGAAGAATCGAGTTACCACTCGAATCGAGTGGGGAAAGGCTCAAAGTTGAGGTTTTGGAGCGGGGAGAATTCAATGGCGGAGATAGAATTGGAAGGGAGTTAGTAAGTTCGGAGTTAGAAGAAAGAGTGAATCTAGACTGAAAGGTGCGCAGGGTACATTCAGTAAGAAAAGGGGGTCGTATGTGTTCGTTTCTCAACGGGTTTTGGCCAGTTAAAATAAAAAATTTGTGCTTTCTAGATGGGGCGAATCTAGTAGTGTGGTTAGTTTTGGTATTGGGTTAGTGGACGGAGGAGTTAACCCGAAACGGGTTGCGCCTGGGAAGGCCTTGTAGACGGGGATGAATCTTTCCGCACTGTAGCGGAAGATTCATTCGTTTTTCTTTTGTTCTCTCCAGTACGTATTCGAACGAGGCACGGCCCTCTGCAGTAGACGGGGAGTAGTAGAGACGGGGGGGTGGTGCTAGAAGGAGTACTGGCTGCGCGGGGGTTAGACGATTAGTATGCTATGTAGGATGGGGGGGGGGAGGAATCCAACCGCATATGCGGGCGGATTCAATCAACTTTTCATACTCCCCCTAGACGAGTGGCGGGAGGGCGTCCGCAAGCTTGGAAGACTTACCTGTTAGCCCACGGGCTTAGCAAGTAGCTCGGAGGTGGGCTGTGTGGTGGGTCCGCGCGGTAAGAGGCGCTTATGGTAGGGGTATGCAGAGTTAGCCTAAGGGAGTGAAAGCTACTTACCTGGCCGGGAGATATCGGTGATCACGAGGGTGGACAACAGGCTGCGAGTTGTCAGAGGCTTCGCAAAGCCTTGCCTTGCCACTACAACTACGCTGCATCTTGGTGGTCGCAGGTATGCAGTTTGTCTCTGACGTTGTGCCAGTCAACGTGCTACCTGCTGTCTCCAACCCCTGCCGCTGCTGCTCGCTGCCTGCTTCTTCCGCGTGAGAGACGACGGACTGTATTTTTGGCGTGTGAGGGTGAGAGACTGGTGAAAGGCAAGGCCGCTGCGGACTGCACAGCGACCGTTTACCGTTCTTGCGGACTGCGCAAGGGCTGCTGCGCACTGCTGCGGGCTACGGTTGGCTGAGTGCGGACAGCTGCCGTTGGCAACTACGGCTGTTGATGTGACCGCCGCTGAGGGTTGCTGCTGACTGTTGACTATGGGTGAGCCGCTGCTGTCTACTACAGGCTATGCACAGACTACCGCTATGGGTTGTTATTGGTTGTGTACGAGCTGCTGCGACGGACTGGGTGCGGATTACTACTGTTGCTGTTGATCGCCGCTAAGTATTACTGCGGTGCCTAAGGACTGTTACGGGCTGCTGTATGGTCGCGACCTGACTAAGAGCAAGTGTTGAGGCTCAAGGAGGTGATCAGACTGGACAATTAGGGGGATAGTGATGCGATTCGGGAGGTCGTCTGGGAGTCGATAACTGGTGATTTGACTTCAGTTGGCCAGCGGCTGGGTGTTTTGGCCGCCATTGCGGGGCCCTCGGGCGATCCAAGACTACAAGGCCCTCTCTTGCGAGATTGAGAGCCCCACTCTTGGATCTGAGAGTCTCAAATTTATCTCTTACTGCCTCCCTTACTCTAAGTCTAGTTTTTTGGTTCTGAGAGCAAGGCGGCAGGCGGGATTGCAACCCGTAGGACCGCATCAAGACTCTGTGGGGAGTCCACCCACCGATTGCGGGAGCTCTGCCGAAACTCAGGAGGAGTTCTGGAGGCAGGGAACTATCAGGTATATTATCTTTATCTGTATAACCTACTGTTACCCATGTTTGTTTATCCCCCTGCAGTATGACTATTGTATGCATGAGATTGTCCCTATGGTTATTGCTTTCTCTTCAGAACCTAATTAGACTAAAGGGAAAGAATGTATGAGAATGAAGCTTAAGTTTCTTCTTTGTTTTGATTGAAAGCAGATTAAGGGATGAATTGGGGGAAGCTAGGAGGAAGGCAGTTTTGCATGCGTTTGGAAGGGTCAACCAAAGCTTGAGCATTGTTTCTACTGTGAATGACTCAGTGCTGTGTTTATTTGGCCGTTTTCTGAAGGACCAGGCATTGTTTCTACTGTGAATGGCCTGGTTGCTATGTTTATCTAGTTATTTTCTGGAGGACCAGACATTGTTTCTACTGTGAATGACCTGTTTACTCTAGTTAACTCTGGGGGGTTGCCTGATTGAAGGGGTTTAAATTCTTGTTATATTCTGAGGGAGGATTTCTGGTCTAAGGTTAAGCATTGTTTCTACAGTGAATGGTTTAGCCTGAAAACTACGCACATAAGTTTAAACTGAGTATAAAGGAAAGTACTTTATGTATATTTGCATGTGAACTGACAGTTGGGCATGGTTTCTACTGTGAATGGTCTAGCGTTAAGCCATATCATGAAGAAGAGAAAAGGGGAAATACAACGTATAAATGAAAATAGTTTGGGCAAGCCGAACATTGTTTCTACTATGAATGGTTCAGTCCCCTGCCCATATTTGCCTTTTCTTTTGAAGACAAAGTCAAAAAAATTATTAAATTTTGGTTATTAAACAGTTCAGGGCGACTAGGCATTGTTTCCATGACGAATGACCTAATCATCTGCCCAAAAGAAGAGAGAAGTAGTTGTGCAACATGTTCGTGTATATCATAAAGACAAGCTGGGCATTGTTTCCATGGCGAATGGTCCAGCTCTACGTCTTATGTAAGAGGGATATAAGGGTTCAAGGACTTAAAAGATTCATAAACTATCTATATGGAATGAACTTAAGAGGGTGAGAGTACCTACCTTTGTGGTTTGGCCTGCATGTGACGGAGTGAGGCTACTACTTGGTCTAAGTTTCAATTTGATAGGTAGTTGCTTTAGTCGCTCGCCATGTGCTAGAGCCATAGGAGTAAGTGTCAATTCCTGCATTTTCAGTAGTATCCTTTTTTTACTTAGGTCAATTCCTGCATTTTCTGATATTTTTTCTTATACTTGACTTTGTATAAATCTTGACAAGGTACTTTCTCTACGAGAAGCGCTGCCGAAATTTCTACAAATCCAAGGGGTTAGTTGAATTTTGACTTGTCAAAAGTTCAACTTTGTCTTTTCTCCTATCTGACTTAGTTAAAATCCGGGAAGTCTCCTTTTCTAAAGGGGGTGCTGACAAATTTTTTGTTAATTCAGGGAGTTAGACAAAATTGAACTTTGAGAAGTCAAAGTTATTCTCGAATTCTGAACTTAGCCTTGTATAAATTATTGAATAACACTTTTCTAAACGGAGTGCTGCCGAAATTTCTGCAAAACTAGGGAGTTGGTTAAATCTTGTCTAAGTTGAACTCAAGTTGTGTTTTGAGTTCATATCTGACTTAGTATAAATCTGGGAAGTCTCCCTTTCTAAGAGAAATGCTATCCAAATTTTTACTAATTCAAGGAGTTAGGCAAAATTTGACTTTCCAAAAGTTAGAAATCATTTCTGCTTTCATATTTAGAATTATATAAATTCTGGAAAGGCACTTTTCCTACGGGAAGCGCTGCCAAAATTTTCTTAGTTTAAAGGAGATAGATTATATTTTGACAGGTGACGATTTTAGTGATGCACCCTGAATAGGGGAGATTCTGCCATTAGTCTACCTTTGCTTTGGGCACTGGCTTAGAGGTAGGCTTGGACTTAGTTGGCAGGTAGCTTTGAGTGAAAATGTGGTATAGGGGTTTATCCCCCATATGCTGATGATTTAGCTTGGGCATTTGACCTATCTTGTGTTACATGTCCTTTGGGGTGTCTGATTCAAGATCAGGACTAGATTCACCATGATCCCTTGAGGATCATCTTCTGTTATCACAGATAGCAGGTTGGTTGCCGATTCGTCGGCTTACGATTTAACTTCAATTTACTCCTGCCACTCAACCTAAAGGTTTTAGCCCTGTGGTTTGAATTGATTCATTGTGTTTTTCCCCGGACTTTATTGAATGACCATTTAACAAAGTTACTGAGTATTTTATTATTGGGGAGGGTGCGTTAAGGTTGAGGTTTGTGTGGCTAAAGCAAAGGGTATGAGTACAGAGAATGGTTGAAGTTGACCCCGTGTAGTGCATGGACTTTCTGGTTGAATCTTGGATGTGATTGGAGGTATGCTTGGTGATTCGGACTTGGAATTTGACTGTCTGCGCTCACATACGTATATATATGGCTGAGAGGAGCCCCACTGTGACTGTGAGCAGTGATCGTCCCATATAATCAACCCTAATATATTTATAAGCCCAGAGTATTTGTGAGGCCTATTGCGGTTGTGCATAAGGGTTATCCAGATTTTGTCTTGAGAGGGAAGGGGGATTCTCTTTTTATGCTTGCTTTTTAGAGTTTTCATGGGTGGACGTTATAGTCCGTGGCAGCCGTCAAAGTCAAACCCCTTGACTTTTGCCCAGACCTGGAGTAGGACTTACCCCCTGGGCCGAAAGAAACGACAGCCACCACAGGTGTGGACCTGTATACCACCCACTCTGCATAAGGAGAAGAAGAGGGTGTGTGGTCTTCAACCGCGCATGGCGGTTGTCCAGCATCGAGAGATTAACCCTCAAGGCGCGTGTCAGCCGACACTTGAGTGTCGAATGCGACCCTCGAGATTAACGAGGGCCGCGCGAGTATGGGTACTACATAGTACCCACCATTGCGACCGCTTGCGTACGCTCGCATTGCGAGTCGATATGAGTTAGCCCTGCGTCCGCACGATTTTATACTAAGCCTCGCGCGCGACGCCTGTCCGATTTCCGCATTGGAGAGTTATGGGTTGACCACCGAGGGGCTAGGAGCGTTGTCGCGTTGTTTGTGTTGTGTCGTTTCGTGCGTGTGTGTGTGTTGTTGTCTTGTGGTTGTTAGAGTGGTGTGTGCGTGGTGTGTGGGATGCGTCCTAGTCGACCGGCGACGAACCGCGCTTGGGACCTCAGCCCCCAAGATGCGGGTTCGTGTGCGGGTCAGATAGAGGTGTACTATCGCGCGTACCCCCTATGCTACATCGAACGAGAAACGCCCTCGGCTGGTCCACCTCCGCGATTGCAACTGATTAGCTTTCGTACTGTGGATTGGTAGCTCGGCGGGGATACGCCCACCGAAGGGACGCGAGAGGTATGGCTGGCGCACTCGGCCGGAGCGGCTTGCGGAAGCTCCACATGTATAATTTGCGACGAAGGATTCTATCCAACTCCTGCGTGACGCGGCCAGGAGGGTCCCGGGTTGCCCCGTGCGGTGCCGGACCGATGCGCTCGACAACGCATTCCCTTCTTGCATGTCCCTTTGTCTTCCCTCGAGCAGAGTCCGATCCTTTCCTTACCCATCATCACAAATGATTGGTTGTGTAATTGGGATGGTCGGATCATTGTGGTGACAGCGGAAGGAAAGTACCACTCCAATCACACAGATTGTTCAACCCGCCTCCTTCGATCCTTCCGGAACCCTGACCTTTCTTCCGCCCTGCGCATCTACACCCCATGCTACCCGCACCTCAGTTTCAGCCTTTCGCACTATAAATTCTTGCAACCCCTTCCTCTCCCTCTCTTTGATCTCGACTTCAATGCTACGTGAGCTATGCGCGAGGTCCCCGGCGTCGAACACGCTTGACGAGCCCAAGTGATGGGCGGAGTCACTACATGGGGCGGGCTTAGTGATAGACTTGGGGTAAGCCAGTTGGAGGGACTGAATGGTGGTGGAGATCAGACGTCGACAGCGGTAGGGCCTTGTGGTTATGGTTGTTAGAGGTTCTAAAGGATTGGGGGCTCGGCCCAGGGCGGCCAGCAGTGTGAAAAATCTTGTGTACTAAGGACTCATTTTTATCTCCATTCCTGTTTTGTCTCCATGTGATGTGTGTGTGGTCCCAATGCATGAATATTGTGCGGTATGCATGCAGTGGTATGAGATTTTATGGATGAATTGAATGTCTCGATGAGTATGTGTGTGTACGCACTTACAGGCGCGTTGGTGAAGATTAATGGGAGCCGACCGTCAGCATGAATGCTTGACTGTGTTGGTCCCTCCTCCCTTCCCTGATCCCTCTTTCGTTCTTGGCGCCGCGTGTATGTGTGAGACTTGCGCCAACCTCTTTTCTCTGTTTGTCTCTCTCTCTCCCTTCATGCGCGAAATCCGGACTTCACTCGATAATCAGAGAGATCGACCGTTAGTGTCTTCGCGACGCTGCTGATATCACCGCAACTCAGCAGACCCCGGATCCCCGACTCAGCATTCGGGTTGACACAGAGAGCGAGAGAGAGCTAGGCGGGTCCTTTTTGTTTGTTTTCTGTATATTGATCTTTGCACGAAGTCCATGCTTGTCCCCGGGGATGCAAGCATGGGCCGTTGCCTGTGCTCCACCTTTGTGCCGGTCTCTCTCATCGTGCTACCGTCCTACCCGATTGCAGACAACGACAGCGTGTACTGCGACGGGGATGTGCGAAGCACTCTTAGACGAATTGAGCAGTTCCGGCTGCATAACCATGCCAGGGCCTGCCATATTGGAGGGAATGGGTTTGTGTTGATTGATCGGTTTTCTTCCCCTCCCTTGATACTTCCCTACACCGTACTCATAGTGTTGCCCTGGTCAGCAGCACATGAGACGTGGCGGCCTCGGTTTATTTGTCGCTGGTGTCGTCAGCGAGATTCGTGTTCCTTCAGGAAAAATTGACATGCGTATCCCGTTTGACGACAATCTGTGCATGCGAATGAAGTGCGTCGTCACGAGGATCTCAAAATATAGCGTCCCTTGAGGCTGGTGTGTATGGAGAGCTCGACGTTGTCGACGGGGATGCACTAATTCTAAGGGACGCACTGACGTAGAGGATAAGTGGTCTCCGACGACAAACGACTGTGGAGTAATTATGACGGCGGACCTAAAGCCAAAGATTATTCACCATGTATGTTTCGAGAGTGTCGATTGTTCATCTTCTCGGATCGGGGTAGTGGATGTCCGACATTGTCCGTCATTAGATATATTCATCAAAGTTTTTTTGCGCATCATCATTTGGGTAGTGTGTTGCCGCCGGTTGCGGAAATCCAGTCTTTTGTGGCATTGTAGGACGCCATGACCCACACACATATCATGCGCTGACGGTTTTTTGTTTGTAATCGTCATTATAGCTATGCGTCCTCGTCTGGTTTGTTTGTCGGTTGCATTGTTTTTTGTTTTGGTACTCCATACCGCACATGTAGTTTGACCCCTCTGTAAGAAATCGTGTTTTTTATAAGATCCGATTCATGCACTTCTGTTGCACACAACAGTCTGTTGGTGCTTCCGACGACATAGCGTGGTGTGCGTTGTGTTTTTCGAACACATCATACGAACTGTTGTTTGATGGTGTTAAATGTTTAATTTTTTCCTTATTATTCTCTGTTGTCATTTTATGAATGTGTTGTTTCCGTTAAGCATGTTATAGCATTGTAATAAGGGTCGATGTGGGCGTTGTTGTTTGCGTTTGTATGTTTGTTATCTCAAAAAGTTTCCGTGCGATGTAGTGTTGTGACTGCCAGTGACTTCGTTTCTTTTAGCATGTGCATGTTGGACGGTGTAATGAATATGTCTTGTATACAGACGTTAATAACCAATGAACGTGACCTTTGTGTTCCAACATGTTATTCGTTAAAATGAAAGATTATATTTTAAATTGGTGCTCGCAAGCTATTAATTTCATGTTAAAATCATGATATTTTATACTTGAATGAAACTTAGGATACGAGTAGTGAACCTGAACAATGCAATTGACAGAGAATAAATTGAAACCGAAGTGAAGATTCAAGGCAATCACCCACTAAACATGATGATTTAAGTGTGGATTCCATTGCACTTCCATAAATTTTAAAACCTTAAAGTCGTAAATGACATGGATTTGTCAAAAAATGAAACTTAAGAGAATTGTTATAGTCAACGCAATGAGACACTGAACAAAAATGTTGAGCTCTTGATTTATCACACCTTGTTCAATTTTGTGTAAGCATTGAGTCGGACATATTAAATACGTCCGACTCACAATATTTAAGGACGTGCAGTGAAATCCACACTTAAATCATAATATTCAGTGTGTGTTTGCTTTGAATCTTCACTTGCATCAATTGAACTCAATTGAAGAGTTAAGGCAATTATACTGTAAACGAGATGATTTAAATATGAATTTCGTTGCACTTCGATAATTTATGTAACTTAAAACGCGTAACTGACATGTCATTGCCATATATTCAAACTCCAGTGAACAGTGAACGCAATGAAACACTGAACGAGAATATTTTCAATGACCTTTACATTTTATCGCACTTCAATTAATTTTATATGTAATTGAGCTTTAAGTCGGACGTATTTTACATGACATTGTGATTGGTGGAGTCAAGGCCATCACACGGTAAACGACATGGTTTAAGTACGAATTTCGTTGCACTTCGACAAATCATGTAACTTAAAAGACGTAACTGATATGCCATAGTCACAAATATGGATGTCAAACAAGTATGGATTCTTTTGCACCTCGGCAAATTATGTAACTTAAAAGATGTAATTGATATGCGATTGTTATTAATTGAAAGTCAAGTGAGTATGGATTCCGTCACACTTTGAGGAATATCATAATCATGAAAAAAAACATTAATGTTTAATAGATAGAGGGAATCAAAGAACGAGGTTCAAATTGTAAAAAGAATATGAAAAAATCGCATAAACTTCATTTCAAAGTCCATGATTGTATGCACACATGTGAGAAATCATATATTGAAGATTGGACTACGTCTTAATTAAATGGTACGAGCCAACTCAAGATTGAACCACATATAATTAAATGCTACGAGCCACCGTAATCTAAACTTAAAAAAACACTATCATTTACAAAAGCATCTACAAGCGTCTCTGCGGCTCATGAGAATCAAACCCGTATGAAGCATTCATTAACAACCCGAAAGTAAGGGTTTGTGGCTCTGCATTCGTCATCACGTTCGAGAACAAGAAAATGTATTTCATCCTTACAAACCCACCAGCACTTGCCAAGGACTTATCGATGGCGTCATGCATACAACATGCCACTTGCTCTTCCTCATTTCACTTGTCAACCTCATCAATTTGACCAACAATGGCCAAATCGGAATGTTCGTTGGCGTAAAGAACGCGCAGATTGCCCATATCGCGACCATTGATTCTAAGATCGTTGTAACAAACAAGCACTACAAAGAATGAATTTGGAACTACCGAAAACTAGCGAATTACTTGAACTAATATACCGACTTAGTTTGGATATAGATTATCTTTAAAATGACAATTCAATTAGTGTCATCCCAGACCCCCGCTAGACAGCGGGGGATGCACCAACCACGTCGCATACTTAAGAGTTAAGGACACTTCTTCGTGTGTTGTATGCTCGAGGAATGAGACTTAGCAGGGCGCTAGCCAGACTTGTGAGACTTTTGCTTTGACATGCACCAATATTCAAACCTAAGGAGCGCTAGCTATGAAGAATTTCGGGTCAAGGGCCTATTCAGCAGTCTCATGAAAGACGTAAATCTATAGATTGTTGTCTATAACAAGTTGGCGCCTAATCCAGACTCCCACAAAGGCACCGAGAGCACGATAGATTGCACCTCTATGAAGTCACTCAAGGCTTCCATGCCGAAGGAAAATGCTCTTGTGAGCCTCCAAGCACAAATTGCAGCGATTCGGAAGATGAAATCACAAGAACTATCCTTACTAAGGAATCTAAGCATTATCGTGCACCTAAACGGGGTTTGGTAGTTATAGATATCCAAACGTTCATTCCGGAGATTCTACCTGCTGATAATCAAACGGGACATCAGAAGATGAAATCTTTTGATAAGATATACCCAATGCACTTACATCATCCGACTTTCAAGTCTACTTGCACAATTATAATTATGGAAATAATACAATGCATAATGAAATACTGCATCTAATTTTTGGTTCTATAAAGGAAAAAGTTCACTTTAGGTTCGAACATGCCATACACAATACTCAACAGAAGTCGCAACCAGCCAAAGACAATTGATGCCGATGACATAATGAGGTACTTTGATAAGACTCCCCTACTCCATTGCAGAAGCAAACTTGTACTCCTTATGCCATGGACATTTACTTGCTAGAATAACTCTATCCCATTCTGCCTCGGACCAGACATCGAGAGGTTTGTCCAAGAAGGGGACAACACTCATCCATGGGTTGTTTTCGAACTTCGTTGTCATTGGCCTGATAATTTTTGTATCGTCGCCCGCACCATGCAATCCGAATGCACGAGGGCAATAGGGATACGAATAATCATGCCAATCGAACATTACTCATGTCGCACTCCCTACACAAGACGTGACATGCAAACACAAATGAAAATGAATTGTTGAAAAAGTAGAAACCCCCCCTCCACGGTTAACTTAACTTCGAAAATTGCTTAACCAACCCTCTTACAAAAATCTACTCTAGACCGTTGACCAAATCAGCCACCTTGTTG
The DNA here is from genome assembly GCA_003427395.1 of Chara braunii. NCBI lineage: Eukaryota > Viridiplantae > Streptophyta > Charophyceae > Charales > Characeae > Chara > Chara braunii. The sequence goes on along the minus strand of BFEA01000178.1, from coordinate 719,608 downwards.
TACCACAGAATCATCGCAATTCACTAAGCTTAAAAATAATATGATCCCTATTAAATTCTCGTCCGAACAATCATTTTCAAAAATCCTACTCGCTCACCGATTGGGCGGATTAACAAGACGTATGACGTGCACTCGTCGCTTTGTCCCCTGCATTGAGACTCCCTTCTACAGATGAACTCAGATATTAAAGTGCAACTTTAACATTCAGTCGAACCTTGGAAGGAATCACAAGTCCAGTCGTGAACGGTTTTATACCTCTGGCCGGTCTCTCCCAACCAAAAATGATCGAGTCGACATGCTGCCATTGTTTCTGGTCAGTCATTTTCCATTTTTTCTCCCATGCGTTATCATACGGTTCTTGGATCAACTTTGCTCTCCCAGTTCGCATGCTGTATTCCAGTAGCACTTTATTATAATTCTGCGAATTTTTTTCACCAACCACTCGAGAAAGAGCTTTGTCCACCTAGATAGGCACAGTGCTGGACAAATCGTCGTTGAAGGGGAGAAGGATAAGAAAAGTGACCACGTCAACATGCACGAGGTGGTCGAAACTGGTCTTCGAGCGATCTTATCTTCGTCTATCAAACATGGGTCCTTGTCGTGGATGTTAACACTGTCAGGAGAAGGTTGTTGATCGCTTTCGATCAGTCATGGTCTTCGCCAAAAACTTTCCAGAGGTTGTGAGGACAACCCGTTTGCGATGATCCCGTCGCCACATTGATAACCACCTCCAGTAACATAATGCTCTTTCTCTCCTACTCACCTCATGGTGTTTGTAGGCTATGTGTCCGAAATTCGATTCAACGGGGGTTTCCCGTTGAACGGTTCAACGACCGTTGAACCCCCGTTATAACTCTGCGTTATACCGCGTTAGAACGGGAATAACGCGGCTCGCGAAATCTTTTTTCGCTGGCAAAGAATAATAAAAAATAAAATAAAAAATATAGGGGTGTAGATTTTTTTGCGCTCTACATCCCCATATTTTTGAACATGAATGCCCTCAAATACATCCTCTACTGCACCGAAGTGCAGCCAGATACATTCTGTAAAGTGCTATGTCACAGTGAAGCTGTGGACTTGGAACCGTTGGCAAGCAGTGAGATACGGGGAGCAGAAACACAAACAGCCGAGATACTACTTCAAAGAAAAGAAGAAGAGAAAAAAAACAAAGGGCAAAAGAGATACCAAGCCCTCAAATTCATCCACTGTGCCCACAAGTACAGCCGGATACATTATAAAAAGTGCTAACCTTACAGGGCTGGCGGGCACTCATGAAAAACCAGTTTTCTTCCAAAAAAAAAAAAAAAGAAAGAAAAGCAACGATCTGTTTTCTTTTTCTTCTCGTGTTGCAGTTCCTTTTTTTCTTCTAGCGTTTTTTTGTTGTTTTTTAATTTTTTGTTTCTAATTTATTAATGTGAGGATTGAGCCCTCAATGGGGCCTTGTCGACATTCACATGTGCTGGGCTAAGTCCCCCTACCAGCCTCGTGGCCGCCCTAAGTGAAGGCATCCCACAATATCCATTAGAGGTCTTTCATTCACCATTTCACGAAGTGGGTATCAGACATTTGCTGCACGCCAGTTGGTTGGAATGCATCGTGAGCCCAGACTTCTGCAGAGGTAGTTGAGCCCAGGGCCTCAGTTGGTTGAACCCAGGGCACCAGTCTGGGAGGCCGACACATCATACATTGGACGCTGGCCTATGGAAAAGCAGCATTGTGTTGTAGAGGCTGAGCGAACCAATGGGAAACCGGAATGGGGTCTGTATCTGGACGACGGCCCTGGCGAAAGGGGCACAACTGTACTTCCTGGGCCCCATCTGTGTTGGGCCTGGGCACTGGTACTGGGACCCAGGCGCTGGTACTGGGCCTTAGCCGCAGGGTCAAGGAAGGCCGCAATGACCGCTCATCTTTGCGGCCTTGTCGGGGCCTGAGGACGACAGGTCATACTGCCGATTCCCGCTGTTCCGAGCGAACATCGATGGCGTCACACGTCAATGACGTCGCGTGTCAACGACGTCGTATGTCAATGACGTCGTACGTCAACGATGTCAGACTTTAGGTTTCTCAGTTATAGATTTGGTCTAGATAACTTTGGCAACGTCAATCTCATCAAGTCTTTCAATTCAAAAAAAGGGTCAGGCAGTGTCTGACCTTGAAAAGCTCGGGCAAAAACCTTCACAAGGATTTTTGTCACGACAACGTGGTGCACCTACAACATGTGTGTCCTATCAACGGGCAACGGGATTGTTTCAACGTCATTGTACCCGTTGAATAGCCCTCGGGGCCCCGTTGAATCCCCGTTGAATAGTACAACGGACCCTCCCCATTGAATACTTTTCAACGGGGAGGGCGCATTGGGCCTCGGTATGGGACCGCGGCACGGGAGGAGTAGGAAGCTTTTCTTCTGGGCCGCAGGGGTTGACACCGAGCCAGGGGGCTGCTAGGCCAATACCGAGGTCACCCGGCCACCCGCGCATGCAACGCCACAAGCAGGCGAGGCTTGCAGGGCCGCAGGCAGACCGGGCCTGTAAGTCTACGGGCAGGCAGAGCCTGCAAGGCCGCGGCACGAGGCTAGCTGGTTGGGCAAGCTCTTCATATAGAAGAGCTGCTCCTACCACTGTTCTGATAGGAGCTAGCCCTGTAGGTTACAGCAGACAACTCTCACCCAGGAGATACCGGGATCGAACCTGACGTGCTAGCCTACTGGGCAAAGCTCCTTTTGGAGCAGCCCAAGGCAAACGGGCGCGACCGATCTCGGTCATGCGATCATCAAAATCTCGCGGTTGAGATCTGCCGCGCCGAGATTAGCATGGCCCCTAAGCAAGGATGACATGCATAAATCGATAAATAGTCCAAATTTTTTTTTTTGATCCCATTAGGGATCGAACTTGGATCTGTATTTCAACAGTTCGTGGAGGTACTGTGACCCCGACGTGACCGTTGGCTAGGCCAACAGAGTGCAAAAAAAAAAAAAAAAAAAAACTTAAAACTAAAACTATACTAAGAAGTGAAAGCGCCACGTGGCGCGTAAAGAAGTGCCTGGGGCATTTTAGCCCCAATGCACTTGACTGCGCCCGGCGAAATGGGCGGCCGTTTCTGCAAGAAGGTAAGTTCGTTTTTTTGTTTGTTTTCCTTTTCTCTTAGATTTTCGTTGTTCTTAGATTTTTTCTAGATTTGGTTTAGATTTTCTTTTGTTTTGTTTTATTTTTTTTGTAGATTCTTTAGTTCCTTTTTTTGTCTTATTTGGTTACGATTTTGCTGGGCACCCGTTYGTTTTGACGAACGGGTTGCTGCCGTAGGSAGGCAAAATCGAGTGGATCTGCCGCGATATCGTGGCTACGTTCGGGCGTGGGTTTTGGGACCTTGYACTCGGTTACGAGGGACTCTCTGGACGCGCCTTAGGCTGACAGCGACRGGCGACCGTAGAGAGAGAGAGAGAGAGAGAGAGAGAGAGAGAGAGAGAGAGAGAGAGAGAGAGAGAGAGAGAGAGAGAGAGAGAGAGAGAGAGAGAGAG
>BFEA01000178.1:688764-716064 GCA_003427395.1 Chara braunii | reverse complement strand
AGAGAGAGAGAGAGAGAGAGAGAGAGAGAGAGAGAGAGAGAGAGAGAGAGAGAGAGAGAGAGAGAGAGAGAGAGAGGACAAAGCCCATCAGAGAGTGCCCGTTCGCCTTGAAACAGGCTGCTCTCTTGGGCCGCCGCGCGCCTGTATCAGGCCGGGGCAAGAAGACCCTCTGAGCTTGACTCTAGTTCGACCTTGGGAAACGACACAGAGGCTGCTCGTTGAAAACAAGTTGCCCCTCGCAAAAATGGGAAAAAAAAAAAGGGAAAAAAAAAAAAGAGTCACGAACCTAATCGCGACGGGGGTCCAGATGCAAGGGGTAGAAGCTTCTGGGCCCTGAATTGATAGCAGACTGTTGGATTTCAACAGTTTGCTTTACTTGGCTCTATACGGCCAGTTGAGGCTGCGTCTGGCCGGGGGTGGCGGCCAGATGCATTACCAAGGCTAGGAACTTGGTTCCCCTAGGGGAACATGAAGTTTCCCGGCCCTTGATCTTGTCTGAGATCAAGGGCCAGGCCTCACTTCGAGTATTGGCGGGGGGTAAAGCAGCTACCCACAGCCTCCAGCCGGCTATAAAACAAGCCAGCAGCTAGCCAGCCAGCATTCATTTGTGGCTGGTGCTGTTGGCATTCTACTTGGTTGAATGCTGGCTGCTGGTGTGAGGGAGCTGCTGGAAAGTGAGGTGGAGCTAAGGTGGAGGTCTGCAAGAAAGGAGGGGTAGGACTGCTGGAGGTGGCCATAGCTGTGGAACACAGCCATAGCCACCATCTCAGCAGGGTGGAGAGAGAGAGAAGTGCAGGGGGTCTACAGGGAGCATGAGAGTGAGGGCAGTCGTAGCTGCCGCTGCACTTGGTGGAGCGCAGGGGAGGTGCTGTTCGTTCAGCACGGCGACGACAACGGATTTATCATCGGTAGTGCGGAAGCACTGCCGAAATTTCGCGGCGGCGGCTATGCCTTATCAACGGTAGTGCGGAAGCGCTGCCGAAATTTTGCGGCGGCGGCATCCAGGGTTGAGAAGTGTGTAGGGGAGGTGCTATCTGCTTGGCACGACGACTATGCTTTTTCGGCGGTGACGCGGAAGCGCTGCCGAAATCTTGCAGCGACGGCAACAGGTTTGACGATGGTGGTGCGGATGTGCTGCTGAAATATTCCGGCATCGACGGTATTTTTTTTTGGCAGCGACGCGGAGGTGCTGCTGAGCTTTCGCGGCGGCAGCAATGCGTTCTAGGTGGTAGTGTGGAAGTGCTGTGCGGGTTTTGCGGTGGCAACAATGGTCTTGAGGAGCGTCATTAAGAGGGGGTGTGCTTTGAGGTGGTGTTGACGCTGTGCTATCCGCATATCGCGGCGGCGACGCCTCGACACACTGGTGGCATAGTGGCACTGGTCACAAGTGGTGATGAAGTTGAGACGCTGAGGGGATTGTGTGTCAGTGAGCTATCCTTGAGGGAGTGATGTAGATCACTTTTTTGAGAGTTTACTGTCGCGATCTTCCCACTTGGATTGTGGTTTATACGGCTTCGTGAGTAGGCTGTTTGCTATCTTTGGTTCAACTTTACTCAAGGTCAGTTAACCTGACTCAGTTTCCTTCACACTTGTGTGAACCCACACTTGCTTGACCCTGTTTTTTTGAATGTTCACTGAAGAGGTAGAGGGAATGTGTGTTTGCACGTGTAAATGGAAGACTGATATGAGTTTGGGACTGCATTGTTTTCTTTTGAACTTGTTGTTTGATCTGATGTGCAGGTAGGAAGAGGGGTGCTTGAAAAATGAAGCTGTAATCATGTCAACGAAAGTGAATGGAAGGGTGGTTGTCTTCTATTTTTTTGCTTGCATGCATGTCGAAAGGATGGGGGGACAGCAGACGACGAGGAACGGAGCGATCACACAAAAGAGAAGAAGTGAATTGGACATAGATTTTTTTCGAGGTTACCCATTCTTTCCCGAATGTCCCTCTCTGTCTATGCCCGTCTGTGTGAATGCCTTTTTCTCTGTGACCTCATCCTTCGTCTAGGTTCGCCCTTGACGTCAGGCGATATAGGGCTGACCGTCTGCCGTGGTAAGTGCATTTCCTTTCCCTAGGAGGCATCTGAGGCGGGCGTTCGTTGCCTTAGGGGTCGACCCTCTTAACGACTCGGAGTGGACCGCTTAGGCGGGGGAGTACCATGCTGTCGTGGTGGAGCCAGCTCGACTTCTGAGATCCGAGGTTCACTCGGGCGAGGACAAGGGGTATCCGTGACCACCTCCTAGGGGATGGAAGTGTGCTATTCACGGAAGGCGTTAAGTCCTTGACGGCTCACGTTAAGAAGAACCACTATAGTTTACCCTTCTAGTGGCCGTCTTAGGAGCCACAGATGAGTGAGGAGTTGGCGCCATAAGAAGCGCAGTTCGTGCGATCACTAGCTATAGACGGAGTGCGAGTAGGCACTGCCTTCGCGGATAGGGTTGCACCATGAGAAGTCCGAGCCTGGGACGGTCAGACTAGTTGACAAATAAAATGTAACTAAAACATTGCCTTGAATATCTTTATATCGCAGACTGGTATTTCATCACTCGCGAGACAGAAAAAGTTACCATTGCTCAGGAGGATAGAACGACCGAAAAAAATTGAAAGCGGATCCTTGTCTTTAATGGGGTATTGAGCGTTCGATTGTTCGAGTTGGTCGCTGACTCGTATAATGAAAGCCGGACTACTTGCGAATGACATTCACACCAAAGTTAGAGTGAGAGCATAGTCATCACTGGCGAGATGGCATCCTAGCTTTAATCGAGTATTGAGATTTGTCTGCATTCTTGTCTAGCAGTCGATATGGGGTGGAATGAAAGAACTTGGCAACGCACCTCATCAAGTTGAAAAAGCCGTGACAGCCTAGACGAGTGATATGTATGAGTGTATCAATTTCGGAAAATAATTCAGCTTACGTCGACACGAGTATTTTGCAACTTTTAATTGTCTTCAAAAGAAGGGACTAGGATTGATTGAGACGATCGGGTTCACTTTGGCGTTCAACTGCGCGTATCTATGCTACAGCGAACGAGCAAACGCCCTCGACCAACCTACCTCTGCAATTGCATTGTAAAAGGCTTTGCATGTGGGCCGGTAGCTCGGTAGGGATACGCCCCTAAGGGTGGTGACAGCCCCTTAGGGAAGGTAAGTTGTGCCCCGAGGAAACCTATCGTGTCGTAGGGGACCGTGGGATGTACAGCTGGCGCACTCGGCCGAAGCGGCAAAGGGTCGACGCGGGTTACCGTGTCCTCCCTGAGTTGTCTCTAAAAGGTTGAAAGCCTAAGTTTCTCCTGCGTGATGCGGCCGGGAGGGCCCTCGCTCACGCGGGGGCCGATGCGCTCGACAGGTGGCGCCGTTGCCGGGGATGACGGCAAACTAGCGTTGTTCCTGGTGGAACGACACTCGGGAATGGGGCAAGTAAAAAATCATGTCGTAATGGTTGTCTAAGACGAAAGGTTAGTAATCTCTGGACTTGTATAAGTGTAAGGAAGGAAGCTTAATAGATGCTACCAAACTCCTAGACTGATCTCTTGGGTTTATGTTTTGGTCCCTAGATGGCCGCTGCCGCAGGACGTCGCGACAACGACGACGATGGGAGAAATGACATTCAAGAACTGGCACGGGTCATTCGGCAGTCGCAGCGAGAGCCCTACCCCAAGATTGATGTTCCATTGTTCGATGGGAATCATGCCTCTTCTTGGGCAAACAAGTTTGAGCAACTCGGGTATAGCAACGAATGGACGGATGAGAAGATGCTTCGCATGGTTAAGAGGTACTGTCAGGTGGAGTACCGAGATGAGATCGATGAGCTGGTGCGAATCTCCCGTAATTGGCCAGATTTTAAGGCGCGGTTGCTGGAGAAGTACCAGCTCAGCGATCGGTTACTCGACCTGCGAGATTTGAGGACGGTGGATCGTAAGAAGTTTGGTACTACCAAACAATTCTTATCGGAATTTGAGCGTGTGGCTCGCCTAATCCCGGATCTGTCCGACAAAGATCGCTGCCTCATCTTCCTTGATAACTTCAATGATGTCGAACAGTCGAAATTGGTTGAAGGGATGCACGGGAGGTATGACTCGACTAAGGTCCGACAAAATGCGCTGGTGGGAAAATTCGACGATATCCTCTACCGGCTGTTGAGGCAGCAAGAGGAGGAATGGGAAAATGTGAATCTGGGAGAGGTGAAGGACGACGAGATTTACAAAACCTTGACCTGTATGAGAGAAATGATGGAAGGCGTGAAAGAGGAAAGGTTGAAGCTTCAAGTCATGTTGGCGAGCGAGAAAAAGAGTAAGAGGAAAGGGAAAGAGTCAGTGGGGGAAGAAAGCGATAGTGAGAGCGAGGAGGAAAAGGATCCGCCTCGCAAGTTGACAAAGGCGGAGAGGAAAGTCTTAAATCAAATTTGAGGCGGACAGGGGACCTCCCGTAAACAGGGGAAGAATGGTGGACAAAATAATCAAGGAGGGAATGGCAATGTTGGCGCTGGTTCGTCAGGACAAAGTTCCCAAGATCAAGGGCAGTTTCAGCCGCAGGGTGGAAGAGGCCGCGGTCGAGGCCGTGGGAACGGACAGCGAAGCCGTTGGGCGTGGCAGCAGGAAGCCACATGTAACTATTGCGCAGAAAAGGGCCATATTATGCGGTTTTGCCAACTCCTTTCAAAATATGAGGAGGAGGGAATTGTATTCATCACGATACGTGGTGGAATTTTTGATTACGAAGGGAATTTGATCGACCCCAACATTGAAAGGGGTATGAGGAAGGAGGCGTATCGCCGAATGGGTCGTCCGCTGCCGGCGACATTCCGGATTGCTTCTCCCGAAGAAGCGGGGTTGGCCGGGGTTGAGGAGGTCATGGCATCGTTACATATTGACGACTCGTCGGCAGAACCAGGAGGGTTTAGGGAAAAAGTGGTGGAACGAGCGCAAACTATCATGAGGCGGCTTGCCCGATGCCGGGACTCTATCCTCCGACTTTGCGTGGACATGGAGGAGGCCTGGCCTGGATTGCCGAATGTCTTTCTATTTGGCGAATGGGGTGATAAAAGGGAAGATGCGTCTGGTCAAGCAGGGACGTCTGCTCCGAGAGAAACATCGCAAACTGGGCCAATGGTAAGCACGATGCGACCTAGGCCTGTGCTAAAGAGAAGTGCTCCGACTTTAGCCGTGCAGACTCGGATGCGGCGACGAAATGAGCAGCTTCAGGAGGAAAGAGAGCCTGAAAAGGCGGTGGGAGAAAAACCCATCCCCGTTAGTGAGAGCGATGAGGATAACGAGGATGAGAAGTTGCGGGCCGAAGAGGAAGAACGGGCTCGTCGTCGTGCGCTGGAAAGGGAGCCGGAGAAAGGGAAGACCGAAGCAGGCGAGGAGGAACCACGAAAGAAGAAGAACATTTACTCGATCCCCGTGGAGCAGGGGGTCGATATCGAGCGGCTTGTCGATAAAATTCTAGAAAGTCAGCGCGACTTGGTCACGCTGAAGGAATTTTGGCGGTATCGCCGAAGATTCGAGAAGAGTTTAAACAGCGGATGACTCGCAAAAGAGTCATGACTGTTAAGCTCGGCGAAGTCATTCCGCCGGAGGCTAACTGGTCCCCACCTGGGACAAAGATGGATTGGCGAAGTGTGTCGACCGGCCATATTAAGGTCGAGATTGGACAACACGAGTATTCGGCACTTGTGGATGATGGAGTCGAAATAAACATCATTCGTGAGCGTCATGCCATCGAAGCTGGGTTGAAGATCAACCGAGATGACTATGGGTTTTTGGTGGGGGCTAGCGGATCGACCCCATTCTGCGGGACAGCCAGTGGCGTCCTTGTCACGTTCGGAAATGTCAAAGTCCGCTCTTATTTCTACGTGTTACCTAGAGTGGAACACGAGGTGCTTTTGGGAAGGGCGTTGCTATGTCGGTCAGAAAGCATCATCATTAACAAGCATGATGAAACCATGTTTGTAATCCTTTGCGATCCTGTCTGCGGTTATTACGAAGTGGTCAAGTGTGCGAACACTGGACCCTATTGCTCGCGGAACCGGCTGAACCCGGAATCCTATAGCTTCCCGGAGTCAGAAAAGTTGAGACGGGAGAAGGAATCGTTAGGGGAGGAGCCGAATGCTCGTGAGTTCTCGCTGACCCTGCCTGATATTGGGCAGACTATCGATTTTGTGCCGACACATGCGGCGATTGATCCAAATGTGGTGCAAGCCTTGACAGAGATCATCACGGACACCGGAAGCGTTGAAACTATGCACCTCGTTTACTCCCTGTCGGAGGGGAATAAGGGAGAAGATAAGGAATTGCCCTCCACTTGACAGCGTCCTTTTTTAGAGGACGCAGGCTTGACACCGACGCCAAACATAAGTACAAGAAAGTAGGCGTGAAGGCGAAGCCGGTACCTGTTCTGATCACTCAAGAGGAGGAAGTCTATTATCGTGAGGAGCGCGAGTGAATCAGAGAAATGAAAGAGAGAGGTGAAAAGGGGCCATGTCGGTTAACCAAAGAAAAAGTGGAAAGTATGATCATTGGGGAGGGGGACCTCCTCACTGAGCAGAAAAAAGGGTATATCATCGACATATTGAGGGAGGAACATCTCTCCTATGCGTTCGATGATGATGAGCAAGGGAGACTGGATGTCGATAAAATCCCGATGATTAGAGTTCATACTGTACCACATGAACCATGGAATGTGAGAGGGCCACGTTATCCAAATCCGGAGGATCACCGTAAAGTGGTTGCGTATCTTGATGGAAAAATCCGGACGAAAGTTGCAGATTATTCTTACGGGCCATATGCATCTCCATGGTTCTGTTTCATCAAGCCGAATGGTACCTTACGGTGGATTCAGGACCTTCAGAAGCTGAATTTGGTGACAGTGCGAGATGCAGGTAGACTCCCACATGCGGACCTACTGTCGGAGTCTTGTGCAAGAAGGTCTATCATTACCCTGATCGATTTATATTCAGGGTATGATCAATTTCCCATTTGCACTGCGAATCGGCTCAAAATGGCGATGCACAGTCCTCGTGGATTGATCCATATGTGTGTAATGTCGCAGGGATGGACGAATGCAGTTGCCAGTTCAGAGATATATGACGAGGGTTATGCTGCCTTATTGTCCTGACATAACTTCGCCATATATTGACGACTTGGCTATTCCAGGGCCTTGAACGAAAGACCTGGCGGAGGTGTTGCCGGGCATTCGCCGCTTCGTTTGGGAGCACATCAATGATGTGGTGAAAATTCTTAAGAGGTTGAAGGAGTTTAATCTCACGGCCAGTGGGATTAAGTCTCGGCATTGTATGAAGAGAGCAGTGATCTTGGGATTCCTTTGCGATGAGAAAGGTCGTCGGCCGGATGCGAAGAAAACTAATAAAATCTTGGAATGACCGACCCCCTTCAAGTCGATCACAGATGTGCAAAGCTTCCTTGGGACCTGTAGATTTTGGCGCATCTTTATCCGCAGGTTTGCCGCCAGAGTGGAGCACTTGTGAAAGCTAGTGCGCAAAGGCCAGAAGTGGGAATGGGGTCCGAAGCAACAAGAGGCCGTGGAGGATATAAAGACTGAGTTTTGTGAGGGCGGATTGATCCTTGGAGTTCCCCTTTTTGACGATGATAAAAAACATCCTTTTGTTATTGAGACTGATGCGGGGCCCACAGCCCTTGGAGGAGTTTTAGTTCAGAAGGATGCCGAGGGGCAGGAAAGGTCTCTCAGATTTGAGAGCAGGACTCTGAATGTTGCAGAGAGGAACTATTCCCAGTTCAAGAAGGAGACTTTGATCGTGCTTCACTGTTTTCATATCTTTCGGAATTATGTGTTTGGTAGGCGCTTCATCCTGCGGGTGGATCCGGCTGCATTGGCTCAATCCTTAAGGAATTATTCACCTGCTGATCCCACCATTGCACGATGGTTGACTTATATTTGGATGTTTGACTTTGAAATCGAGCGGATTTCGGGGAGTCAGAATCATGCTGATGGGTTGAGTCGGGTTGAATGGGACCCAGAGGCGGATCAGGCGGAAGAATCAGTTACAGTCGATGCATTTCTGAAGGAAAAGGAGTCGCAGTTGAGTATTAACTCCCTTACCTACCTGACTGATGCGGCTACTCGACGTGGGAAATCAATATGGAATGCTCCCACCTGTCACGAGGTACGTTCAGAGCTCGTGATGGAAGGACCTTTCATTGAGGAGGATCCATGGGGTGAGCAGACCGCAGAAGAAATGATGAGGTTGGCTTTGACCGATGACATCGACCTTATGCTTGATCCGCTAACGATTGAACAGGGTCATATGCAGACTGATGACGCTTTCCAGACCGTTGGAAGGATGTCATATATCATGAACTTGTTGGTTCATGAGGAGCGCCTGAGGTTAATGAATGCGGAGGAAGGGAGCAGTGAGGTAAAAGAAGCGTTTAAGGAAAAGGAACACGAAGGGGAATATAAGAAGATACGCATGTGGTTGAATGGGGAATTGGATGAAAACGAGGTTGATCCGGTTGTGCGGGAGAAGAGCAAAGGATTCGTTGTTCATGACGGTCATCTTTTTAAGAAAGTTGTTGATGGTCTCCCAAAGAGGGTGGTATGTGAAACTTCTCGATAGTTGGATGTGATTGCTGCTCTGCATGATGGAGTAGCCGGCGGACACAGATCTGCGTGGGTTACTCTGAACAAGATCCGACGTCTCTATTTTTGGGAAGGGATGAGCAAGATGGTGATTGATTTTTGTAAATCTTGTTTCCCTTGCCAGCAAAGGTTTAACATCCGCTACCTCGAGCCCCTGAATCCGCGTTATGTGGTGGAGCCAGGTGCGATGGTGCATTTGGATCTCTTGGTAATGCCACCTGGTATAAATGGGTACATGTATATCTTCGATGCTAGGGACAATTTGACTAGGTTCGTTCATGGTCGTGCCATTCGCGAACGTACTGGGTCAGTCTTGGCAGAGTGCATTGAGGAATATTACCTCCGTTATCCATTTGTTCAAGAGATTGTTATGGATCGAGGAGGCGAGTTTCGAGCAAACGAGGTGCAAACACTTTTAAAGACACTTGGGGTGAGTTTCAGTTATACGACGAGAGCGCATCCCCAGACCAATGCACCCGTGAAACGAGGACATGCCACCTTGTCTAACTTGTTGGCTAAATGGTGCAAGGGGGAGCCATCAAGATGGCCGATTTATTTTAGGGCAGCCTTTTTTTTTTAGAATGTTACCATCAAGCGAACAACCGGGTATGCTCCCGTCACATTATGGTTTGGACGGCATGCGACTTTTCCAATTGAGAGTTTCCTGACCACTTGGCAAAAACAGGATGTGGAAACGAAACTTTCGACGGAAGAGTTATTGAAGTTGAGCGCAAGACAGATCATGGCGAGTGAAGAGCGGATTGAAGATGCAACTGTCTCTACTTCCGAAAGCAGGCAGGCTGACAAGGAAAGATGGGACAAGAGACCACGTGTACGAAAAAAACCATTGGAAGTTAGAGACATCGTCTTGTTGTATGATATGTCGCTAGAAAAAAAGTGGTCCAGAAAATTAGACAGTTGGTGGCTGGGACCATATCGGATCACTAGGAAGACAGAACATGGGGCATACGAAATAGAAGAGTTGGATGGATCTCGGGGTAGGAATTGGGTATCGGGTGCACATTTACGGAAGTTTATCCCGAGAGTTTAGTGAAAGCTTTTAGGAAGGAAGGGTAGAGGAGGTGGTTGGTGACATCAATTTTGGTAATTCTTCTTGCTTTTGTATTGTGGTTTAGTTCGTTCTGACATTTGTCTTAGGCTAACCAAAAAAGTTGTAAAGTACTGATAAAAGTATTGAGATTGAAAAATTATCAATGGGGTTGTGGCTCCCGTTGTTTTGTAATAATGGATTTGTGCCTTACTGCCGTAGGCAATTGTAAGATGACTATGATATTTTCCTCACAATTGTCACTAAGCATAAGAGGTATTGGATACTGTTTGTAAAGTAAAAGAGTGATACCAAAGGACCTTGTGAGATTCTTATCATGATGGGATGTCCATTGCAAGAAGAATATTGTGAAATAATTGATGGATGCTTATGTTATTAAGGTATTCATCACATACACTAAGAATTGTAGGACCAAGAATTCTTATGAAACTCCGTGTATGTGGTTATGAATGCGGGATTTGTAACTACAAGTCTAAGGAGATGATATGTACTTGGGTCGTATGCCTGACTTAACATGAGTGTTATTTGTCGGACATGTGATTCAATTGCTTGCCATACCTTATGACTTGGTATTGTGTCGATTGTCATGCAATAAGGATACCTAATGTTGTGAGCCTCGTAGACGGTGGTGAGGCCTGCGCCGGAACTTTGTTCCTGGTCCATAGCGGGATGTTGTCATCCTTTCTTTCGAGGAGAATGACTACACTATCGTCGAAAGGGAGGAAGGTGGTAATATGTTTGGTGGAACCTTGCTTGTGAGGGTGACGATTACCGTTCGCCATGAGGGAAAGACTGATCACCTTTCCTTTTGTGGTGAATGGGGTCGCCTCGACTTTATGGCCGAGTCTGATCAACTTGGGTCATAAGGGAGGGGTAGTTCAACCTTGCAGGTAGGGTACTAACGGATGTATGACACTGGAATCGGAGGGAAAGTGGTGAGGCTCGAGTCTAAAGCGGGGCTTGGCGTCGAGATGTTATCCTTTTCTGGATTACACCACTCTTCGACGCATTCACAAGACATGAAGGAGATAAATCGTGCATGACAATTAAGTTGGTGTGGGAATTAGCCGGACTGGACAAGGACTTTTGAAAAGGGTGATTTCTCTCTGGGATGGTGCCGGCACATGCTGTAGTATAGTGTGAGTACCCTTGTGTTTAGTGGGGAGCCCGGGTTAGAACTCCTGGCAGCGAGAGACATGCTGAGGTGTTAGGAATGCACCCCTACGAATATGAGAGACCTATGTTAAATTCCTGGCAGTATGTGTTGTATTAATGAATTGAGAGGCCCGCAGGGGGTTAAGCCTGACGAGACCTAGACAGGGGGTTATAGCCTGAAGAGAGTCCCAACAGGGGGATAAGCCCGACCCATCTATGAGAGACGAGAAGAGAGATGACTGGCCGCCAGTGGGATGATGCTGATATCATTCTTCTAAAAGGTTCTTGTAACTCCTCAGGATGGGTAACGCCAGCGGTGGATTCCAGATTCCGGGGAAAGGTCTGTCATAGGTTATTTCTGACCCCATTCCAACTCGTGACTGAATGGAAGTGCTTTCGAAGGAAGGTTCGAAAGAATTATTAAAGGCTTTAAAGTAAGCCCTTCTCGTTGACGGTAAAGAAGTTTGCACGGAGTATTTCATAAGAAGGGTATCCAGAAAATTAGGCAAGGAAAGAAGAATGAACGGTGGAAACGTCGTTCATCACGTATAAGTATGTAAAATCTGGGTTAATTCCAGAGGTATTATGATTATGTAATATATTTGGTGAGGTCTTATAAAACTTGCCATTGTATTGTCGTATGGCAAGCGACAGGGACGTCGCTTAATGGGGGCGGGGAAGTCTGTCGTGACAAAAATCCTTGTGAAGGTTTTTGCCCGAGCTTTTCAAGGTCAGACACTGCCTGACCCTTTTTTTGAATTGAAAGACTTGATGAGATTGACGTTGCCAAAGGTATTCAGACCAACCCTATAACTGAGAAACCTAAAGTCTGACATCATTGATGTACGACGTCATTGACATACGAACGACCTCATTGACATACGACGTCGTTGACATGCGACGTCATTGACGTGTGACGGCATCGATGTTCGCTCGGAACAGCGGGAATCGGCAGTATGACCTGTCGTCCGCAGGCCCCGACAAGGCAGCAAAGATGAGCGGTCGTAGAAAGACTAAGGCCAGACTTAGCAGCCGCGCGATTCAGGGCCTAGGTAGGCAAAAAAAGAGAAGTGTGCCGGGTATGGGACCGCGGCACGGGAGGAGTAGGAAGCCTTTCTTCTGGGCCGCAGGGGTTGACACCGAGCCAGGGGGCTTCTAGGCCAATACCGAGGTCGCCCGGCCACCCGCGCATGCAAGGCCACAAGCAGGCGAGGCTTGCAGGGTCGCAGGCAGACCGGGCCTGTAAGTCTACGGGTAGGCAAAGCCTGCAAGGCCGCGGCACGGGGCTAGCTGGTTGGGCAAGCTCTTCATATAGAAGAGCTGCTCCTACCACTGTTGTGATAGCAGCTAGCCCTGTAGGTTACAACAGACAACTCTCACCCAGGAGATACCGGGATCGAACCTGACGTGCTGGCCTAGAGGGCAAAGCTCCTTTTGGAGCAGCCCAAGGCAAATGGGCGCGGCCGATCTCGGCCGTGCGATCATCAAAATCTCGCGGCTGAGATGTGCCGCGCCGAGATTAGCATGGCTCCTGCGCAAGGATGACACGCATAAATCGATAAATAGTCCAATTTTTTTTTTTGATCCCATTAGGGATCGAACGTGGATCTGTATTTCAACTGTTCGTGGAGGTACTGTGACCCCGACGTGACCGTTGGCTAGGCCAACGGAGTGCAAAAAAAAAAAAAAAAAAAAAACTTAAAACTAAAACTACACTAAGAAGAGAAAGCGCCACGTGGCGCGTAAAGAAGTGCCTGGGGCGTTTTAGCGCCAATGCACTTGACTACGCCCGACGAAACGGGCGGCCGTTTCTGCAAGAAGGTAAGTTCGTTTTTTTGTTTGTTTTTCTTTTCTCTTAGATTTTTGTTGTTCTTAGATTTTTTCTAGATTTGGTTTAGATTTTCTTTTGTTTTGTTTTATTTTTTTTGTAGATTCTTTAGTTCCTTTTTTTGTCTTATTTGGTTACGATTTTGCTGGGCACCCGTTTGTTTTGACGAACGGGTTGCTGCCGTAGGGAGGCAAAATCGAGTGGATCTGCCGCGATATCGTGGCTACGTTCGGGCGTGGGTTTTGGGACCTTGTACTCGGTTACGAGGGACTCTCTGGACGCGCCTTAGGCTGACAGCGACGGGCGACCGTAGAGAGAGAGAGAGAGAGAGAGAGAGAGAGAGAGAGAGAGAGAGAGAGAGAGAGAGAGAGAGAGAGAGAGAGAGAGAGAGAGAGAGAGAGNAGAGAGAGAGAGAGAGAGAGAGAGAGAGAGAGAGAGAGAGAGAGAGAGAGAGAGAGAGAGAGAGAGAGAGAGAGAGAGGACAAAGCCCATCAGAGAGTGCCCGTTCGCCTTGAAACAGGCTGCTCTCTTGGGCCGCCGCGCGCCTGTATCAGGCCGGGGCAAGAAGACCCTCTGAGCTTGACTCTAGTTCGACCTTGGGAAACGACACAGAGGCTGCTCGTTGAAAACAAGTTGCCCCTCGCAAAAATGGGAAAAAAAAAAAGGGAAAAAAAAAAAAGAGTCACGAACCTAATCGCGACGGGGGTCCAGATGCAAGGGGTAGAAGCTTCTGGGCCCTGAATTGATAGCAGACTGTTGGATTTCAACAGTTTGCTTTACTTGGCTCTATACGGCCAGTTGAGGCTGCGTCTGGCCGGGGGTGGCGGCCAGATGCATTACCAAGGCCAGGAACTTGGTTCCCCTAGGGGAACATGAAGTTTCTTGGCTCTTGATCTCGTCTGAGATCAAGGGTCAGGCCTCACTTCGAGTATTGGCTGGGGGTAAAGCAGCTACCCACAGCCTCCAGCCGGCTATAAAACAAGCCAGCAGCCAGCCAGCTAGCATTCATTTGTGGCTGGTGCTGCTGGCATTCCTCTTGGTTTAATGCTGGCTGCTGGTGTGAGGGAGCTGCTGGAAAGTGAGGTGGAGCTAAGGTGGAGGTCTGCAAGAAAGGAGGGGTAGGACTGCTGGAGGTGGCCATAGCTGTGGAACACAGCCATAGCCACCATCTCAGCAGGGTGGAGAGAGAGAGAAGTGCAGGGGGTCTACAGGGAGCATGAGAGTGAGGGCAGTCGTAGCTGCCGCTGCACTTGGTGGAGCGCAGGGGAGGTGTTGTTCGTTCAGCACGGCGATGACAGTAGATTTATCATCGGTAGTGTGGAAGCGCTGCCGAAATTTCGTGGCGGCGGCTATGCCTTATCAACGGTAGTGCGGAAGCGCTGCCGAAATTTTGCGGCGGCGGCATCCAGGGTTGAGAAGTGTGTAGGGGAGGTGCTATCTGCTTGGCACGACAGCTATGCTTTTTCGGCGGTGACGCGGAAGCGCTGCCGAAATCTTGCAGAGACGGCAGCAGGTTTGTTGATGGTGGTGCGGATGTGCTGCCGAAATCTTCCGGCATCGACGGTATTTTTTTTTGGCAGCGACGCGGAGGTGTTGCTGAGCTTTCGCGGCGGCAGCAACGCGTTTTAGGTGGTAGTGCTGTCCGGGTTTTGCGGCGGCGACAATGGTCTTGAGGAGCGTCATTAAGAGGGGGTGTGCTTTGAGGTGGTGTTGACGCTGTGCTATCCGCATATCGCGGCGGCGACACCTCGACGCACTGGTGGCATAGTGGCACTGGTCGCAAGTGGTGATGAAGTTGAGACGCTGAGGGGATTGTGTGTCAGTGAGCGATCCTTGAGGGAGTGATGTAGATCATTTTTTTGACAGTTTACTGCCGCGATCTTCCCACTTGGAGTGTGGTTTATACGGCTTCTTGAGTGGGCCGTTTGCTATCTTTGGTTCAGCTTTACTCAAGGTCAGTTAACCTGACTCAGTTCCCTTCACACTTGTGTGAACCCACACTTGCTTGACCCTGTTTCTTTGAATGTTCACTGAAGAGGTAGAGGGAATGTGTGTTTGCACGTGTGAATGGAAGTCTGACATGAGTTTGGGACTGCATTGTTTTCTTTTGAACTTGTTGTTTGATCTAATGTGCAGGTAGGTAGAGGGGTGCCTGAAAAATGAAGGTGTAATCATGTCAACGAAAGTGAATGGAAGGGTGGTTGTCTTCTAGTTTTTTGCTTGCATGCATGTTGAAAGGATGGGGGGACAGCTGACGACGAGGAACGGAGCGATCACACAAAAGAGAAGAAGTGAATTGGACATAGATTTTTCCCGAATGTCCCTCTCTGTCTATGCCCGTCTGTCTGAATGCCTTTTTCTCTGTGACCTCCTCCTTCGTCTAGGTTCGCCCTTGACGTCAGGCGATAAAGGGTTGACCGTCTGCCGTGGCAAGTGCATTTCCTTTCCCTAGGAGGCATCTGAGGCGGGGGTTCGTTGCCTTAGGGGCCGACCCTGTTAACGACTCGGAGTGGACCGCTTAGGCGGGGGAGTACCATGCTATCGTGGTGGAGCCAGCCCGACATCTGAGATCCGAGGTTCACTCGGGCGAGGACGAGGGGTATCCCTGACCACCTCTTAGGGGATGGAAGTGTGTTATTCACGGAAGGCGTTAAGTCCTTGAGGGTTCACGTTAAGAAGAACCACTATAGTTTACCCTTCTAGTGGCCGTCTTAGGAGCCACAGATGAGCGAGGAGCTGGCGCCATAAGAAGCCCAGTTCGTGCGATCACTAGCTATAGACGGAGTACGACTCCATCCGGTTTGGTTTCAAGGACTTCGCGCGCGATGTAATGACTCATGTCGGGACCGAAGTCAGAAAGTTAAGGGACAGCGCAGAGAAATTCTGCACCTGCGTCATTGAAGGCGCCAAAGTAGTGGGCGCTGCGTGGCTGTAGAGAGTGAAGGGTGTCCCTGCAAAAAGCCTGTTCAGCTTAAGTTTCCTGACTCTAATGGCGGAAAAATGGACGAAACTTTGATAACTGGGAGACCAGTATCAACACATACGTGTATTTGCAACACATAGCGCCAGAGGATCAAGTCCTTGTGACCTTCCATGCACTAAAAGATGAAGTGGCCAGTTTTGCTAGGTCCCTCGCGCACGCAGCCGATTGTGAACACAATATGATTGCATACTCCAAACTCACCCCTCTTCCCCAATTTCGCAAACTCCTGAGAGAGAGCTTTGCTGACGTCACACGAGGCGTCAGGCCCAAGACAAACTGCAAACAATCCACTCACGGCAGTGGAAGAGTGAGGGAGCACTCAAAGCAGTTATGGATGATCTGGTAGTCATCCTAGACCACGGGGTCACTGAAACCCAGTTAGTTAACTTATTTTATCGTGCCATGCCAGATCCCTTACGAAGGCAGTTCTTTGAGAAGACCCAACAGACATCCACCACGTATGACGCGTTGAGTAGAGCTGTGGTCCTATTTGAGGCAAAATCCATGTCAGTTTCCACTTTCTAGCATAAAGATTTAGACAAGGGAAACAAGTGGAAGGGTCGTACCATCTCAAGACAGGTCAGGGCCAAGGATCACTTGATCCTTACTTTAGATGAGGGTGGTACTGACGAAGTTCCCTGCAGTCAGATAGAGTGGGAGCTAAAAGAGGAAAACCGTAGTGGGGGCCAAGGGAGGACCTACGCTGTTGTCGCGGTTGGAGGTGGGACGGAAGCTAGAGGAGGAGGTCAGGGCCAAGGGGGTCGGGCCATGAGTGGTCGAGGTTCGGGCGCACAGGGGGTTGGCGGCCAAAGGAACCGCCAAGAGGGATGTAGGGGTCAAGGTCCCCTGCCGAATCGCTCAGGGCCCAGTCGATCACCACAGCGCATAGATGGAGGTTCACCTCAACGGAAAGGAGGTTGGCACCCAGGTTGGCCACAGGGCCGGCCTTGGGAAAATTTGGGCTTAGATCAGAGAGTGTGACAACAACGGATGGAGCACGGGCCCTGCATTGCATTTACTGCGGTGACTCTGCCTATATTAGTAAATACTGTCCGAAGTATAGGGAAGTCCGATTCGCTGTCCAGGGGTCAAAAGGCAGCCGCCGGTAGGGGTCGGAACTGCCCTCACCACTCGGCCATGTGGGGAAGTATGCACGCACCACCAGGACACTCCCACACCACATTAGCCTATGGCAGAGGTTGCAGGCCAGTGCCTAGTTAGTTGTCCAGAGACGACTTATGGTAGAGAGTCTCTAGGCACTTCCCTCACAGGTCTGGCAGAAGAATTGAAAGAGAGGATGCCGGCTTGGGCCAAAATAAGGAAGGAGAGCAAAGAACAACTTATGCTAGTGGATTTAAAAGTTTTTAGAAGCAGAGTAGGGGCCCTTATAGACGCAGGGGCTACCTGTAGTGATATTAGCAGGAAAGCACTAAAGAAGTTGAGGCTTGTTCTCAAAGTCTTGAAGTTGGAAGACCCCATAGTTAGTATCCTCTCAGACAACCGCACGATGGGTGTGGAGGATGACGTCGAGGGAGTCCAGGCGTATCTTTGCCTAGAGAAGCATAGCAAGTAGAGAAAGTACTTCATTCCCTGACTCTCCTTGTAGAGGACAACCTCCCTTTGATATAGTCCTAGGTATGGACTGGGGAGAGGCAGCAGGGGCCACACTCCACTTAAGAGAGCATGAGTGTAGGCTCCCTAGTCCATCAGATGAGGTCGAGACTGCCCGTCTGTTCCATGTGTCAGGAGTACTAGATAACTCTTTGATACATTGTTGTCTCTGTGCTCCCACGTTCGCGCGATTAGTAAGGAAGGAACAATTAGAAGAGCAAATCCTCGTAGCTTACATAAGACATGTCACTAAGCCTATTGAACAGAAACCAATAGACCTAGCTATAGCCAAGCTGCTGGAAGAGTTTAAAGATTTGGCAGAGCCGCCAACAGAAGTAGTGTCACGGTCGATCCAACACCGTATAGAGATAGAGTCTAGCAGTAGTACTCCTAAGGGTGCAGTTTATAGGATGTCCCCTAGGGAGTTAGAGGAGTTGCATAAGCAGTTAGACGAACTTCTCAAAAAGAGGTGGATTAGGCCCAGTTCATCTCTTTTAGGAGCACCCGTTTTGTTTGTCCCAAAAAAAGATGGAGAGTTGTGTGTGTGTATTGACTATAGGGGTCTGAATGCCATTACAGTAAAGAATGTTGAGCCGCTGCCCAGGATAAACGATCTCATAGATCGGGTGAAGGGCTGTAGGTACTTCTCAAAGATAGATTTGAAGTTTGGATATCATTATATACAGGTTCATCCCGATAACCGGTATAAGACAGCTTTCCGGACTAGATATGGGCATAATGAGTTCATCGTGATGCCCTTTGGAATGACCAATACGTCATCCATATTTCAGTGTTGTATGAACGATATGTTTAGACCTTGGTTAGATAGGTTCGTCGTAGTTTACCTAGACGATATACTAGTTTTCAGTAGGGCCCTCAAAGAGCATCATGGCCATTTGAGGCAGGTCTTGGAGAAGCTAAGAGCGACTAACTTCAAGATCAATGCGAAGAAGTGTGAGTGGGCCAAAACACAAGTCATGTACTTGGGCCACGTCTTAGACGGAGATGGAATTAAGCCTGAGGATAGAAAGATAGCGACAATTAGAGATTGCCCGACGCCCCGCACGATGACAGAATTGCAGTCGTTCTTAGGCCTAGCTAATTATTATAGAAAGTTCGTGAGGAACTTTTCCACCATCGCCGCTCCCCTTCGCAGGTTGCTCAAGAAAGATGCAATTTGGATGTGGGACAAAGACTGTACATCCGCTCTTAAGAAGTTAAAGCGAGCGTTGATAGAGTACCCTATCCTCAAGGTGGCAGATTCGTCCTGGCCATTTGTCGTCACCACGGATGCAAGTCAGTATGGTATAGGCGTCGTGTTACAGCAAGATGACGACAATAGCTATAGACCCGTAGAGTTCATGTAAGCGAGGATTCCCTCAGAGAAAGTAGCTACCTCGACTTACGAGAGAGAACTCTACGCTCTCAGGCAGGCCTTAGAACACTGGAAGCATTACCTGCTTGGGAGACACTTCAAAGTTTATTCAGACTATGAGACCCTTAGGTGGCTAAAAACGCAGGCCAAGATGACACCTAAGCTAACTAGGTGGGTCGTTGAGATAAACCAGTATGACTTTGAGCTCAAACCAGTCAAGGGGCATGCATAACGTAGTTGCGGATGCTCTAAGTAGGAGATCAAATTACTTTGGAGCTATAGTTCACTATCTAGATATAGGGAGAGACCTGCAAGAGAAAGTAAAATAGGCGTATGCGCAGGATCTTATTTATAGTGACCTTCTCAAGAAAGTTAACGAGGCCCCTGAGACTGAACCAGATTACCAAACTACAGAGGGATTACTGTCAGATAAGACCAATGTAGTAGACTGTCTGTGCGTTCCTAATAGTGAGGAGATCCGTAGTTTTATCCTAGAGGAATACCACGACACAGAGGGACATTTTGGTTGGGAAAAAACTCTAGCAAATCTGATGCATGCGTACACTTGGCCGAGAATGAAAGTCGACTACATAGAGTACGTTCGCAGTTGCAAAGTCTGTCAGAGAAATAAGACAACTACGTGTGCCCCTCTAGGTCTTCTTCAACCCTTGCCTATACCCGATCAGCCTGGAGATTCAATATCAATTGACTTCATGGATGCTAGCGTCAAAAGTTGGCATGGAAAGAGCCAAGTCATGGTAATAGTGGATAGATTTAGCAAATATGTTGTTTTTGTCCCCTTACCCGCAGAAGCCCGTACAAAGTTAGTCATTCAGAAGTTTTTTGACTTTTGGGTTACTGAGCACGGGATCCCATTGTCCATAGTCAGTGATAGGGACACCCGGTTTACAAATCAGAACTGGCAAGAGTTGATGAAAGTATACGGGTCAAAGTTGTTAATCTCGTCTGGCCGTCACCAAGAGACTAACGGTCAGACCGAACAGATGAATAAGATCCTGCAGCAAGTTCTGCGCATGTACGTTAGACCAGATCAAGTCAATTGGGATAAGATGTTGCCCAAGTTAGCCAGTGCATATAACAATACTGGCACTTAGCCACTTGTCGTACTCCCAATGAGGTGCATAAGTCCTTTAGACCACGCAAACCATTTGAAGGACTTAGCCGGGACCAGATTCATAGGCTACCGCCCGGTAATGGGGAGTTTGCGATACAGCACGAGAAGGAGTTAGCTACCGTTGTTGAGAACCTCAGGAAGGCCCAACACCGAATGATAGAGCAGGCTAAAAAGCACCGTCGCCCGTCGCAGTTTCAAGTAGGCGACCTAGTCTGGGTCAAGTCCAAAGAGTTTGCTCTTGAGGAAAACATTTCACAGAAGTTACTACCAGCGTATAGGGGACCGTGGTCAGTTCGTGAGGTTAAGGGCGGAGAGGATGGGTCATCCTATACGATAGAGATCCCAGCACACCTCCACACCTACCCTGTGTTCCATGCGTCGAAGTTGTTGTTGTGTGTCACAAGTCAACAGTTTCCATCCAGAAGATCCATGATCCCTCTGGACATGGATGGGAGATATGACGTCGAGGACATTGTAGGTGAAGACATATTCAGAACAGGAGGTAGAGGTTGTCCACAAAAACAGTATAAGGTCCGATTTGCTTACCAGGAACCCGAGGACGACCGCTGGTTCACTAGGACTGAACTTCTAGAAACAGCTCCTGACGTAGTTAGAGCCTACGAGAGAGAAAACAAAGGTAACAATCCGGCCTTGGACTGAATTATTCTCGGAGGACCTCGAATTTAGGCCGGCGGGAGTGAAACGGAATTCACGTGTTAGTGGTAGCGAGTGCAGATCCCAGTGTTCGATCCCTAGTTCTTACCTTACCTGTGTGCAGTACCTGTGTCGACCCTGAGAGTTGAACCTGTGGCCTGTATATTCGCAACAGTTGGTAGGTTGTCGTAGGTTGTAGGGGTTCGGTCAGAAGACTTGTCGGGTAGAGGTCTTAGCAAGTTCTAGAAGTCGTAGTTGTAGCCCTTTTGAAAGGTCAAGGTCGTAGCTGCTACAATGTCGAAGGGCCAAGTCCACAACCTTCCGGAAGGTCCGGAAGTGGCCCTTCCAACGTTACTCACAGCAGACTAGAGGCAAGTGGGCAAGTGGTGAAGTTCACGCTTGCTGAGTCAGCGGTACCCAGTCCCAGTCTCACCGAGTCCAGTCAGCAAGTACCATAAGGGACTGTGTGCACCATCGGCGTGGTGGAAAGAGGCAAACCAGCGACTTCCAGAAGTATAAATCAAGAGGCAGCGTCCAACCATTCATTCATTCCTGCGTAAGCCATGCGGAAGCGCTGCTTGAGCAACTTGTCCGAGGTGGTCTGCTGAGTGCCCGAAAACGAAGTGGGCGGAAGGAGATAGTTAGCCATAGCCATAGAGGGTCAGCAGCCATAGCCGCCATAGCTGATAGGTGAGTGTGTGTGTGCGTGTGGGATATCCAGGGAGATCCGAAGTTGAGAGAGTGCGAGTAGTGGTGTTGAACTGAGAAACGAGAGTTGGGGTGTATAGGCGTTGAGGCGCCATATCCTGTTCAAGCGAGCTTGTATCTAAAATGTGTTTTCGACTTCCATATCTCTCAGCGTTGAGTGCGGGTTGCGCGCCAGTGTGACTCACCGTCTGTTTGCATGAGTGCGAAGTAGTGTAAAGGAAAGCGAGTCTGATTGCATGTGTATCCATACAATTATAGAATGATACAATGCAACGCAACGGAAGACTCAAACATGCGACCTGACTCAATGGATAGACCTGACTTATACCATCATCATCACACATGTGAGAGAGAGGGGAGGCCGCATACACAGGGGAAAAGGTCCCCCACTTGAGCACGCACATGGGAGGTATACCACAGATGATGGGAGAGAAAGGGGTGAGACAAAGATGGAGGCGAGGGAGTAAGCCAAAGTGGAATACACTGCTGTCAAAAAAAAAGTCTCTCTGACAAGTGTCCAATCAATGTCTGCCCCAAGAATGTCGAATCAGACACTGTGCCCCATAGCCCATAATAACTTTGTCAGTAACCTTTCTCTCTAAGACTCTCTGAAGAAGAAGAAGAAGAAGAAGAAGAAGAAAAACAGTGACTATGGACATGGAGTCAGGAAGAAGGAGACGAAGAAGAAAAAGAGAAGTCTCCTCTGTCTCTTCCTCACTTGCTGCTGCTGAAGTCTTGCAGACACCGACTAGTGGAATGACGCTCTCTGATGCAGGTCGCTGAAGTGCAGTCCAAGCTATGGTGACCCACGTAAGTCGTCCTCCAGCCACTGGCTTTGTCTCTCCAGCCTCCGCTCTCCCACTACCTCCTACTCCTCTACCTCTACCTCTAGCGCAACACTCGAGAGTGGCATGCTGCTCCAATGTTGCCCAACTGAAATCTGCCAAACTGGACTGCCCTCCCACTATATATAGTGTTGGGCCTGGTTGGGCAAGCTGCGGTGGAGCATTAGATCTAAGGTCTGATCGAAGGCCCTGAATACAGACCCAAATCCTCCTCCTGGTGGTATCCTGTTGCTAAAGCAGGCCCTACCCATCAAGAGAAAGTCTGAGGTAACACACCTAGAACCAATAAAAATGGATCAGACCGCAAGACTCGACAAATGAAGAAATAAATAAATGTTGAATCAAAGAAAAGACAACAAGACTGATAAAAAAGATAAAGAAAGGAATAAATAAATGATGAATTAAAAAAAAAAAAACAGCAAGACTCACAGGCCACGCGGCGTTCCATACTTCGAACGCCGATCAGAGTAGTTGGGGGTGTGGCCGAGGATATTTGGCCGTGGGGTTGAATCGCCCGGGTGAAATGGGGGATTCTTGTTTCAAGGTGAGAGTTGCCTTGTTCGGGGTTCGAGGTGCCATCGAGGGCAAGGGACGGGAAGAAAGCTCGGTACGGTATGACCGTCAATGAAAACGGAAACACTCAAAAAGGGAAGGAAGGAAAAAGAAAAGGAAGAAAACGACGGGGAACAAGGTTTTCCGTTTCCCGGGGCGTCCGATTCGCGTGGATCTTAGGACGGTTCGTTCAGAAATCTCAGGCCTCGGCATCAAACTCGTTCAGCCCGCGTGGACATCTTGGAGCGGGGTGACTGAGGGCGGGGAAGACCGAAGGAACCCAATTTTGAAAACCAGCCGGGAGCACACCCGCGTTGCGAGAGAGTTTTGGGAACTGAGCCGCACCCTTGTATCCCAGGACTAATCTCCGTGAGGAACACAAATCCCCTCGACAACACCAGCAGCAGTTAAACTGAGGCCTCCACGTCACGTGTGTTGCTCACCAGGGCAACAGCGTGAGATTAGTGTAGGGTAATATGAGGGGAGGGGAAGATAATTGATCAATCAACACAAACCCACTCCCTCCGATATGGCAGGCCCTGGCGAGGTTATGCAGCCAGATCTACTCCGTCCGTCTCAAAGCACTTCTCACATCCGCATCCCAGTACACGATGTTATCGTCTGCAATCGGGAAGGACAGTAGCACGTTGCGAGAGACTGGCACAAAGGTGGAGCACGGGCAAGGGCCCATGCTTGCGTCTACAGGGACGAGCGTGGACTCCATGCAAAGATCAATATAAAGAAAACAAACAAAAAAAACCGCCTAGCCCTCTCTCGCTCTCTTTGTGTCTACTCGAATGCTGAGTTGGGGATCCGAGGTCTGTTGGCTGAGGAGATATCAGCCACATTGCAGAGACGTGAACGACTGATCTCTTCGATTATCGAGTGGAATCACCTGTTTCGCCTGGATCTCGATCCACGCACGAAGGGAGAGAAAGAGAAAAGAGAGAGAAAAGAGGTTAGCGCAAGTTC
The DNA here is from genome assembly GCA_003427395.1 of Chara braunii. Taxonomy (NCBI): domain Eukaryota; kingdom Viridiplantae; phylum Streptophyta; class Charophyceae; order Charales; family Characeae; genus Chara; species Chara braunii. Next base: position 692,557 of record BFEA01000178.1, on the reverse strand, counting down.
CGCACGTACACAAGGTGTCAATAACAAAGGGGGATTGGGGAAGGGAGGAGGGACCAACACACCCAGCAATCCTCACCAATCGCATCTTTAAGTGCGCACACAAACATACTCATCAAGCCCTCCAACACAATGACACATTCAATTCATCCATAAACTTTCGTACCACCTCATGCATACGACAGAATACCCATGCATGGGGACCACACAAACATCACATGGAGACAAAGCAACAATGGAGATAAAATTGAGTCCTTAGTATACAAAATTTCTTACACGGTTGACCGCCTTAGGCCCAGCCCCCAATCCCTCAGAACCTCCGACAACCATAGCCTTAAGGCCCTGCCGTTGTTGGTGTCTGATCTCCACCTGGTCCACCACTCAGTCCCTCCGACAGACTTACCCCAAGTTTATCGCTAAGCCCGGCCCACGTCGTCACTCCGCCCGTTACTAAGGCTCGTCAAGCCTGTTCGACGCCGTGGACCTCATGCAGTGTTGCAGCCGAGATCAAAGACAGGGAGAGGAAGGGTTTGTGAGAATTTATAGCGCGGAAGGCGGCGGTGAGCCAGCGCGAGGTGTGGGTAGCATGGGGTGTAGATGAGCAGGGCAAAAGAAGGGTCGGGGTTCCAAAAAAATCGGAGGAGGCGAGTTGAACGATTTCTATGATTGAGGTGGTCGTTCAAGTGGTAGGCGCCTTCTCCTCTCACCATATTGATCCGACCATCCCAATTACACAGCTAATCGTTCGCGATGATGGGTAAGGAGAGGATCAGACTTTCTCGAGGGTTAGTAAAGAGGCATGAGAAAAGGTTAACAAATGCCTATATTTTCAGGTCATTTCTAGCTGCTTCATACGGGTGTTCGGTACTTGGATGGGGGAACCTCAAAATGCCCTCAGAAGCTTCTACCACTTCAGGTCATTTCAAAGGTTTCAAGTCCCCACCTGAAACTTTTGAGATGACCTGAAGTGGCCGAAACTTCTGAAAGCGGTTTCATTTCCCCCCATCGAAGCATTTGGACGGGGAGACCTGAAACCGTTTTAAGAAAGTTCAACCACTTTAGGCGATTTCAAAGGTTTCTGGTCTTCCCACCTGAAACTCATACAATAACATGAAGTGGGTGAAGATTCTAAAAGCGGTTCCACGTCCCCCTACCCAATCATTTGGATGGGGGACGTGAAAACAGAGTATTCATGAAAATCAAACAAACGTAGAAAACCAAACAATCTTTATAGATCGGAGAAAACCAAAAATTTTCCACTCATTTTCACTCCACTTGTGCTATTTCTACACGTTGTATGCCGCACCTAGTGATGAAAAACATACCAAATCAAGGCTCCTGTTAGGAGAAGGTGATTAGTGAGACGAAAGCTTGTCCACGGAGCCTCATTTTTATCACATACAAAAGCAGGTCAACAAGTGATCCCAAAAGCCGCTTGTAGTTGAGAAATGAATTTTTTGCTCTGCTCAAACCGTGCAAATTTGACAATTCATTCCACAATACTAGATACGACTTACAAACTTAGAGGAAAGTTAAGAGAACCCAGGCAGGATGACGATCACTCCAAAATGTATTGTGTTGTATGAAAGCAGGACGTCTTGGCATATGCACCTTTAAGAGTCCTTTCATTAAAGAAGCAGAAAACAGATGCAGTTCAGGCATCCCGAATTCCGTTTGTAGTTCTATAAAGCACGCGGCAAAGACACACTAAAAAAAAAGAAAACAAAGAAGCACTCCGAAAATGTGTGTCCTTGTACCGAAGTCGGACATTCTGGCATTTGCGTATTTATAGTCCTATAAATTGGAAAGCAAAAAACCATGTCAACTTCGGAATTTTCCATTCGGTTTATAGTTCTATAAACCGTGACGCACAAACATGCGAGAGAAAAAAAAACAAAGAAGCACTCCAAAAATGTGCGTCCTTGTACCGAAGCCAGACATCTTGACATTTCGTATTTATAGTCTTATAAATTGAAAAGCAAAAAACCATGTCAGCTTTCGAATTCTCCATTCCGTTCATGGTTCTATAAACCGTGACGCATAAACATGCGAGAAAAAAGAAAACATGAAGCACTCCGGAAATGTGCGCCCTTGCACCAAAGCCAGACATATTGACATTTGCGTATTTATAGTCCTATAAATTGGAACGCAAAAAATCATATCAGCTTTGGAATTCTTCATTCCGTTTATAGTTCTATAAACTTTGAAGCACAAAGACCAGAGAAAAAGGTGAATGGTGACATCATTTCTACCCCGCAAAAACGAGCCAAAAAGTACTACAAATTGCTACTTTGAAACCGAGGTCTTAGAAACGCCTAAGGGACAAATCTTTGGAAAATGACCTGAATCACTTTGAAATAAATCTCCACAATTGTTGCTTCTTTAAAAAGAGTGTCTCGCCGATGTTTCTGTGTTGAGTGGAGGGCACACACGCGAAGCTCGTGAACGGCTGCGAAAACCGAATTCGTGAAAACCTGACAAAACCACAAAACCTAACATTTTTTATAGAATGAAAAAGTAAAAGTCAAACTGTTATTTTTGACACATAAAAGAGAGCGTTTTTAACTGTTTCCCGAGAAAGGAGTCAAAAAAACAGGCAAAAAGTCTAGCGATTCTCAAAAGGTGCAAGAATTTTTATTCCAGCAAAGAGCATGTTATATGACTATAAGTCGTTCTCAGTAAATTGACAAAAAACATAGCTCAAACAAGACAACCTTTAACGACTACAAGGCGAACCCGAAAGATGTTAAAAAAAACACTTTCAGTGAATACTCATTTATAGAACTATAAACTGTTTTCAGCAGTTTGGTAAAAACCAGATTCTGCGAAATCGAGTTTATAAATAAATTAATAAAACTTCATTTTTAAGTTAACTGTAAAACCCTTGTCAAAAGATATATGTTATGTAAAAGAAGAATTAAAACAACTTTTGCGTGGGAGACATCTTCAAATTCCTAGTCAACGATGATTTAAAATTAAAAAATAAAAAATACTTAAAAACACCAGATTCTGCGAAATCGAGTTTATAGAACTGTAAATTAATATAACTCCATTTTTAAGTTAACTGTAAAACTCTTGTCAAAAAATATATGTTGTGTAAAAGAAGAATTAAAACAACTTTTGCCGGGGGGACATCTTCAAATTCCTAGCCAACGATGATTTCAAATTAAAAAATGAAATTCGTCCATGTATGAAATAACATATCCAAGCGAATGTATTCGTGAATAGGAGAGCATCTGTGCATGTTTGGGAAACTGTTACGGACTCTGCCAGGGCTCGATCCCTGGTCTATCTTTTGTTGTTTCAGCTGCATCCCGTTTTCGGCCTGGCACCCTTTTTCCAAACCCCTCCTTTGGTACCGTAGGATTTTGGATAACTGGCGCCATGCTGCAATTCGGGCGCCACTTTCAAATACTGCATTTTTCAGTTCTGCCCTCGGGGCCTTTGCAAAAATGCCCCTGGTACCGTACGTGTCACCGGTACTTATACCGGCTCCCCGTAAAGTACGGGGACCAGTCTCGTACGAGTTCTCTGCTGCTGTACTCGTACTCAGTGTGACTTGCTGTTTCGACATTCGGAATCCAAGACTTCGACTTTGTGCCTTGCCACTGTGTCTGCGTCCGATCCTCAGTCCGAGTCCGTCGTGTCGAGTGAGTGAGTGTGTGTGTGCGCTCTCACTCTCTCCCTCTCTCTCCTCTCCCTCGGCTCACCCTCAGCCTCACGCTCGTTACACTGGTATCGGAGCGGTTCGAACCCGCCCGACCCACCCTACTTCGACGTCGTCACCGGCCATCAT
>BFEA01000178.1:651501-677728 GCA_003427395.1 Chara braunii | reverse complement strand
CTCTCTCTCTCTCTCTCTCTCTCTCTCTCTCTCTCTCTCTCTCTCTCTCTCTCTCTCTCTCTCTCTCTCGCCCTCTCTGTGGCGCTAACAGAAATGAATGCTTTATTTTTTTTTCTTTTTACTTTTTCTTATTTTTTTCCCTTATGCTTTTTCTATTTTTATTTTTTTTGCTTTCAAACCCCGCGCAACTAAGTGAGTGTGTGTATGTGTGTGTGTGTGATAATTTAAATGCTCAAAAAAATATGGGGATGTAGAGCGCCAATAAATCTACACCCGCATTTTTTTATTTTTTTTCTTATGATTAATTTTTGCCTGCAAAAAAAATTCTCGCGGGCCACGTTGTACTGTTCTAACGCGTTGTAGCGCGGCGTTGTAACGGGGGTTCAACGACCGTTGAAACCTTTCAACGGGAAACCCCCGTTGAATCGAGTTTCGGACACATAGCCCACCCGCGCTCGCACTAATACCGATTAAGGGTATCCAGACGACTATCACAGTCTGTTGGCACTAAGTGCGCCACAGACGGTCATGGGGCTTAAACCCACAACATCCTGAATGCCGCTTGCATGCATAACAAACTGAGCTAGGCCGCTTGTGATGCGCACCTCACGCCCCGCGCGGCGTTCCGTCCTTCGGACGCCGATCAGAGTTAATAGAGGTGTGGCCGAGGATTTTTGGCCTTAGCTGCCTGGGCGAGGGTTTGGGGCTGGAGCCGAAGGCGGATGACGGGGTGAGTTTGAGCGCCCCTTAGGGGTGGAGGCCCCAAAAACAGGTTCAGGTTTCGTTGTCAGATTTGTCTAGTCTGTGCGGTCGGCGGTGCACGGGCTCACCCGAGGTCGGACACGTTGACGGGACCCAAGTTCGGAAATGGGCGGGTAGCGCACCCGCGTCACGGGAGAGCTCGGGGGAACGGGAAGCCCCTTCGTACCCCAAGACCAGCCGCCACCAGGAGCACGAGTTTCCCTGGCGACACTAGTAGCAATTAAGCCGTGGTTGCCAAGTGTCGTGCACAACGGACTGGGGCAACACCATGAAGTCGGTGTACGGCAAAATTAAATGCGGGGAAGCAAATCGCTCAATCAGCACAAATCCACTCCCGCTTATGTGGCACACCCGGGTCGGGTTATAAAGGTGAATTGGCTCAGTGCATCGCGGCAGGCTCTGCACATCCGCATCGCAATATATCTCGTCGCCGTCTGCGATCGGGAAGGGCGGAAGTGCGCTGCGACGTTCTGAGGCAAGGTTCGATCTCGGGCCACAGCCCACGCTCCCGTCCGTCGAGGCGAAACCTGACTCCATGCAAATATCAACGAGTGCCTCCGAGGAAGTGCGCGTCCAACTCTCTTTCTCCGTCTCTTCTCTGTATCATCAATCTCTGCACGGTGTCAGGCACCCGGAGAGAGAGAGAGAGAGAGAGAGAGAGAGAGAGAGAGAGAGAGAGAGAGAGAGAGAGAGAGAGAGAGACGGCGAAAGAGGGTTGGCGCAGGTCACACATACCCGGGCAATTAATCAAAAGAAAGGGAGACAGGAAGGACCAACGCATTCATGCCCTCATGCGAGCAATCGACACTCGATACTTCCGCTCATCAGGCTGAGAGGCGCATACACACACTTTGACAAGCACGCACACGGTAACCCATAGAGCCTCAATGAAACATTCAACATCTGTAAACCATCATACCCGACAACCATAACAGATCGCCTGACCTTAGGCGTCGTGCACACATCACACAGGGACAAAGCACTGAAAGCAGCAATGGAGAAAAAAAGCTTCGTCTCAAAAATATAAAATCCTCTCAACTGGCCACTTCGGGCCCAGTCCCCAATCCGTCAAACCGCCGACAACGATAGCCACAAGGCCCTACCGAGGCCGGCGTCTGATCTCCACCACCGCTCGACCTCGTTACTCCAAGTCTACCGCCAACTCCGCCACCCGCCGTCACTCCGCCCTCCACGGGGCACGTCGAGCCTTTCCGGCGCTGCGAACTTCATGCACAGCTTGCACAACTTGCAACCGAGATCAAAGAGATTGAGAGGAAAGGATTGCAGGAATTTATAGTGCGGAAGGAGGCGGAAGGACTGCGTGAAGAGAGGGGTGTAGATGGTCAGGCCAGAAGAGGGGCAGACGTTCCAGAAGGGTTGAAGGAAGCGCGTTGAATGTTCTGCGTGATTGGGTTGATCGTCCAAGTAGGGTGCGCGTCCCGCGACCACTTGATTGCCATGACCATCCCAATCAAACAGCCAATCGTTCGTAGGGAAAGGAAAAGGAGGGGATCAGGCTTCGCTTAGAGGGAAGACGAAGAGACATCCAGGCGGGAGATGCTCAGCAAGAAGGAAAGATGGCGCGGGGATGCAGAGCGTACACTTGGTCAACGACACTCTGAATCTTCACTGAAACTAATTCTGAAGTGGAGGTCTTTCAACATTTTTAGTTTTTTGAAATCGAGTTTCAGCGATTTGAGAAGTGCTGAAATGTTGAATGCCCCTACGTTGAATAAATCTTCAAAATATTCAACGTTTGCCCCCCTGTTTGATTGTATAGAAACGTTAAAGATTCTGAAGTGGTGAAAATGCTGAAAATGCTGAAGTACAACCCCCCTGTCCGAGTGTATAGGAAAGATGAAGATTCTGAAAACTCAGAAGTGGTGAAAGTGTTGAAGATTCTGAACCCCCCCCCCCCCCCCCCCCTCACCTTCCCCTGTTTTGTTTCTTTAAGGGGACGGGGTTCAGAATCTTCGACGTTTTCACCACTTCAGAATTTTCGAAATCTTCAGCGTCTACCCCCAAATCTAAGTGTAGAGAAACGCTGAAAATTCTGAACTGGTGAAGATGATGAAATTCTGAAGTACACCCCCCTCTATCTGAGTGTGTAGAACGCTGAAGATTCAGAAATTTCTGAAGTGGTGAACATGCTGAAGATTTTAAACCCCCCCGGTGCCTCCCGCTAAGAAGGGGGGGGGGGGGTTCAAAATCTTCAGCGTTTTCACCACTTCAAAATTTTCAGAATCTTCAGTGTTCGTCCCCTTGTATGAGTGTGTAGAAATGTTGAAGATTCTGAAGATTCTGAAGTGGTGAAGATGCTGAAAATTTTGAATTATACCCCCTTTTGTCCGAGTATGTAGAAACGCTGAAGATTCTGAAAATTATGAGGTGGTGAAAACGTTGAAGATTCTGAACCCCCCTCCCCCCAACCTGTCAAGAGTCTATGCCCGACTGTGTATGAACGTTGAACGTTCAGTATGTAAATGTTGAATATTAGTAGACCCGTTAACCTTCACTCGGAGAGCGGGGAATAGGCTTACACATAGCGCAAAAACTCAAAAACCCACCCCGCGCCCTGAAATTCAAAATTCTTACGCCCGTTAAGTCCCAGTTGTTTCTTGAATTTCTTGGCGTGGCCGCTAACCGGCCACGCAAGACCCAAATTACATTTTCTATTCCACCCCTCCTCAACAAAGGAAAAAAAAATAAAAAGAAGAGAAAAAATTGGAGCACCATTTTTCCCCAATATCTTGAATCCATACTTCGGGGTTCTGCGTGGGATTTTCCCTTAGGGGTATGGAAAACCGCCAAGTGTGGATTTTGGCTTATCACATCTGTGATACGCAGGGGGTTCTGAAAAAATAGCAATCTCCCGACTGATGTGTAGCCCTCCTAAATTCCTAATTACCTTGATGATTCGGGCGGCCACTTCATCATGAGTTGGCCCAGTTCATGACGTATTCTACTTCGATGCCTCTCGCATCACTATGGATCTCCCCTCCTATTGTACACCCGATCGGGCGGCCCCTTCATCGTCAGCTGGCCTGATCAGCATATGACTAAATATTATTATTATTATTATTATTATTATTATTATTATTATTATTGTTATTGTTATTGGAGACAGAAGAATGAGAAGAAGAAGAAGACAGGAGGAAGAAGGATAAGAGGAAATGGTCGATCTCGAGAATAAGAGGGGGAGGGGGAGGAGGAAGAAAGCCTGCCAGCTCAACCGGAGTCGTGGGCGCCTCCACTCGTTGAAGTGGTGTTGGACAAAGGAGGGATAGAGAAACGCCCCCGGTGCATGTGCCAATACACGTGGCGCCAGATGCTCAGTAGCCCATATGACCCGTCTTCGCACCGTGCGATTCTTGAGGCCCGTCACCACTGAGTGGGTCTCGGTATACGGTCTTCGTTCCCTCCTGAGAAACTCGATAACCAGGATATGGTATATTACATTCGCCCGCTGATCGGCCTCGTAGATGAGCATTCGTGCAAGTCTGGTCGCAACGCATCCCTCAAATGGCGGCTCCCGATACAGCTCCCATGCAGGATTAGGACGCGGGGGCCCCTTGATCGCTTCGAGCCTGATGGTTGCAAGCTCCACCATGAACGCGACATCCGTCGGGTGGACCGTCCGGCTCAGAGGAACTGCTAAGGTCAATGACCAGGGCACACCGGGGTGGCTGGCGAAAGCGGAAAGGTCATGCGAGGATGGGGGGTTGGGGTGAGGTATGTGGTACTCCTCCCATTCCCCCTCCTCGTGCTGGTGCTAACGGGCCGGCTCCATCAAGATTGAGGTCGGGAGGAGGTGGCGGTGGTTATGTCAGTGTCCGAAATCTGCTCGATCCGGCCTCTTCTTTCGACGGAGGTCCCTCGATTGGTGTCGCCTTGCTCTCTGGAACGGGCTCCGACTTTCATACCCGCTCGACCTGGTCCACCTCTTCTCTGTGTCCCACTCGGCTTCCTTGTGTTTTTGGCGATGGATGGCGAGGTCTCTTCTTGGGTGTCTTCCTTAGGGTCCTTGGGGCTACTGGTTTGGGGTAGGAGGAGGGAGGCAGCAAAGACTTCCGGTCAGCAATGCTCACCACCTTTTCTCCCTCCCGTGCAATACAGTCGGGTATCACCACCACGTGGTAAGATCGTCGCGGAGCCGATGCCGTTCGCAGGCGAAGTTGGAGATCCTCTTCTTCGCAGGCAATCACTTGAGCGACGGACAACAACTCGATATGTATGAGTTCCAACAGCCCCAGCCTGCTCGTCCCGATCTCCACGAACAGATACAACGCCACCGTACCTTCCTTCTTCTCCATCTTTGGTAGCGAAACGACGTAGTCCCCGTAAAGATTTTCGGCCATATTGTGATCACTGTATGACACGGTAAACAGGAACATGCCCAACACCACCAATCAGTACAGTGCCCGGTGTAATTCCCACGCGTCCTTGTCAGCTTGCGGCAGCGGCTCTGCGTCTTCCAATTCCACCAGGTACTCCGAGAACTTGCGCACGGGATAGGGGCTCTCCGTGAGTTGATAAGGGAAGGTGGTGTACGAGAAGAAGGGAGGCATTTAGTATGAAGGAGGGGGAATGGCTTGGATGTTGAGGGGATCTACTGGCGGGAGGAGCGCAGACACTTGAGGCACTAGTGCCAGTGGCCCGTCTGGTGCTCGCCCCGGCAGTGCGTGGTAAGGCGTGAATCGATGGCCCCTTCCCTGCGCACGCGCCACTGACCTCGCCACCTGCACCGCGTACTCTCACAGAAAGTTCCACACTGACTCTCGGTGTCGATCGTCCAGGATCGTCAAATCCCCGATGAACATGGCGACACTGTGCACAAAATTGGCGGCCACCTGCAGCGCGCAGAACTCAATGAACACCCTGGTGGTTTCCCGGCAAGGCAGCTGAGTAATGTCCACGTATACCCCCTCGTAGGTTAATCGTCGCTAAGGAGTGAGTACGTGGCTAGATCGGCGATGCTTGGCCTGGGCACGTTCACCTGCTGGACGTCGTGTCGTAGCTGTCAATCATCATTGAACCTATGCCGCAAGAAGTGATCCACGATCAGCGTCTGGAAATGTTCGACTGGTTCATTCCCCTGCTGCTGCTGGCTCATCCTGTGCACTCGAGTCTCCAGCCTCAGTCGGCAAAGTGGATTGGAAGGAGAAAGAAGAAGAGGCGAGTGAGGACGAGGAAGCAAAGGGAGAAAGTTGGGATGGGGGCTGAGCATGGTTGCAATCCAGCGATGGCTGGAACGGGCGAACGGCAGCAGCATGGCGAGTCAACGGCCTGGCCTGTGCGTTGTGTCGGGGGATCAGTTTCACGAAGTGCTGGCCTTGTGCACCAATTTCCATCACCTTATAAATGCCACTATAGTGAGGGTGGATCTTGGATGAGCGCGCGGATTTCCGTACCTGCACTAGATCCCCGATTTTATAGCGGGTGAGTGGACCAGCGGAGGCATGTCGGTTCTCGTAATCTCTGATCTACCGTTGGTGTGTCAGATCCACGGCCCTCTGTCGCCTTCGGACTAACGCGGGGTAGGTCCTAGCCATCAGATCTATTTAATGTTGGGCCTTTCTCAGTGTTGAGCCCGAGTTACTCTAACTTCCGTACCCACTAAAGGTGATAACTGCACCCGGGGGATACTATTGGTTCTTAGTTGAAATAGGGACACCCCTGTACTGCCATGTGGGGTAGCCCGATAGACGGTCAGGATGTGGTCGACTATGACAGGCCAGGGCCTGGTATCTCCTGGAGTGATGTTCCGTCTAAGGGCGGTCTTAATCATTCGATTGGCCTTCTCTACGAGCCCGTTGGCCTCATATGGCTAGTGCCAAGGTAAGTACAAAATCCTAACGTCGGCCCTTACGAAATATCGCTCTACCTCCCCTTGGAATTCCGACCCGTTATCCATGTGGACCTCTTCTACGTCCAAATGCATGCATAAAAAACGATTAATATACGAGGTCACTGCTTGCAAGTTCCCACTAGTGATAGGGTAGCCCTCGATCCATTTGGAAAATTGATTGACGGCCACTAGAAGGACACTAAGCTCACCCTAATCGACTGGGCCTCTTGGTACGTTGATATCCGCCGTGTCAATGCTAACTCGTTGGAAGGGGCGTTCTACTTAGTCAGTACCATCATTCGGGGCATCTGTACCGGCGCCTTATCGGCTGCGCAGGCCGGGCAATTCTGGACGGTATATTTGACATCCTCCCGATTTCCCGACCAATACCATCGATTTTCCTCTATAGCTTTTTCCGTGTACTTAACCTCGATCCATTTGGAAAATTGATTAACGGCCACTAGAAGAACACTAAGCTCACCCTAATCGACTGGGCCTCTTGGTACGTTGATATCCGCCGTGTCAATGCTAACTCGTTGGAAGGGGCGTTCTACCTTAGTCAGTACCATCATTCGGGGCATCTGTACCGGCGCCTTATCGGCAGCGCAGGCCGTGCAATTCTCGACGGTATATTTGACATCCTCCCAAATTCCCGACCAATACCATCGATTTTCCTCTATAACTTTTTCCGTGTACTTAACCGCAAAGTGGACCACATCCTCTTTATGGGCAGCTCGTGCCCAATCGTACCTGGCGAGAGGGTGTGAGACAGTCAGCCAACTAGACCCGCTGTCCTCATTGTCTTTTCGTTTTTGCAGGGTCGACTCCTGCCAGCGATAATCATGAGCTTGTTCTGTGACTCGCCGACGTTCGGCCTTGGTAAGCTCCGTGAGCGGATCTCCCTTGAGTTTTCTCAACAGGAGGAGACCCTTCCAGACCTATGCTCTACGGACACTTGTCAAGAAATTGTTTTCGGTCCTGGCCTCTACATACCCTTTTTATGTAGGTACCTGGTCCGTTCAGTAGTTGGGACAGTCCCACTTCTTCTCGTTCCAATACCTAATGCAAAACCCGTGGGACAAAACTACACGACACTGACCGCATCGCACCCATGGGATGGAGCTAGGTCCTCCGGAGTGTGAGCCTCCCTGGTTCGGTAGTTTAGGCAAGGTGCAGAAAAAGCAAGAATGTGGGGATAGGCTAGGGGGAGAGTGACGGGTAGACGGGGACATTGAAGAGCCTAGGGAAGATGAACGGGTAGTTGTTGTTTGAAGAGGGGTTGCCATCTCGCGCCTTTGTGCCTCCCTTGCGGATGAGGTGTACTTCTCCATAGCGAGGTTTCATCAGGGTGAAGCTTCTTTCCACGGAATGAGTCGTTCGCTCATTGGGCACTTCTTTGGTGGCTGGAGGCGAGTCACTCCGTCCACATTTTCGTACTACTTGGTCGCACGGTGGCAGATGTCGAAATCGCAATCTTGTAGCCTCACCGCCCACCTTCCCAAAGTTCATGTATAATCCGTATTGTTTCGTAGGGACAGCAACGACTGATGATCTGTCACAAGAACGAACTTCTGGCCGTGGAGATACGGTCGAAAGTGCTGGATTCCCAACACCACCGCCAAACATTCACCCTTGCAAGCTTTGTAATTTGCTTGTGCTTGGCTCAGTGTCTTCAATGAGTATTCGATAACATGCTCCTTCCCGTCTGCTCCCTACTGAGTCAGCACCACCGATATCACCTGCGGCTGCCAATCGGTAAGCAGAGTGAACGGTTTCGTCGGATCTGGTCGTGCCTGGATCGGTGCAGTGGTCAGGGCTTTTTTTAGCGTCCGAAAAGTCGCCTCAGCCTCCGGCGTTCAGATCAGTTGTTCTTCTTTCTTCAGTAAGTTGGTCAGAGGCTTGACGACGGGAGCAAACCTTTGGATGAACTGTCGATAATATGAGGCCAGGCCGAGGAAGGCTTATACTTGAGTGAGCGCCACAGGCACCATTGTCGGGGACTCCCCTCTCTGATCTCGGTGAAGCTTAGAGTCGCGTGGTGACCTTGCCGCAATGGCTACCTCGCAGTCGGCAAGGCGGTCACCCCGACCTCCTATAAACCGCCACGTGGCTTTCACCTCCCCATCCCCTGCTTTGACCCCTTAGTTTTCCAAGGACCGTATCCCCCCAATTCTCGCGGCCACTTGTATCACGCCAAGCCAGGCCCCATGGCCACCCTTCTCTCGAAGGAACTAAAACCGGCTAGGGCTGCAAAGCCCGAGCTCTAGCAGAAAACCCCTCAAGGTCATGGGCGGGTTTCGGTCGGCCAGTAGGTCTTCTCACGGCGGAGCCGATCAGGCCCGGACAGCCTAGTACCGCCTCCCTAAGACTTCGTGCAGAAGACAGGCCCGGCTCAGAACAGCAAGCCACGCACGAGAGAACCTAATGCAAACCGCTAACCTTTCGCTGAAACAGATTTTGCCCGGACAGACACGCACACATTTTCTCGGAGCGTTCCTGATAAGACAAGTCGGACTCCCGACCCGCCGGCCTTGCAAGCGAGGTTTTCCCCCGGTCCAATTTTAAACAGTCAGGGGGCTGCTGGCATCTCGGCGATACTTGGTTAGATCCGGGCAGACAAGTATACCCTATCTCTAAACTTTTAGAAAGAGACCGGCTCGCTATGCACGAGAGGTTTCCTCCTGACCAAATTCAAACAGTCAGGCCTTTCGGCGAAGCAGATTAGGACTGGACAGAAAAACACACACAATCTCTGAACCTTTCGAAGGAGACAGACCGGATTCAGAACGCCAACTATGTACGAGAGGTTTCCCCCGGACCAAATTCAAACAGTCAGGGAGCCGACAGGCCTTCCGCAGAACAGACTTGGACGATATCTTTTAACGGACTCCGAGGCAGACCAGATGCGAATCGCCCGCTCGCTAGCAGCACTAGGCGGAGTCAATTCAACTCATGCACGCTGCTTCCCTGTCGCACACCCTTCTCTCTCTCTCTCTTTCTCTCTCTCTCTCTCTCTCTCTCTCTCTCTCTCTCTCTCTCTCTCTCTCTCTCTCTCTCTCTCTTTCTCTCTCTCTTACTCTTCCCCCCCCTTTGAGCGCGCTCGACACCTCTGTATCAAAATCAGTTGCTCCCACCTATCACTCTTTTACTCCCCACTCAATTATACTGACGCGGCCTCTTTGAGCCACTATCACTTGTGCTTAAAGAGTCACGTGCATTGCCCCAATAGAAGAAATTTGAAGAAAACCTTTGCACGATGACTCGAACAACTTAACAAGCCGGACAAAAAAAAAAAAAAAACTCTCAGTTTGCACAAGCACTCTACACCCCGGTTGATCAATCTTGAAGAAACATCAAGCACTCTCTCATCACTCTATAACTGACATGACTAAGCATGAACCTGAGGATCAACACCCCCCATGCAGGACCTGATCACGTGTTCGATTAGAAGCACCTTCTCCCCGCCCCATTCGCCCCGAACCCGGGCTGCTCAACTGCCGACCGGCGTTCTTTGGTTGCGATTCCCGCTCCATCATCCGCCTACATTCAGCGTTCTCTGAGCGAACTCAGCCGACTACTCAATCGTCAGCATGCGCTTGCCCTTCGTCGTGTATACCTGTCTGTGGCTCTTGCTCGTGCAGCCGACTGAGTCACAATCGCTAGCTCGTTCCCAAACCCAGCTCCGTCAACTCCCAACTCAACGGAAGAGCCTCGTCCGCCTTCGGGAACCAGGTTGCTCTTCCGTGCTTAGCTCACGAGCTCTCCGTTGGAAGCTTGAGGTTGTCCGTTCGACTTGAGAATGCGCGTGCTACTTCGTCGATAGTTCCGCCCGACGCTCAATCCGACGGCCCTTCCCTCGGCCGACTCCCGCTTTCCCTCTCCCCCGTCTCTCTCACTCTCTCCCTTCTCCCGAGGGGCTTCTCTCTAGATCTCCCCTCACCCTCTGTCTATTCTCGATCGCGCAGAGTGCTCCGTACGCCTTGATTTGTGGACACTCCCTCTCCCCTTTCTCTTTCCCCTTTTGCTCGTGCCGCTCCGCGAGCCGTCGTTGGCTGCCGCGCCCTCGCGATAGCAAGCTGTGTGTGCCTTGATCAGTGGTTACACCCCCTTCTTTCTCTCTCGCTGCGCATGTCGTTTCTTGTTTCGCGATCAGTCGCTCGCTACTGCGCCCTCGCGCGTGCAAGCTCCGTGCGTCTAGATCCGTGGACCTCCTCCTCCTCTCTCTCTCTCTCTGCGCGTGTCTTCTCTCGCTCCGCGACCCGTTGCTCGCTCCCGCGCCCTCGCGCGAGCAAGCTCCGTGCGCCTTAATCCCTTGGTCGAGAGTCGCCTTCCCCTCCCAGCCACTATCGCGGAGATGCCCTCTCGCCTCTGCCGATCGCGAGTGCGTGCAGGCACCGAAGAGCGTCAAACCCGTGCGTAGACGTGCGCGCCTGACTCCATCCCGGCGAGTAGTCGAGCGCTTCCACCGTACTTCCTTCTAGAGCGCAGCGAAACGCTCCGTGCGTCCCAGTGCTCCTTACTCCTCCCCGGCGAGTAGTCGAGCTCTACCACCGTACTTCCTTCCAGAGCGCAACGAAACGCTCCGTGCGTCCTAGTGCTCCTTACTCCTCCCCGGCGAGTAGTCGAGCGCTTACGAACGTGCTCTTCTCTCGACCGCGGTGAAAAGCGACCCGCCTCTGGCTCCTACCTGACGAGTAGTAGAACGCTGCCCTTCGTACACTTCGTGCGCACCCCTCTGACTCCTCTCGTGCTTTCCTTTATACCTGCTCGTTTCCCGTTCCCGAATTTCCAGACGCCAGAACCCCCTCCCCAAATTTTCCCAAATTTTTTTCTTTCCCGCTCTCATCCTCTATCCTTCTTCCAGTCCTCACTTCTTCTCCCGCCCATCATCCCTTCTCTCAATCTTCAGCCAATAAGAAACACTCTTGCTTTATCCCGAGGATCAGTCTTATGAGGCATCGGGGGGCGACCGACCATCCTCTCCTCTTCGTTGCCGTTCTCCACGTTCATATCTCACAGCGGTTATCAAGAAGAGTGAGGAGCGTGCGCCCCCCTTCCCGCCTTGTCGTAGAGTAATTCAACCGTTGCCTTCGGATTTGCTTGCTTGCTTTCGCCGAAGATGGTTGGGCTCCCTCAGTCTTCCGACGGAAGACTCAGCTTAAGTCCTGTCTCTTATACACATCTAGATGTGTATAAGAGACAGGTCTTATGAGGCATCGGGGGGCGACCGACCATCCTCTCCTCTTCGTTGCCGTTCTCCACGTTCATATCTCACAGCGGTTATCAAGAAGAGTGAGGAGCGTGCGCCCCCCTTCCCGCCTTGTCGTAGAGTAATTCAACCGTTGCCTTCGGATTTGCTTGCTTGCTTTCGCCGAAGATGGTTGGGCTCCCTCAGTCTTCCGACGGAAGACTCAGCTTAAGTCGCCCAGCGATCCTTCCCGGCTCTATCAGACACTTCATTTGTGTGGTCGCTAGGTTCCCCCCCCTTCTTCATCGAGAGCTTCCCAACATTCGAGAGTTCCCTTACCTTTGACCGTTCGTGCCTGGTTACGAAGTAATCCTTCATTGTCTAAACTACGGTCGTTCGCCTCCCTCCCATCTCGTCGCGTTCTCCCGCTCACTGCTTTATTGAAGCCTGGTTTCTCGTCCGTTCGTCTCCCTCTAGCTCTTCCTTCGCTAGACTGCGCCCCCATTCCCCCCATTCCAGGCTTTGGCCATCCCCGGGTTTCGCCCACCGACCTTTCAGCAGTACCCAGTTCGACATTCGAACATTTTCCATTGCCAGTCCCTTGCGATGGCCTCCAAGAACCATCTTTGCTGACTCCACCTGCCGACAATTGCGCTCCGTGTATTCCTCTTCACTAGTGCATGTTCTAGGCCCCACCCCTGGCCTTGATACAATGAGTACTGTAACGGCACCCCGCCCCCTTGGCCCCTTCTCACCCGCTTTCCTGGCGGGCGGTTAGTTATCCGTATCCGACCTTCAGGTCCTCCCTAAATTCTCCACCCCCCCCCTTTTGCGCATATTTCGGCTCCTTCCCTTGGCCTCGATACTTGCGAAATTGCTATCCCTCTCTTCCGCTTAGACGTGCTTCCTTCCCCCACTTGGCAACCGACTCCTGCTCGCACTGCAGATAGTTTTCCTGATCAGTTGATTCGCGGTTACGACCCTTGGTCTTCATGCGAGCCCATCCTCGGTGCGACTGTGCTTTTGTCATGGCCTCATTTGCCTCGGAAAAGTCCTAAGGCGTACCTCATGAGACCGGTTATAAATCAGGGTCCCCTTTCAGTCATCCCTGGATCTTCACATGCTTCGGAGTTTTCCATGGCCTGCTTCAAAGTTGGCCATTGATCCTTGACCCCTCGCCCTAGGTACTGAAAACTCGATCCTTTTGAATCCGCCCGTGCTAGTTTGCGATTAAGGTGCGGAACATCACTCCAGCTTGTTGAAGGGTCAGTATGCTGACCCGGATGCCCGAGGACATCCTTAAATACCATAACCATACGCACACATACGTCAAAACCAAGCAAAACAACGAGAAAGAAGGGAAAAAAAAATGGTATTCATTTCGAAAAAAAAACTTCGGCTGGTAGACAACCGCGCGACAACCAGCCCACACCCCAATTCTCGCCGTCCCCGGCGAGCCTCTCTCACGACCATTTCTTTTAACCGTTGCCCTATACCCAATGTTTTACCTTTGAAGTGTATTTCTCGTTTCATCCCGTTCACTTGATTAGATTAGCCCCCATTATCTAGTCACGGTGTCTTCCTCTCCTTTAACCCCACTATGGTACACGACCCACAGTACATTCTCCCCTTCGGATCCATAGGCCCTTTAAGACCCCTGTCGCTCTAACTATGGTACATCCTTGCCCCTCTTCTATGGTACCATTTCTCCTTTAGACCCATCATTTTTCCCAGACCATACCTTTCTAACTATGGCACAATATTCTCCAAGTGACTCTATGTCCGTCCTCGTCTCCTCATCTTCTTTTTGCATCTCTCCCTCTTTCGTTTTCTCTCTTCTCTCTCTCGTTTGATTCTCAAGGCTTTCCTTGAGGCATTTCTTCTTTCTCTTAGCCTGCGTTTTCCTAACCGGCCGGTGTCGCCGTCATCCTCTCTAGGTCGTTTCTTTTTCCTAGGGGTCTTTGGTAGGGAAGGCTTCCGAACTTTGTACCCCTTTCTCCGCGGGCGACACGAGGCCCCTTGTCTGGAGGTCTCCCCCCTTTCATAAGTGACGGTCAATTCCACGTCAAGTTCTTCCTTCCCTTTTCGTTTCGGCTCCACCCCAAGGGTCCCCCTTGATCGGAAGATTTCGAGACGAGCTCCTGCGATAGGGTCCCGTAGCCTACTCCTATCTAATTCCGCGAGCACATAAGCCCCCCCGTCCAATCTCTTTAGGACCTTATACGGCCCCATCCATCGGTTCGCCAATTTTCGGCTCCAGGTTTTTTCCTGTGACGAATCGTACATCAGTACTAGGTCGTCAACCCCTATCGGCGCCTTTCGAACCCGCTGATTTTTGTCCCACCTATCTTTCCCTTTCACCCTTTCTTTCTCGATGTTCTCACTAGCCGTTGCTACCCCGGAATCCAAGTTCTCGACTATTTGCTGTATCCGTGCTTCCAATAGCTCACCCCTAGACATGTTGGTTTTCCATGAGACACTCGTCCAAGTGTCAATGTGGAACTCAATGGGTAGGGGACAATGTCTGCCGAACGAGAGGGTGTACGGAGGGTACCCCGTACTGGATTTGACCGTGATATTATCGGCCCAATCCGCGTACCGCAAATATCTCAGCCACTGTTCCGGGTGGCCTTTGCACCATTTCGCTAGAGCGTCTACAAGCGTCTGGTGCCCCCTTTCTACCGGTGCATTGCTTTGGGGGTGATAAGCAGTCGAATAGGCTGTCTCTATTCTCGCCTTTTGGCTTAAGAACTCAGCGCCCCTATCCATTACTATCCTCCCGACGCATCCGTACCGCGTGATATATTCAAGGAGAAACTCGCTCACCTCCTCCGCCGTATTTTTCTTAATGGTCTTTGCTTCTACGAACCCGGTGAGGTCATCCTGGACGTTGATTATGTACCGAAGACCGCCGACCCCTTTTGGCATGGTCACCAAGTCGATATGGACCTTCTCGCCTGGGACCGTGGGAAGCGACGGAACTAACGGTTCTTTGTATCGAATCGTCGCCCTTTTCTGGCAAGCTTCACAGGTAGAACAGTACTTTTCCACTTCGGCGTATTGCCCGTCCCACCAATAAAGCCTGCGGACCTTATCGAAAGTGCCCTTAACCCCCCTGTGACCTCCAACGCCCCCATCGTGCAACTCCTCTATGACCGCCCTTCTTTACTCCGGATCGCACAGCACTCTCATGGGTATTGCAAACTTGGTGGGCCTTTTGAAGAGGTGGTCCCCCCTTAGGCAATACCCCAATGCTTCTTGCTGGATTCTTTCAGTCCCTGTTTCCCTACCGGCCAAGTACAACCCTATGTCTCTGTATTTCCCGTCGTAGAGATTCGCGAGAAAGGTCCTTGGGCCCCCTTCCTCTCCTCGGCTGCCCCCAGCTATTTGCGCTCTATTTGCGGCGACTTTCATTATCGCCTCTTCCGCCATTGCCTCTTCTTCCTTCTTAAGCCTAGGCAGGTCCTCCTCTCGAATGGGAAGCCGGAACAATCCATTGGCGATCTGGTTTTTGGTCCTCGATATCCTCTCGACCCTATAGTCATAAAGCCTGATATGGATCATCCAGCGCGCGATGGTTGGATCTGTCAATGAGAAATCCTTTTGCAGGACCGCGACCACTGCCGTCGGGTCCACCCTTAGGAGAAATCGTCGTCCATACAGGTAGTGACGGAAGGCTTTCAAGCAATGCAGTACCGCCAACACTTCCTTCTTGAATTGGCTATAATTTCTCTCTGCGGAGTTTAAGGTCCGGCTTTCGAATCGCAATGGTCTCTCTCTCCCTTCCCCATCCTTTTGCGACAGGAGACCCCCCACTGAGTGAGGTCCAGCGTCCGTGGATACTATAAACGGACGACCCTCTTCGTCTTCAAAAAACGGGACTCCTAGGACTTCTCCACCTTCGCGGAATTCCCCCTTCAAGGCTTCCATGGCCGCTGTTTGTCCTTCTCCCCAAACCCATCCTTCCGATTTCCTGAGGAGTCTTCTAAGGGGTTCTGCCTTCTCTCCATAGGCTTTTATGAAGATTTGTCAGTAGCCCACAACCCCTAGAAACTGTCGGACCTCCGTTATGGATTTGAGTGGCGATGGCCAAGTCATAAACTTTACTAGTTTCTGGGGATCGGGCCTCCGCCCCTCTTTATCGCAAATGAACCCTAGTATCTTGATGGAGGATACGCCCCAGCGACTCTTAGTCCCGCTTACCGTGAGGTTCGCGTCGTCTAGTTTCTCAAGGACGTCTCTGACATCTTTCATATGGTTGGCCACAAACTTTCTAACCCCCGGGAAAACCTCTGTCTCATCCTTCTCGACCGGCCCTTTTATCGGGAAATCATCCAGGAAGACCTCTACCTTCTCCAGCATGAATTCCTTGAGGACCTCGATTATGACCCTTTGGAACACGGCTTCCCCATTCGTCTAACCCATCGGTACCACCATCATTTGAACCAGCCCTAAGGGTGTATGCATGGCGGTCATGTGCTTGTCCCTGTAATCTAAGGGAATCTCGTCGTACCTTGAGAAGAGATCGCAAATAGAGTATATCGAGCGACCCGCTGACCCTTCCGCTAGCAAGTCGGCTTTGGGTATAGACCCCACGTCTCTTATGGTGACTGCATTGGTCCTCTGGAGGTTCTGGATCCATCTCAGTTTGTTGCTACCTCCTTTCCTTAGAAAGAACCACTTATTGGAGTAGGCATTCTCGCAAGGTTACGCGATGAATGTCCTGATTTTTTCCTTGATGAAGGTCATTATCTCTTCTTTCTCCTTTTGAGCATACTTCCATTGAGGCCTATCCTTCCAAGGGACGTGGGGGACCGTGTGGATTTGGGCAGGCTCAGCATACCTAGGGTCGATTCTCCCTCTTTCTGAGTTATCAAAGGCAATGGCCTTATCGCAGCCCCTTAAGGTCATTGCTATGAACTCCATTTCTTTCTCCGTGAGATTCCCATCTCCTATATCCATTTTGGCCAGTCTATCGGCGTTATCCTTTGCCCCTCCGTCTCTTTCCTCTTCCTGATGATATCGGCTATCTCCTCTTCCGATATAGTAGCTTCCCCCATTCTATCCCGGCTGACAGCAGCAGGTTTCACTTTCTCCGCCACGGTTTTATGCTTCTTAACTCCGCCGGCTAGGGGGATCCCTCCAAAAAAGACAAACTGACGCACCCACCGAACTCCTCGGGCACGTGCAACATGAACATCACGCACCTATCTACTTCAGACAGCATGCCCCTATCCACTAGGGTTTGGGATAAGCGTTTGAACCTTCGGGTGAAGGCTACCAAGCTTTCCCGTTCTCCCCTTGTAATTCGTCGCAAGCCCTCTATGGTCGGGATTAATTCATTACAGGCAAAAGTTTGCAATAGGCTCGCCCTGAAGGTCCTTCATCGACCGTCCGAGGGGTAGATGGCCCGAATCGCGGTGTCCAATTCGGGGTCCGAGTGCTGGATAAAATAGTCGATCCAGTCCCTTTCGGAGAATCTCTTGCGGTACGCGTAACTTTCCCATTTCTCCACGAACCCAGTTACATCTCGCCCATCGAAAAAAAGTGCCTCCAGACCCAGGTTGATGTTATAATAGGGCACCCGTCGGTCGTCATATTGGCGAAAATAGGGACCTTCCATAGGTCCATCGGTCGCCGGATCGTACGGCTTGTACCACGAGAGATCGGGCTCCTCTACCCGACCTCGGGGTCTTGATGGCTCCCAGGGGTCTTCCCCGTAGCGACCCCGCTCATCCGGCCAATCTGCTTCCCACCGAGCGTGGTCCGCCCCTCTAAAACTCTGTCGGGCCTCCATCCCTTGACTCCTACCCGTTACCTCGCCAGGGGCCCAAGCCACATCTGCTTCTCTCACGGCCCATCTACGCGATCTACTACCAGCCTCCGCCGGCCTTTCTTCTCTAAGACCCCTTCTACTTGGTCCCCCTTCCTCTTCTCTCTAGGGTGGTCGGTACCCCCTCCCATCTCTTGGAAATCCTAAGGCTTCTACCATTCTTGCGTCCGGTAGACCCCCCCACCGAGATTCTATAGGAAGGCCCATCGAGCACTCGGTTGCCCCCTCTCTTACTGGCATTCTCATTTTTACACCAGATCTCAGGCCTACCAAGCCCCGCCTTTCACTGGTGACCGCCTCCGGGACCCTCTCGACCCATCTGCTCCCTTCTCTCAAGTCCCTCCTGTCTTGATACTCCTCGTCTTCTCCCCTAAATGGCCGATACCCTTATCTATCCCTAGGGAATTCCCGTGTTCCCTCCAGCCTTGCTTCAGCATCCATTAGGTCTGCCCACCGGGACTCCACCGGAATGCCTCTCGCGGCTTCGGCTACCCCCTCGTTTACCGTCACCCGTGGCCCCACATTCCTGTGCACTCGCACCTTCGCGCCAGCCCTTTGCCCCTCTGCGGCTTGTCTCTCTCCCGGAGCCATTTCCGGGACTCCTTCAGCCTTATCAGGTGTCTCCTCAGTCATTTTTTCCACTACCTTGCTTAGACTGGCCCCCAATTCGGGGCTCTTCACTATCCCCCTTCGTTCAGTGGTTTCCGGCGGATCAGGGAGACCAGCCACCGTTTCACTCTCCATGCACCCTTATCCGCTACTTCTAGTCGCCTCCCTCACTACTCTCCATGTCACTACCTGGCTCGCCCTCCTTCCCACTGTCTCTGTTGCTTCCCGAGCTCTTCTCCTCCTCTGTTCCCTCCTCCTCCTCACTAGAATTCTCGTCCGCACCTTCTCCCTCCGACTCCTCACTGGTTACTGTCCACCAAGAATCCCTCAGTTTCTTCTCCTCACTGGCAGCCAATGCAAGATTAGCGACCTCTAGGTCCGAGATGCCTCTAACCCCCTCTTGCGCACATCTCCTAATCAAATTCCTGTCCACATCACCGGGTTGCCCGGAGAATAGAGGCTTGATGAACTCCCCAACGCGTGCCCACCACTCGAAATCGGTGTCCTCCCTCGACTCCCAGCACTGGGTGAATAACTCATGTCCCCCTTCCTCACCCAACGAGAATTTTTCTATCACCTGACCCCTCAACAGGACTCTCCTCACGATCTCGGCGTCGGCATAGAGCAGTCGATAGGCCCAGGTAGGGATATTCCAAGTCCTTCCGTGGCCTACTCTCGGAACCTCCGCCCTCCCTCGATATTCCACCTTGTAGTGGTGCTCCTGTCGCCCCGTCCTCTCAATCTCCCCAATCGTTCTAGGGCCCTTTCGGCGATGCCTAGAGGATCTTTTCCTTCCGCTAATTTCGTAGCAAATACTAGTCGGGCGTCAGGGGACAAAAAGATTTCAGCTTTTCTTATGCAACTGTCTCCCTCCGATGTTACTGAGAACCTGATCACTGTCTCCTGCTCGTAAATCTCGAAGAACTCGGTAGTCACATCTCCTTCTCCTCTAATCCTAGGAAGAGTCACTCCATATTTCCCTGCCCACGTAAAAACCCTCTCTATGGTGCCGGAAGGGTTCCCCTTTTCGTATCTAATCATAGGGGTTCTTACCTTACGCCTGCTAACTGCTCGGCGGCTTCGACCAAAGAGTCTTCGCACCTAGCTCGACCTGCATCTCGGTTCCTTTTCAGGGTCTGACGCAAAGCCTCCTCGTACTCCCTCGTTCTATCCCAAAACCGGGTCT
Source organism: Chara braunii (assembly GCA_003427395.1). Lineage (NCBI taxonomy): Eukaryota > Viridiplantae > Streptophyta > Charophyceae > Charales > Characeae > Chara > Chara braunii. The sequence continues at coordinate 658,302 of BFEA01000178.1, read as the reverse complement.
CCACGAGGTGTGTTCTCGACGTCAGCGGAGTACCTAGGCACCTAGAGTCCTCTTCGAATTTTCTTTCTACTTCTAGCAAGGGCTCCCTCCAAGCCCTCGAGAAGCGCTCGCCGCTCGCGTCTTTAATGCGGATTGAAAAGGCCGCTAGCACGGTCCAGCTTCTCCTTTTCCACAAGGCCAATCGGCGGACTTCCACTAGAAATTCCGTCTCGGCACGGACCACCCGGTCCCTTCCCAAATTCGGGTTAAGTTCGACACTCCCCTCGACCCTAACCTCGCTTCCGTCCTCATAGGTCTCTAGTTCCCAGCGAATCCTGTTTGAGACGAAAGAGACTCTCATTTCCTTACCCCAAGAGAAGGTCTATCGTGACCTCGTCGAGGATTGCGATCGTGGCGGTCCCTAGTAGCTTGATCCTTACCAAGGACCCTGGCCTAGCCCTTCTTTCTTCTTCCCAGCACAGAGCTAGAATCCGCTGAACTTCGTCCCTCACTCTATCCAACCCCACGAGCTCCTCAAGGTCCGGCTCGGTCATCCCCTAACTTTCGTCGACAACAGGCAATAGCTACCCGAATCAAGTCAGAGGGGTCCAAACCCGCTAGCTCCCCTTCACATATCTTACCTAAGTACCTCCACGATATCTTAGATTCTCTCGCGTGTCGACCCCACCCCATAAAAGCGTAACCCAGGTCCTCTAGAGTCGACCAATCGTCTCTACAGGGATCCCGAAAACACCAAGTTAGCAAGGTGTGTAGGTTTGACCCCGTGAACCTGAACTGACTTAGGATGGAAACCCTTCTTCCCACGGCCTTCTTAACAGCCTCGGAGGGGTAAACAAGCTAAAAAATGAATCGGGGGACCTCCACAGGCTTGCTGGAGAGGAACCGCGGTATCTCTTCCCAACCCCCGTAGGTCACTAGATATTCCTCTTCGCACCCTTCGTGAGGTCCCAACCCCTCCACTAACTCCCCTAGCCAGCCCCTTAAGGCTTGAGCGTCCCAGAGAGGATCCTCCCCAGTTCGTAGGCTACGCGCTATCTCAACAAAGCCTTCCTTCGAGAGGAATATCCTGGCTTCTCCAACCACGACCGGTCCCTGGCGACTCACCACGAAGCGTACAAACGCCTTCCCTCGTCGGCCCCCCCCCTCCTCTCGTAGGAGAGTCCTAGCCGGTTCGGCCAGCCGGGCCCTAGGCAGAGTGATTCTAATAACCTCCCCGGTATCCTTTACGGGCTCTATGGACGCCCAGAGAGTCCTCGGAATCCTTCTTATCATCGGCCCTCAAAACCCCTCCGGCTTGCCACCTGCTCCTCTCTGAAGAAGCGAGCGTACGGGACGTCCGCGACGAGGGATCGGAGTCCCTCAAACTCTCTCAATCTTCTAAATATGGTGGATAGCTCACTCCTTGGGGGAATTCCCGTGTCCACGCACCGAGTATAAAGTCAAAACAAACCCCTAGCCCGTACCCCGGATTCTTGAGTAGCCCTAAGCACCGCCACTACTTCCTCTTCCGGGTTCCTTAGGAACGAACTGGCTACGAACTGGGGCAAGTTAGCGTGAAGGACCCCGGAAGCGCGAGGGACCTCTCCGGGCTCGGCGGAGGAAACTAGGGACCACGACTCGAAAGTCCCCTCCTCGTCTCCAGACCTCGGTTCACCTCTCTTCGTCGAAAAAAATGGTTGCTCGGATCTCTAGGAAGCAACCGATGTCAAGGGGGCCTCCTCTCTCCACACCCTCTTTCCAAGTGAGCCTTCGCGCTTGAACCCACACGTAGGCCCCTTCTCTGATTAATGCCCCGTTCTCAACACTCATCCAATAAGGAGTCACCTGAGGGTCTCCTGGGATCAAGACCTTCTCGGGATCACTGGTCTCTATTGATTCTACCACCCCTTCTTCACTGAGGACAAACTTCACCATCGGCTTTCGTCGCCCTAAAGACCCACCTGTGATAATCTTCCGGAGAGAGAGTGTAGGTTTTCTCTAAAGAACCCAGTCTACGGAAAATACCTCAGGATTTCCTTCGCGGCGGAATACCTTGATCGATGAAGTGTGTATAGAGTATCCACAGGGACCAGAAGGTAAGACCCAAACCCCTACCCCTCTCTAGAAGACGCACTATCCTTTCCTCGTTTGCCCTAGGGAACAGGTAGGACGGCACCCTCAGAGTCAAGGGGTATCTCGATTTTGGGAGTTCACCTTCCCTTGCGAACCTTTCCCTTTCCACGGACACGAACGCAAATCGCTCTCTAACCCTACTTACCCATTCTCCTCTCACCTCTCTCGCCTCTCGCAATAATTTTTCCAGCCCACCCCCTTGTCCCAGAACTAGGGGTACTACAAGCTTTGCCCACGCTTTCGGTGCTATGAAAATAACCGCGGTTACCTCAAGGCTCCGTCCAATACCTTGGCCTTCTACTTCTTTGGACTCTATCTCTTCTACCCTTTCCCAATCCGGCAGTTCCCTGTTGCTAGGGATCAGCCTAAGGGCCTCACGGTCTTCTAATGGGGACTCAAAGAAGCATCCCCGCTTTCCATCATGGAACACCATTCATTTAAAAGATCCTTTGCGGCACTCCGAAGACCCTCTGGTATCCGTCCCTTCCTCCCTCGCGGTCCCAGGTGGACTCCCTAAAGATCCCGGCACGAATCCTACAAGCCTTAACCCCGTACGGCACCGGGTTATCCACGCAATAGGTGTAGTACCAATGGAGTGACCTAACGGAGAATTGCCACACCTTTTCCCTCACTATGGACCGTACTATCATGTCGTATCGTTCCTCCTTCCCGCTCACCCTTCGGAAAACAAATGATGGGAATATGGCCCTGACGCACCCTGTGGCACGGGGGTATTCTTCATCTCGCGCGCAGGTCACCCTCACCTCGACGGGTGGGCTATGCCTAAGGGATTCAGCCTCAAAGATCTACCTCAAAATCGGACCTGCCCGTGTCTCCCAATGATCCGCACGGTACCACCCCAAGACCAAATGAGTGACATACTCGACCCAAGCTTCCTTACTCAAGTAGACTGTTCCTTCTGTACGGATCACTGTTCGCCTGGGTCTCTTCCCGTTCTGGGGCCTATTTCGGGACCACCTGTCCCCCTCCCAAGTTCCCACTGCGAAACGAGCCTAGAGAAAAGCCCCTCTCTCTAGCTCTACCCCCCTCTCGCGACCGGCTAGATACTGCTCCGTGCGGTGGTCTAAAGGGACGCTGAAGCACTCTCGGTCTTTGCTTAAATCAACTTTCTCAATCCGAACCCTTCTTCTTCAGTACCCTCTATGATTCTAACCATCCCCTAGGACTATCTTCTCTATGATTTGAACTAGCGCTCTCCACTCGCCCGACCCGTCCAGGAAGGCGTCCAGAATAGTGGGGACTGGCCTACCCCCTCGCGGATACGTCCGGCACCCCAACGAGTAGAAATAGTTAATTTCGTAAGCCCCTAGCAGCTGCCTCTCAAGCTGTGCATGACCAATCGCGTCCTTCCAGGTATCCAAATACCCCGCCGCTCTATCTACTCCCTCTTCCACGTACAAGGCTATGTCGAAGTGTCCGGTCCACCAGTAGAAGGTATAGCACCAAACATCTACTCCGCCTATATCACCCACACTAATCCCCGCGGGCTCAAACTCCAAGGGCCTCAAGCTCATGGATCCGCCGCTCTCACCATATGCTTCACTATCTCTACTAGTACTTTCCATCCATCCGACCCATCAAGATAAGCGTCCGGAATTACTGGCGTCGGGCGACCACCTCTCGGGTAGGTACGATATCCTAGAGAGTAGAAATACTTGAATCCGTAACTCCTTAACTCCCCCCGCGAACAGCGGGAGTCGCCTATCGCCTCTTTCCACCCTTGAAGGAAGTCCTCTCCTTGATCTTGCCCCTCCTCTACATTAACACCTACATCAAAGTCCCCAGTCCATAGTCTAAAGGAGTAGCACCACACATCAACACTTCCGAGGGTACACACACTAATCCATTCGGGGGTGGCTTCTAGGCTCATACAGTATAATCAAGGGAAACTTCCCTAAATTCTCACTTCCTATTGGCCACTCGAGAGACCACCTCTATCCCGCGAGGAAGAGAAGTCTGTGAGCTCAAAAGGATCAAATGGACAAGAGAAGGAACGCCGTCTCACTCGGCTACCTTCCTGTCCTCCCCCGCTGAGAGACTCCTCCCCACTCCCGGCCTAGAGACTAGCCGCGGACACAGGTTATCCCCGAGGAAGGGTGAGAACCCCCTCCCCGGAGTCGGACCGAAGTCACACACCCGCGCCCTATGTCCCCCACTGAACCGACATCTAATCCTAATTAGCCTATCCGGTACCACACCTCTACTCGGCCCACCTCAGGCGTGGAATTACCCAGGTCCCAGGACAGGATCCACCTATGTATCGGAAATCGCTAGCCTATCTACTCCCTCCCCTTTCTCCTTATCATGAACCCTTCGCACTTTGTTCTCTTCTCCCTTTTACGCCTCCTGCTGCCTCTTTTCTCTCTTGGAATCACTGGAAAATCAGAAAAATAAAAAAAAGGGTGGGAAGAGCGGAGCTTTTAGGAAGAGGCTCTCAGGTGGGGTTGATAAGCATACGTACCTTGGGTCTTCAATACTCGTTATCGTAGTCCCAATAATCCCCCAGTTCCGAGTCGGAGAAATCGGCTAGACACCGGTCCACCCAGGAGCCGGCCTCCGATCCTTCGCCCAAGGTCCCCCAAGTATCCCCTTCTTCTTGAATATCCTCGCTATGAAGGTCAGGTATCTCCCTCTCTCCCCTTCGCTCCGGTACCCGTAGCACCACTCTCCTTTCCCCCAAGCCCCGAACCGGTCCCAATTGAGAGTCCCGCTCCCTCGCAGGAGTTGCCACCGTCGCCAGCCCCTGTGGATCGAGAATCGAAACCCTTAACCCCTCTCTAGACACAATTTCTCTTGCGGGACTTCGCCCCTGGGTAGGTGCCCTCCACAACCCGTGCGGATCAAGAACACTTGGTGACCCCCTCCGATTCCAAATAGACAGCGCTACCGACCTCTCTCGGACCCCTCTCCCCGCTTCCTCTCTGTCTCTCTCCCTCTCTCCCCCTCAAGCAGACCCCCTTATACTATTTCCCCGGACTGTTCTTCTCACTCCCCTTTCGTTGTTCTTCACCGTCATTCAGACCCTTCAGGCAAACTGTGCACCCCCTTAGTTTTTCAAGTTTTTAGAAATAAACATGCGCAAAAACCAAGCACACGAAAAAGAACTGACCTGTTTTTACCCTTCGAAGGTCGGAAGTGGGAGCCGAGATCGCAAGCGGGCCAGAGCGGACCTGCAAAAAGAACCAAGGAGACAAGCCCCGACACCCGGAAACCCCTCGCCTTCGACAAAACCCCAACAACAAGCCCCTCCCCAATAAACCCCTCGCTAACGTCGCTTGAGAAGAAACTCGATCACCGTGAAGAAACCGCTGGAGACTATCTTGAAGACAGTTGCCGAAGAACTTGATGCCGAATATTTGAAGAACGCCGCAAACTCACTTCACAGCTGCCTGTCACGCTAGCCCTCCCTCACCCCGTAGTTGCTGAGCCGGCCTCGGCCGCGGGAGAAATGCTCATCCCCAGCAACGGCGCCACTTTGTCGGGGACTCCCCTCTCTGATCTCGGTGAAGCTCAGAGTCGCGTGGCGACCTTGCCGCAATGGCTACCTCGCAGTCGGCAAGGTGGTCACCCCGGCCTCCTACAAACCGCCACGTGGCTTTCACCTCCCCATCCCCTGCTTTGACCCCTTAGTTTTTTAAGGACCGTATCCCCCCAATTCTCGCGGCCACTTGTATCACGCCAAGCCAGGCCCCGTGGCCACCCTTCTCTCGAAGGAACTAAAATCGGCTAGCGCCGCAAAGCCTGAGCTCCGGCGGAAAACCCCTCAAGGTCACGGGCGGGTTTCGATCGGCCAGTAGGTCTTCTCACGGCGGAGCCAATCAGGCCCGGACAGACTAGTACCGCCTCCCTAAGACTTCGTGGAGAAGACAGGCCCGGCTCAGAACAGCAAGCCACGCACGAGAGGACCTAATGCAAACCACTAACCTTTCGCTGAAACAGATTTTGCCCGGACAGACGCGCACACATTTTCTCGGAGCGTTCCTGATAAGACAAGTCGGACTCCGACCCGCCGGCCTTGCAACCGAGGTTTTCCCCCGGTCCAATTTTAACAGTAAGGGGCCGCTGGCATCTCGGCGATACTTGGTTAGATCCGGGCAGACAAGTATACCCTGTCTCTGAACTTTTAGAAAGAGACCGGCTCGCTATGCAAGAGAGGTTTTTTTCGAACCAGATTCAAACAGTCGGGGAACAGTTGGCCTATCGACGAAAAACAAGTTAGAACCAGACAGACGAGCATGCACCATCTCTGAACTTTTAGGAGAAAAGAGGGCAGATTCAGACCGCAGGTTATGCACGAGAGGTTTCCTCCTGACCAAATTCAAACAGTCAGGCCTTTCGGCGAAGCAGATTAGGACTGGACAGAAAAGCACACACAATCTCTGAACCTTTCGAAGGAGACAGACCGGACAGACCAGCTATGTACGAGAGGTTTCCCCCGGACCAAATTCAAACAGTCAGGGAGCCGACTGGCCTTCCGCAGAACAGACTTGGACGATATCTTTTAACGGACTCCGAGGCAGACCAGATGCGAATCGCCCGCTCGCTAGCAGCACTAGGCGGAGTCAATTCAACTCACGCAGGCAGCTTCCCTGTCGCACACCCTTCTCTCTCTCTCTCTCTCTCTCTCTCTCTCTCTCTCTCTCTCTCTCTCTCTCTCTCTCTCTCTCT